>JAMPIV010017026.1:17500-142821 GCA_024509875.1 Oreohelix idahoensis
AAAATTTAATAATCAATTTACTTTTAACAGTTTAAAAGAAATTATTTGAATAGTTATGAAAAGGATTTCATCACTTGAATGGGGGACCTAAGACGCGTCAACAGTGAGGAATGCAGTTAGCGACCCATAGCTAGACTGCTTGCGTCAGGGTCAGTGAACAGAGCTGACCAAGACCCTACTCCACCTCCAAGTGGTGGTCCTGGAAACAGGCTGCATCACAGCAGTCTGGCTGAGTCAGTAAGGATCGAAGAGGGAAGGCTAACCCGGTCCAAAAAATGCTGTGCTGAAGTCGGATGTGTCGTCCGAAAGGCGCAAATATCGCAGCTTTGCTGTAAACGGACACAACGCAACCAACGTCCTTTTCAGGATGAACGAAGAAGAAGAAGATCACTTGAATGGGATTTAACTGAATAAAGGAGGTCACTTTTGGCAGCGGATATTTTCACTTAGCTGCCAATGGTAGTTTCTTCTCCCGCTGGATTAGTTCCTTTCACTCTGCTCGCGCTCGTGTCCGGTCAAAGTTCGGGCGCCGCACGTTCCCAGAACGTCATGGAGTAACGGCCAAGTTGGTTCTGTGTCTGTCTATAAGACCGTCTTATGATGGCGTCTCTTACAACGTCAGTCCACTTCTACCTTCACTTGGTTCCAGAGATAGTACTTTCTGCTGGTACCACCAATAACTGGTAATATAAATAGAAACGAAACGCTCTTCTGATTATGGCTAAGAGGTATGGCGTCCGCCTCTACTTCTAAAGGTACAGTGGTCGCTTTGAGTACAGGGAATATGCTTGATGGACATTTTTTTAAATCAGAACCAGTGGTACCTAATGATGTCATACTTCCTCCCTGATCTCCTGGGTAGTGAGATCGGATGCCTAGCCTTCACGAATAAGGGCGAAAATTAGAAGGTTACGTATGCAAGTTGTGCACGTTAAAAATTCCTCGGCAGTTGGAAATCTTAAAGAGTAGGCCATGCCGCCGCTGCCCTGACAAAATATAAAAATTAGGAAACCTATCCACCACAAAAATATGTATAGAATGTGTGATTCCTGTATATACAATTTGGGATCCTCGTTGGTGCTACGGAGTTCGTGCACTGTGTTGAGATCCTCCTTGTGTGATCTAAGGGAGGAGATCGGAGCACTGATGGAGTTGTCCGTGTGCATTGAAGATGGTCCTTAAAACCAAAACCAAACTTTTTATCTCCTGTCCCGCATTCCGCCCCCCCCCACCCCACCTTCTGTTCTCTTCCTCTTCATCTGTGTTTGTCTCTACGTCTCTTGTCTTTATCACTTTGCTTATATTGTATTGTTTGCTGTTTCTCTTCTCACACGTTGTCTTTCAGTCCTCGTTTCTGTCTATTCTGTTGTCTTGTTATCCTCCTGACAGTTTATCACTTTGTCTCCTACTTATTTACCTCTTCTTCTTCGTTGTTCGCTTTGTTATAACCACATCTACTTCATTAAGTTGACAGTCTGTCTCAGACTTGTGCCATCTCCATACAACTTCTCCCTCTAAGAGCTTGGTAAAGGCCATGCTGTCATACATCTTCTCATATAGAGCCAACATCTCGGAGGTCATGTCTTACTGTTTGCTTGTCTTTCCCACACACAGACATATGTCTGCCTGTCCTACTTTTAATTTGTGAAAGAGATGGTATTGAAGTCTGCAGTTGCCATTTCTCAGTGTATAATTCATCACATGATCTCTTCTTGGTAAGGCGGTTCTATGCTTCTGTTATATCTCACTCAGAGCGTTCTCTGAGCTGTTGTTCTTTCAGCTTTTTCCTTTTTTAAAAATATTCTTGCTTTCATCTCTCCACATGTTGTCCAGTCCTCAGTCTGATTTTTATTTTACCTTCTTTAGCATGTCTGTCTGCCGTCTCGACTTCATTTATCTTGCAGCGTGCGGGAATCCACTGTACTTTGACTTATTTGTCTATCTCTGTCTCTTTGTTTCTCGATTTGTCTTCCACCCTCACGTACCCTTCGTATCTTCTCTCTCTGTCACTCACTTTCTCTCGCCCTCTCACTCCGTACTCCCTCAAGACACACTACTTAAAGAACCGACACCTACTCCCGGTTTACACATGTCCCATTCATGAGTCTGGCAATATTATCTTTGATCTGAAGAGTTCCCCCTCGAGCTTTAGTTGATGATACGTGTAATCCATTCCATTCTTATAGCTCACACATTTTCCTTACTAGCAGGTACAGGCTTGCAAGTTAACGACGCGCGTGCGATGACGTTTATACCGCACGTGACCTTTCAGATGTCATGATCTTCTACCGTAAATTGTCTAAACGTGTCAGCTGTTTTATATTTTCCTTTTGGCATTGTTATCGTTTACTTTCTCCTCAATGTACATGGATACGAAAAGTAAGTGTTTACAGGTTTCTTAGATTTGTCTTTCTTTCTTCTTTCCTTCCTTCGTGTTTACAGGTTTCTTAGATTTTTCTTTCTTTCTTCTTTCCTTCCTTCGTATTGACAGGTTTCTTAGATGTTTCTTTCTTTCTTTCGTTCTTTACTTTTTTCTTTCTTTCCTTCCTTCGTGTTTACAGGTTTCTTTGATTTCTTTCGTTCTTTTCTTTTCTTTCTTTCTTTCTTTCTTTCTTTCTTTCTTTCTTTCTTTCTTTCTTTCTGTCTGTCTTTCTTTCTTTCTTTCTTTCTTTCTTTCTTTCTTTCTTTCTTTCTTTCTTTCTTTCTTTCTTTCTTTCTTTCTTTCTTTTCTTTCTGTCTGTCTTTCTTTCTTTCATTAGTGTTTACATGCGTCTTAGATTTCTTTCTTTCTTTTCTTTCTTCTTTCTTTCTTTTCTTTCTTTTCTTTCTTTTCTTTCTTTCTTTCTTTCTTTCTTTCTTTCTTTCTTTCTTTCATTAGTGTTTACATGCGTCTTAGATTTCTTTCTTTCTTTCTTTCTTTCTTTCTTTCTTTCTTTCTTTCTTTCTTTCTTTCTTTCTTTCTTTCTTTCTTTCTTTCATTAGTGTTTACATGCGTCTTAGATTTCTTTCTTTCTTTCTTTTCTTTCTTTCTGTCTGTCTTTCTTTCTTTCATTAGTGTTTACATGCGTCTTAGATTTCTTTCTATCTTTCTTTCATTAGTGTTTACACGCATCTTAGATTTCTTTCTTTATTTCCTGTGTACTGGTTTCTTTCTTTTTTCCTTCTTCCTTTCTTTCTGTCTGTCTTTCTTTCTTTTCTGTTTACTGCGTTCTTTCTTTCTTCTCCTCATCGTTTTACCTATTCATCTGTTATAATAGTCCGTGCCCTAGATGTATTTCTTTTACTGTTATTTATTTCCAGGCACGCCACTAATCTTCATAGAGAGAAGCATTTCTCGTTCTTGTGCTAACTGTTATCCTTTGGTATGACGTCACGATTGACCGTATGTTATATGTATTACCTGTCATCTCCGCACAGACCTTCAACTAACTGACGTCACTTCCTTCTGCCCTGTGCTGTCCGCTCAAGATCCTTCCATATCTTCTTTATCCCTTTTCATTTTCGTCTTTATTTGTCTTCTCCGTGTGTTCTCTGTCTCTCTTCATCATTTTCCTATGCTCTCTAACGGAGCATAGAGCGCCACTGCAGATGGTCTCACTGCAGGAAATCTGCACTAAGCATTTACATGATGTTGTAGCTGTGGTTTCTGTAGCAGTTATGTTTATATGATAAGTTTGCCAGCCCCAGGTACAACCTCATATTAGTTGTCTTGTACGAAATGCCCGAAGATGTACGGTAGTCCTATTATTTCTTTGTCTCACTTGGGAACATCACATTGTCTTCCTCTCTTAAATCGGTGATTCCAGAATGATGACTGCTTTGTAATGTATTAGCAGGTTTCCTCAGTGTGTGTTCTTTCATATCTTGTATGATGGACATGTAGAAGATAACTCTTGTACAATACCTAATGTAGGGACGTATACAGGCCTGACGTGCCAAATTGTAACACAAATCTCAGTTATCGATAATTCATCACTTCACAAACATACACAAATCTCAGTTATCGATAATTCATCACTTTACAAACATACACAAATCTCAGTCATCGATAATTCACCACTTCACAAACACACAAATCTCAGTTATCGATAATTTATCACTTCACAAACATACACAAATCTCAGTTATCGATCATTCATCACTTCAAAAACATACACAAATCTCAGTTATCGATAATTCATCACTTCACAAACATACACAAATAGCAGAAGTGAAGAAGTCACATTCAAAACACAACTGGATTTATATAATTATAAAATCTACGGAACCAAAGAAGATTGATTTTCCATGAGCGGACTCTTGGTAATGCATTCACGTGCATTCATACGAATGAAGTTTGGAAATTTTTCCATATTACTGAAATTTTGAGAAGTTATCAACAGGATTGAAATTTATGACTTTATCTATATGATTAAAACTGGAGAGTTTATCCATGTGAATGAAGTTTGGAAATGTATCCAGACGATTGAAGTTTGCGAATTTATCCAAATGATTGAAGTTTGAAAATCTAACCATGTGATTGACGTTTGGGAATGTATCCAAGTGATTGAAGTTTGAGAATTTATCCATGTGATTGAAGTTTGGGAATTTATCCATGTGATTGAAATCTAGGAACATATTTACACAAATGAAATCTGGAAATGTATGCAGGTGAATGGGATGTGGCAAAATATCCACACAAATGGAATCCGGGATATATCTAAAATGATTTCGGAATCCACATGTGTGAAATCTAGGAAGGTATTCACATGAGTGAAAAATGAGAATTATATCTACGCGAATGAAATCTGAAAATGCAGCCACCTTAATTAAATGTGAAAGTGTAATCTACAAGAATGAAAGGTCGCAAAATGAGCCTGCGAGTGCAAGGTCGTCACCTAGGAGATAACGAACTGCCGTAAGAGAATGAAGCGGTTACTGTACTAGGTCTCAGCATTGTGAGGTGTGGTGATCGGATCCCTTCTTCACTGCGTTTTATTCATACAAAAGAACAGAGCCAGGCACCCATGTATAGCTGGGTAGACTGAAGCGTTACGCTACATGGCTTTGAACCCGGTAACTTCGCTCGGAGAAGGAAGCGCTCTAACCACCCTGCCACTTGACTGCAGGTAGAAAATAATGGACACGGATCGCACGAAGACAAAAAGATGAACATATGTGAGGGAGATATGGGCGTAGGATAGGCAGAGTGTTTTCAATTGTATTGGCAAGGAGGGAGGGAGGGTACTAAGACAGACAGAGGGCAGAGAGAGAGAGAAGAAACAAACGAACGAATGTTATTTTCAAAGGGGTAAAAGCTAAGCGCGCAGGCCCGTCTAACATTCTGCCCGTCCACTCTCTCTCACCTTGCATAGTGTATAATTTCATTCCCTAATGTACTTTAAGTATTAATTTAAAGGCATGCAACATAAAGGTTATATGGTAGCATTCATTTACAGTATCCGATCATAATCAAAATTAAGTACGTTAAAAAAGTAATAAAAACAAAAACAAAACAAACAAAATCCAAAAACATCCATACAGTTTATCAGACAATAATTCAAAACATAATCAGATTAGATAGATATATTAGATAGATTAGATAGATTAAATAGATAGATAGATAGATAGATAGATAGAGAGAGAGAGAGAGAGAGAGAGAGAGAGAGAGAGAGAGAGAGAGAGAGAGAGAGAGAGAGAGCGAAAGATACTTCTTCTTCCTCGTTCGTCCTGAAAAGGACGGTGGTTGCGTTGTGTCTGTTTACGCCTAAGCTGTGATATCTGCACCTTTCGGTCGACACATCCGACTTCTGCACGGTATTTTTTGGGACCGGTGTGGTGAAGTGGGATGTTATAAATATTTATAGGGGACTTAGTGTACTGACTGAGATCAGCTGTGAAGGTATCTATATCTATTAAGAGTAGTGTATTATAGATAACCTTACTTGCTACCACATATCTATATATCTCAGTCAGAATTATTCTGGAGTAGTGTGATGCTACGTTATGTGTCTAGGGTATGAGTATGGTGAAGTGTAAGTCACAACAACAGACAGATAAACAATTTAATTTAATCCACTACTCTTAACTACACTGTGACACTCACATACATATAACACTCTATGAGAATAGCTTAAAGAAGTCACTCGTAACGGTTCAAATAACAATATGTATTCATTACTAGCATGAATGAATATGTGTCCTGATTCAACTACAAGGGAACCAGGAATCACAATCAATTTAAATTACAAGTTATGTACAGAATGTATTTAATATGAATATTGTAGTGACATATATTATTACAAATGTTCTATGTGTGTCAGTTGTGTAGTAGTAAATTGAGGTAATACTGGTTTTGTTTTGTTCAAGCTCTGTTGGTATTTGTCATCATGACTTCAATAGTTTGTCTTTAGGGACCAGTATTGGAGATGTTCACAGTTCCTGATTTTAAGACAAGTAAATTCCCCTCTGAATAGTATTTTTATAAAGTTATTTCAAGATGAGGGGACATAATGTTGAGCTCAGCTGGCCAATTCGCTTATCTGGCGTGATGGCGGCAGGAGAGGACTCCTCTGCTCGAATTCTCCTCTGGGCTCAGGAGACACCTCACTGATAGCTAAAAAGACCAAGGAGTATGCTGTCCGACACTGGATTCAGCAAATCTCTGACCAGATGCTGCTCAGTACCATCAAGACCACTGTCCCACAATTCATACGAATAACACAGATACGTTGATTAGCAATGAATTCTGGCACAAACTGGCACAAATTTCCTTCTGCTTATCTTCCAGGCTTTTAATTTAGCCAAATATATGCTGGCTTCAACGCACTGATGCTTTATCAAGTGTATTTAAACAAGTGGTTTCGAACTAACGCTCCCAAGTGTGTATATCAGCGAGTCTGACCAATGAGCCCCGTTTCGACAAGTGTTTGAAAAAATGTTATCTTTTCCCGTCTCCCCTAACAACCAAGATAGTATTTATAGCCCGACCAATCGTGGTTAGGCTTTCATTTGTTGCGCTCCAATCAATTTGGAGTTTACATGGTAGGCTATTTCTGTAACGTAAATTTTTTTCAAACACGTTAAAAAAAAAAAAATCTTATGAGCAGAAATGATTTTATGCTGTCAGGCACCCCCAATATTTTATTTTGGGTATAATTTATTAATTCCTGGACTATTTGCGTAACGTTTTACATATTATTTGTCAGCAAGCCCTAAGGAACCCAAAAATACTAATTTAAAGGAGCTACGTGGCTGCGTTCAAAATATGCAATTTCTAGGATAGTCGTATAGTTGTTTTATTTTTTATGTGAGAACCGCCACCTGTCCTGCTGTACTGTCAGACTAATGTCAGGATTTCGGACATAAAACAGTAGAATGTCAGGTTTCCCCAATAAGCGTTTTTTATGATTTTTAAAACCTAACTCTGGGAAAGGGTAGTGTATTTTATCACTGTCCGTCTGAAAAAGTTAGTGCTTGTAGACTTACACGCGTGATGGCAGCATTTGTATATCGCGCGTCGCGTGTTGCATGCGTTCCTGATTTTCAGCCCTCCCCTCTCTCTATCCTTTTGTCCATCTGTTCGTTCGTTTTGGTAACGTAATATAATTAATGTTAGGATTAATTTAGGTCATTACGCAGTACGTCTCAATGTTTTTCTTAGAAATGCAGCACACGTTTCATTGAAGAAGGCGGGTAATAATACAGTAAGCTTTTATATCAACGTGAAAGCGTTACAATTTGCAGACGAAGCAGAAAACAAGGGGGATTTCGAGTACATTCTTTGTGACAGCACTGTTATTTTACCATTGCTCTTCTCTTTATTAATTTTATTTGTTAGGCTTCATATTTACCTAATAATTTATATATGTGGATTAGAATATTTCATGACACCTCCCCTCTTAAAACAGACATTATATGTCAGTCCTTTATTCTATATACACATAGAGAAATTTATTATTATTTCTGGGGTTTACGGTGATTCTCATCACACGGATGGCGGCTTAAAAAATCCGCTCCCAGATTGGTTTTTCCAGATATATATTCAATGCTAAAATTATATGGAGCCAGAAGCAAAGACCATCGGAGTAACCTAGAGTTCTCATGCTTAGCCTGTGCTAAAAACGATAAAGGTTTGTGGTCAGTTTGCAACTTAAATGCCTTCCCATATAGATAAATATTGAATTTCTTTATTGCCCATATTACTGCAAGACATTCTTTTTCGCTAGTTGAGTAGTTGATTTCAGCTTTATTCAACTTTCTGCTAGCATATGCCACTGGGCTTAATTCCCCATCCAATGCATCTGATTTCTGTAGTAAAGTTGCACCTAACCCAATATTACTTGCATCCGTCCTTACTATGAATTCTTGACTTAAGTCAGGTAATTTCAAAATGGGTTTACTTGTGAGCTCTTCCTTCAATTCTTGGTAAGTCATTTCACATTGTGGTGTCCATGTAATGCGATCTGGATGTCCTTTACGTGTCAATTCAGTTAACGGTGCACATATGGAATTAAAGTTTTTGATATACTTCTGGTAGAAACCACATAAGGAGACAAAGGATCTCACGTCCTTCTTGGTTTGTGGTCTCGGGGCTTTCTGTAGTTTCTCTAAATTCTTTGGGTCAGGGGTCATGTTTCCCTGATAAACTGTGTGTCCCAAAAATTCCAATTCTTTACATCCAACGCAACATTTGGTTGGACGGGCTGTTAAATTTGCCTCCCTAAGTCGATCAAACAGCATGTTCAGAGAGTCAATGTGTTCCTCAAATGTTTCTGTTGCTATAAGGATATCATCCATAAAATTTGTTATACAGGGATTATTCAGAGGATCCAATAATTTTCTCATCATTCTAGAGAAGACACTAGGCGCATTCTTCAATCCAAATGGCAATCTATTAAACTCATAGTGTCCTTCTGAGGTACTAAAAGCTAGGTATGGTCTAACCTCAGGCTTTACTGGAATCTGATAGTATCCTTTACTCAGATCCACTTTTGAGAAATATTTAGCTTTATTTAGCCTGGCAAACAGCTGATTTGTATCCGGCAATGGATCCACCTGTCCTTCTGTAATAGCATTCAGTCTCCTGTAATCTATACAGAGTCTATGTTCTCCAGAGGGCTTCCTTAAAAGTACAACACCGGAGCTATACGAAGACTCACTGTGCGAAATAATTCCTTCCTTCAATAGATAGTCTATCTCTTCCTTCAAAGCTTTTTCCTTAGCAAACGGAATCGAATATGGTTTCATACAGACAGGTGTGGAGTCTATGAGTTTCATATCATATTCCAATAGGTTTGTATGCCCTGGTCGGTCTGTTAACACCTCTGCATGATTATTTAGAACCTGTTGCACTCTCTCTTTCTGAGTTTTCGTTAAATGTGTACTGATTTTCACCTGTGCTGCTGTCTCACAGGGGTGTAATGGATATTCAAATGATGAAAGTGGTTCCTTTTTCATCTCCATGGCGATGGACAAGGTCAACAAGTGTGTCTCTTCCTGATGTTCTCTTTCCAAATATTTTTTCAGGAGATTCACATGATAGATTTTTTCTTTCCCCTTCTTATCTATCTTATAATTTGTTCTAGACACCTTCTCTAGAACTGTATATGGACCCTGCCATCCAATTTGTAACTTATTCTGACTCCCAGGCAAAAGAAGCAGTACTTTCTCTCCCACAGCCAAATTTCTGTCTTTCGCCTTCCTGTTATAATAGGCAGCATGTTTCTTCCTGGCTTGTTTCAAATTTTCATTGGCAAGTTTCCAGCCAGTTTTTAACCGAGTGGTCAGCTCATTCACATATTGGTATGAAGATGTAATGTTTTCCTCTGCCTTTTCATCAGTCCACGTTCTTAACAAAGCTACATATGGACCTTTAATTGTGTGGACCTATTTGTCCATGCACCGGTATGGTCTCTTCCACTTGAAGCTTTATAGTGATGATTTTTCCTCCCAGAATTATCATTCACAAAACGACCGCTACCAATTTTTCTTTTCCTGGGCTTTCCTCCCCACTTAAAATTCTTGATGAGAGATTTCCTCTCTACATCTTCTTCCTCCAGTTTGTTTAAGTCCGATTGAGGGATTGTCGGCTTATCCTGGGGTAAGACATCTTTTTGCACTCTCCGCATAGTGGCCATTGTAAAACAGTTAAGTGAAGCTTGTCCGTGAAAAGGGGCTTCCCATTCCATTTGGTCCACTTTATCAAATCTATTTTTCCTTTTATTGTCAGGCCTAATTTTGCTCCGTGGCGTGTCCAGGTCCTGATCCATGTTCCCACTTGTGGGTGTTCCCTCATGTGCTATGCTACACCTTTCTACAAAATTCTCAATGTCCCATCTTGCTTTGGGCCAATAATAATTGTGAGCCACCTTTTGAATGATGGTACCTATCTTCTCATGGTCCCCATCTGGTTTCACATGTAGGCTCCTTATTAATTCTGTCCTGTATCTTTTTGGAAGAACCAGCTGTCCGTGACCATGGGATCTAGTTCCGGCCTTCCTATACATCAACTTGTTTTTCATGTAAAAATCTCCCTTGCCTGGAGTTGTATGACAAGTTGACAATTTTCTGAAACAAGGCTTGAGTGTTTTATCCCCAGCCTGTGCCTTCCTCATCTCTTCTGGAGTGGTATCTAACATAATATCCTCCTCCTGTCTTGAGGTCGACCTGACCTGAAGGGTTGCCATATACACAGGTTTCCTTCTGCAACGGTCAGTGTCATGATTGTCCATCTGACAATTTTTACACCACCTTTTTCCTTGGTTGAAAGATTTTCTTTCATCATATTTCCTTTCATCGAATTGTGGGACTTTATTTTTATTTTCATACCGTGGCCTATCAAATTGGTGCTTACCTTTATTTTGATCCCTAGGATCAAATTTATTAAAGTTCTGTGGTGCCCTAAAGTTATCCACCTGTTTCTTTTTATTACCTGTTACCTCTGCTTGAGCTGCTTGATACCTTTCAGCAACATTTAGCAACTCACCCAGCCTCTCTGCACCTTGTTCCATGAGAAACTTTCTCAGGTCTGGAGCCATGGACTCTCTTAGTTGCTCTATAAGGACCATTTCCTTAAGATCTTGGGTTTTCCCCAGAGAAGTCCATTTCTCCAAGTATGTCTCGATTCGTGCAGAGAACTGGTGATAGGTTTCACCTGACAGTAGTTTAGCATTCCTAAATTTTTTCCTGTAAAACTCTGCATTCTTTTCATACCTTAACAAAAGAGCCTGCTTTAGCATGTCATAATTTTCCTGATCACCTCTGCTCATTTTTGCAAAAACTTCATAAGCTGCCCCACGAAGTCCCTGAGATAACTTTAAGCTCCACCTTTCTCTCTCTAACCCATACGTGGTAGCTAATAGTTCATACCTATTTATATAGCTCTCAATATCATCGTCTTTCTCAACAAAATGATCTAAATGAAAGTTCATAGCTGAGGTTGAGGCTCCCTGAGTAACCGTAGCATCAGAGGCAAAGGGACTGGCACCATTTTCAGGAGCATGGCCTTGAAACTCAAACTCCCTTAGTCGTAACTCATGTTCCCTTTGTAATCTTTTCTCCTCCTTTTCTGCTTCCCTCTCTGCAGCTAATTTCTTCTCTTCCCTTTCTGCAGCTAATTTCTTCTCTTCCCTTTCTGCAGCCAATTTCTTCTCTTCCCTTTCTGCAGCCAATTTCTTCTCTTCCCTTTCTGCAGCCAATCGTTTGTCTTCTCTTTCTGCCTCCAATTTCTTAGCCTCAGCCTCAATCTGCAACCTCTTAGTCTCAGCCTCAGCTTCAAACTGTAACTTCTTAATTTCCCTTTCAGCCTCTAACCTTCTTTCGGCTTCAAACCTTCTTTCTTCGCGTTCAATAAATTTGTCACATTCCGTCGTGACATAGGCAACCATAACTTGCCCATCTAATCCTAACTCTTTTGCAGTCTGAACCGCAGCAGATCGAAATTTGGCCAGGTCCGCCATTGTCTATTATGTAAATTTATACAATGTCTAACCAACAATTCAATCTCTAATGGACAACACAGGCACCGTGAGCTCAACCTTATTTAATTCCACCCCAGGATACCTTTTAATTCTTATATTCCCTGAAGTGAATTACCCCCAATATTTTTAATAGTTAAAGATTCAAAATCCCAAGAGCGAGACCCCAATATATGTGGTGAAGTGGGATGTTATAAATATTTATAGGGGACTTAGTGTACTGACTGAGATCAGCTGTGAAGGTATCTATATCTATTAAAAGTAGTGTATTATAGATAACCTTACTTGCTACCACATATCTCTTATCTCAGTCAGAATTATTCTGGAGTAGTGTGATGCTACGTTATGTGTCTAGGGTATGAGTATGGTGAAGTGTAAGTCACAACAACAGACAGATAAACAATTTAATTTAATCCACTACTCTTAACAACACTGTGACACTCACATACATATAACACTCTATGAGAATAGCTTAAAGAAGTCACTCGTAACGGTTCAAATAACAATATGTATTCATTACTAGCATGAATGAATATGTGTCCTGATTCAACTACAAGGGAACCAGGAATCACAATCAATTTAAATTACAAGTTATGTACAGAATGTATTTAATATGAATATTGTAGTGACATATATTATTACAAATGTTCTATGTGTGTCAGTTGTGTAGTAGTAAATTGAGGTAATACTGGTTTTGTTTTGTTCAAGCTCTGTTGGTATTTGTCATCATGACTTCAATAGTTTGTCTTTAGGGACCAGTATTGGAGATGTTCACAGTTCCTGATTTTAAGACAAGTAAATTCCCCTCTGAATAGTATTTTTATAAAGTTATTTCAAGATGAGGGGACATAATGTTGAGCTCAGCTGGCCAATTCGCTTATCTGGCGTGATGGCGGCAGGAGAGGACTCCTCTGCTCGAATTCTCCTCTGGGCTCAGGAGACACCTCACTGATAGCTAAAAAGACCAAGGAGTATGCTGTCCGACACTGGATTCAGCAAATCTCTGACCAGATGCTGCTCAGTACCATCAAGACCACTGTCCCACAATTCATACGAATAACACAGATACGTTGATTAGCAATGAATTCTGGCACAAACTGGCACAAATTTCCTTCTGCTTATCTTCCAGGCTTTTAATTTAGCCAAATATATGCTGGCTTCAACGCACTGATGCTTTATCAAGTGTATTTAAACAAGTGGTTTCGAACTAACGCTCCCAAGTGTGTATATCAGCGAGTCTGACCAATGAGCCCCGTTTCGACAAGTGTTTGAAAAAAATGTTATCTTTTCCCGTCTCCCCTAACAACCAAGATAGTATTTATAGCCCGACCAATCGTGGTTAGGCTTTCATTTGTTGCGCTCCAATCAATTTGGAGTTTACATGGTAGGCTATTTCTGTAACGTAAATTTTTTTCAAACACGTTAAAAAAAAATCTTATGAGCAGAAATGATTTTATGCTGTCAGGCACCCCCAATATTTTATTTTGGGTATAATTTATTAATTCCTGGACTATTTGCGTAACGTTTTACATATTATTTGTCAGCAAGCCCTAAGGAACCCAAAAATACTAATTTAAAGGAGCTACGTGGCTGCGTTCAAAATATGCAATTTCTAGGATAGTCGTATAGTTGTTTTATTTTTTATGTGAGAACCGCCACCTGTCCTGCTGTACTGTCAGACTAATGTCAGGATTTCGGACATAAAACAGTAGTTTCCCCAATAAATGTCAGTGTTTCCGTCTGAAAAAGTTAGTGCTTGTAACTTACACGCGTGATGGCAGCATTTTTATCGCGCGTCGCGTGTTGATGCGTTCCTGATTTTCAAATCCATTTGCAGACGAAGCAGAAAACAAGGGGGATTTCGAGTACATTCTTTGTGACAGCACTGTTATTTTACCATTGCTCTTCTCTTTATTAATTTTATTTGTTAGGCTTCATATTTACCTAATAATTTATATATGTGGATTAGAATATTTCATGACAACCGGGTTTGCCTTCCCTTTTCGATCCGTGCTCGCTCAGCCAGACTGCACTGCTGCAGACTGTTTCCAGGACCACCACGTAGAGGTGGAGCACGGTCTTGACCAGCTCTGGTTTGCTGGTCCTGACGCAAGCAGTCAAGCTATGAGTCGCTGACTGCGTTCTCTATTGCTGCGTCTTTGGGTCCCGCGAAAGATACAAAGAAAGGATTATACTGTCAGATCAAGCTGTTATCTTACCTCATTACAACTTTACACTACATTGGTCGTGTAAAGATCTGCCACATTTTTTGTCTCTTGTCGTGATGGTACATTCTTATAGAACATTTTCTGTCTCTTGTCGTGATGGTACATTCTTATAGAACATTTTCTGTCTCTTGTCGTGATGGTTTACTTTTATAGAACAGATTCTACCCACCTTAAGGCGTTATTGTACGTTTGCTTTCCCGCCTTCAACCGTGATACTATAAAACAGACAAACACACACACACCGGGTATGAAAGAGAGGTGAGATTGAGAAAATAGACGAAAGAAAGAATAATTTGAAGTAAATCTAGTTGGTAAAAGAAAAAAAATAGTTCGACGATTAAAGAACCTAAAGATGGACATTCACACATACACACAGATGAACGAGCAGACAAAAACAGACAGAAAATTAAACATAAGACAGATATTCTATCATTTCTTTTCACAACTTTTATAACCCAGCATAAGGTTGTCTAGCAGGTTTTCGACAAAACAGATCCAAAATAGCCACACTGAGAATAATAGTGGAACAAAGCCTGGAATGGAATTCACCGCTATACATCGGATTTGTGGACTATGAAAAGGCATTTGGCAGTTTAGATAGAGAATCACTTTGGAAATTGATGAGGCATTATGGAGTTCCCATGAAGATCACTAACTTAATAAAGAAGACCTACAAAGGCATGACATGCAGAGTTCTTTATGAAGGACACATTACATAACCTGTTGGGATTAAAACGGGAGTGCGACAGGGATGCCTCTTGTCTCCATTTCTTTTATTTCTAGCAGTAGATTATGTTATGAAAACATTGACTCCCACAAGAGAAATGGAATCCAGTGGAATCTGACTAAACAGCTTGATGATCTAGATTTCGCAGATGACTTGGCTCTTCTGTCCCACAACCATAATCAGATGCAAGCCAAAATAAAAATACTCGATGAGAGGTCACAACAACGATGGCGATGGATAGGACACACATTTAGGAAACCTGTTGATAGCATACAAGGGAGGTCTTGTGCTGGAATCCCCAGGAAAAAAGAGGCAGAGGTAGACAAAAAAAAAAAAAAACACATAGAGAAGAAAGATAGATACAGAAGTGAAAATTATGAGGAAAGCATAGAAAGAACTTGAGCAGATGGCACGTGATATGAGGAATTGGCATGTGTTTGTTGAAGGCCTATGCTCCTTGTGGAGCTAAGGGGTATTGATTGATTAAAGTTGTCTGTCGGTATTTTCTTAGCCTTGTGCTGTTCCAGGAATGGTGTCTTTTGAATACTTTATTATTTTTCATTGTCGTTTGCAAAATGTGCTGTTGAACAAACTCTCTTCAATATGTGTTATATAAACACAATCTCTTCGCTATGTGTCATATAAATAGAATCTCTTCACAGTGCGAAAATTAAACAAAATCTCTGTACTGTACGATAAATAAACAAAATCACGCCATTCTACGCTAAATAATCAGGTCATTCTACGATAAACAAAATCACGTCATTCTACGCTAAATAATCAGGTCATTCTACGATAAACAAAATCACGTCATTCTACGCTAAATAATCAGGTCATTCTACGATAAACAAAATCACGTCATTCTACGATAAATAAACAAAATCAGGTCATTCTACGTCAAATAAACAAAATCACGTCATTCTACACTAAATAAACAAAATCAGGTCATTCTACGTCAAATAAACAAAATCACGTCATTCTACGATAAATAAACAAAATCACGTCATTCTACGATAAATAAACAAAATCACGTCATTCTACGATAAATAAACAAAATCACGTCATTCTACACTAAATAAACAAAATGTCCTCACTGTACGCCATTTAAACAGACAGTTTTAAGTTTTGCGCAGTTTAAACACAAATACTTAATTCAGTGCTGTTTAAAAAATAAAATTAAGAGCTCTTCACTACGCGATGTTTAAACAAAAAGTCAACATACCTAAAAAAAAAAAAATATTATACGGCGCTTAAACCAAATGTTCATAATTTGGAGATCAAAGAGAGAACTCCATCGATTTCCGAATGTTCTCATTTCTGGGGACTGGGGAACGGCGTTCTTATGTTATATTATTAGAATACTCATACTGTATTTGTTATATTGTGTTTGCATCAATTAGTCTTTCTATCTATATAACACTTTATGGGTGTGATTTCCTCACTATGGTTTACATACTCGAATTTTCTTAAATCTAATTTGTGGGGGAGAAAACAAAAAAGCACACTTCCTGATATATATATATATATATATATATATATATATATATATATATATATATATATATATATATATATATATATATATATATATATATATATATATATATATATATATATATATATATATATATATATATAATTTTTTTGGTTAAATTGTTCCTTATGAATATTAGCACAATTAATGGATCATGACCCAGAAAGTTTACGCA
Source organism: Oreohelix idahoensis (assembly GCA_024509875.1). Lineage (NCBI taxonomy): Eukaryota > Metazoa > Mollusca > Gastropoda > Stylommatophora > Oreohelicidae > Oreohelix > Oreohelix idahoensis. The sequence continues at coordinate 34,122 of JAMPIV010017026.1, forward strand.
CTGCCAACATACGCTAATGATTTCTCTGTGACAAGACACGAACCTAAATTAGTTATTGACGACTGCGTCTAATCATTTAATGCAAGAAGTTTTTTTCGGTAGTTTGATTAAACGTCATTACAAGTAAATAATGTAATCGTTATTTGTTGGAAAGTTTGGCATTGATTGGATTTCAAGTGCGTGTGTGTAACCATTGGCAACCGGGAATCTGAAAACCCAGTTTCCTTTCGTAATACACGCATGTTGGGGGTTGAATATCAGGTAATGAATCTCGTGATGTAGCTACTGTGATATCAGGTAATGAATCTTGTGATGTAGCTACTATGATATCAGGTAATGAATCTTGTGATGTAGCTACTATGATATCAGGTAATGAATCTTGTGATGTAGCTACTATGATATCAGGTAATGAATCTTGTGATGTAGCTACTATGATATCAGGTAATCAATCTTGTGATGTAGCTACTATGATATCAGGTAATCAATCTTGTGATGTAGCTACTGTGATATCAGGTAATGAATCTTGTGATGTAGCTACTATGATATCAGGTAATGAATCTTGTGATGTAGCTACTATGATATCAGGTAATGAATCTTGTGATGTAGCTACTATGATATTAGGTAATTAATCTTGTGATGTAGCTACTATGATATCAGGTAATGAATCTTGTGATGTAGCTACTATGATATCAGGTAATCAGTCTTGTGATGTAGCTACTATGATATCAGGTAATGAATCTTGTGATGTAGCTACTATGATATCAGGAAAATATGATGTGGCTGCTATGATGGAAGAGTTACCGGGTTCCGGCTGAAAAATCTGATAGCGGCACGCTTCAGTCTATCTAGCCTGACTCTGCTCTTGAATCAGAGAAACCAAAGATAGCGAGAAAGGTAACTGGTCATCTTGTCTCTTAAAACTGAAAACTCATTTAATGCGTTGTCTAACACCTGTAATGTAGGGGCCTATCTTCGTTGTGATCCTCTACTTTCAAGGATATTTTTATTTATTTATTGTCTGGCACTCACAGACTGTGTCTTCTGTTGATAATGTTGGAATCAACAATAAAATCGTCAGACTATTTTCCACTGCACTCTTATCGCATTGCCACCAAGAACTGGTCTCATTATACCCCCCCCTCCCCCCCTCCCCCCGTATCCCTAATCACCAGGGGACATCCAGGACAGCTGTGGCTTTCAAACTTGGTATATCATTAATTAACTTCCTGTTTGAGAGCACGTGGAAAATTATCAGCGGTGATTAAGTACAGTTCTGTTTACACTTGCTGTGACAGGAATGACTGGTTGTAAGATGCCTTGAATGTCTAACATCTGGTGTTTTATGTCAGAAGGTGTTGCAAGTTAGCCTTTAGTAATGGTTTGTACTCCTCTTACCTTCGTGTCACGACGTTTTGAGTATAACAAGTGCAGGGTTTTTATTTTTATTTACTTAATATGATTATTATTATTGTTGCTGGTTCTTCTAAGTCATGGCAGGTGGTTTACTGCATATTCTACAAGGGGATTGACATAAGTCTTGGGCCTGACCATGAAGGACATGTCACAGAGCTGAAATTTTGTATAGTGTTTATTCCTTTTCAATATAGCCACCGTCTGAATTGACACACTTCTGCCATCTTTGCTTGACCTTGAAAAGACCTTGGGAGTAGAACACCCTATTTTTCAAACTAAACCAGTCATCACATGCCGGTATAACCTCTTCATCGCTGTCAAAATGATTTCCTTTTAGCTGTTTTTTTAAGATTTGGGAATAGAAAAAAGTCTGATGGAGCCAAATCTGGAGAATATGGTGGGTGTAGAAGAATTTCAATCTTCAAATCGTTGGCTGCTAGCTGCACAAGCTGTGCTTTGGGAGAGGGCGCGTTGTCTTGAAGCAAAGGAAGATTTTGAGTGAGCGTTATCCATCGTTTCCTGGTCACAACCTTTGTTAGTTTGGTGAGAAGATCTGCATAGTACTGTCCATTAACTGTGTTGCCACGAGGCAGATAATCTTTCAAAAGGACACCTTTGTCGTCCCAAAAAACAGCCAGCTTCACTTTTCCTGCAGATTTCTGCGCTCTCGGCTTGACAGGTGTTGGGGAGCCCGGGGTTTTCCATTGCATGCTGGCAATTTTGGATTTGGGGTCATAATGGTGTACCCAAGTCTCATCTACTGTCACCATGGTCTCCAAAAAATTTTTTGATTTACACTTTTTGAGCAACTGTTCACAGCAATTTACCCTCGTTTGCTTCTGTTCACGTGTCAACAGTCGCGGAACCCAGCGTGCACACACTTTTCTCATGTTCAGTCTGTTGTGTAAAATTCTATAAACTGTTCTTTCATTTAGTTTTACTCTACTAGCTATCTCCACAATTGTCATTTTTCGATCCTGGTCAATGATTTTCTTCACTCTTGTTGCATTTTCATTGTTGCACTCTGAGGCTGGTCTACCAGACTTGGCAGATCAGCAACATTTGAGCGGCCGCACTTAAACTTTGACACCAGTTTTTCACCGAAGTATATGAAGGACAAGAATCACGAAACACTGGTTCCATCTCCCTGTGTATTTCTGTAGGTGTTTTCCCCTGAAACATCAGAAATTTTATCACAGCTCTGGCCTCCTTCTTTTCCATTGTTTTGTCAAATCTTTGGAGCAGCAGATCCGGTCAATAGGGTACATTGCGCCGTGCTCCGTAGTGGGAAAACCCATTGAAGAAACAAACGCGTACTTCACACATTTAGTGCAAATATGATGAACTTTAAATGTGCCAAATTTCATCTTCCTCCTGTGACTCCTTCATGGTCAAGCCCAAGACTTATGTCAATCCCCTTGTAGTTGTCTTTTGTTTGTTTGTTTGTTTGACTTACTGGTTTGTTACTTACCGCATATTTCAGTTGTTTTTGTTTGTTTGTTTGACTTACTGGTTTGTTAGTTACTGTATATTCCAGTTGTTTATGTTTGTTTGTTTGTTTGACTTACTGGTTTGTTAGTTACTGTATATTCCAGTTGTTTTTGTTTGTTTGTTTGTTTGACTCACTGGTTTGTTAGTTACCGCATTTTTCAGTTGTTTTTGTTTGTTTGTTTGACTTACTGGTTTGTTAATTACTGTATATTCCAGTTGTTTATGTTTGTTTGTTTGTTTGACTTACTGGTTTGTTAGTTACTGTATATACCAGTTGTTTTAGTTTGTTTGTTTGACTTACTGGTTTGTTAGTTACTGTATATTCCAGTTGTTTTTGTTTGTTTATTTGTTTGACTCACAGGTTTGTTGGTTACAGCATATTTCAGTTGTTTTTGCCTTCAGCTTTGTTAGTTTACTGCACAATCAACTTGGTCTTGATTTCACATATTCCATTAGTAGTAATATGATATTTACATGTCAACGTAAGTAATACGATTAACATTTTCTATGACAATCAGCTAGTCACAGATCTGACATTTGACAAATGTTTCCTTTAATAACGTATATTTGTGTTTATAGAAAAAAAAAATGTCTTTGACGACACTCTGTGACGAAGAAAACAGAATGAGTGCCTGGATACTAGCAAATGAAAACATTGCAAATCATCATCATCATTTACCTTCGCCTTCCTTGCGGAGCATGCAGTCACCACTATAGCTGTTCCCCAGCCAGGAAGCACACACGTCAAGCATTCACATGCTCCTGCAGCGGTAGTTTCTTTGGCAATTTATTTGACACGATGAGGCTGCTAACCTCATGGTTAACCTCATGGTTAACCTCATGGTTAACCTCATGGTTAACCTCATATTTGTCGCCTTGTACGACATGCCCTAGTGTGCAGTCGTGTTATTGTGTCTTAGTCACTTCAGATACCATTTTTGTGATAGAAACAATACTGCACCACCGCAGGTTTGATTAACACCCTACCTCCTTTTTTTTCTTCTTTACATAAGAGTTTTGCCTGGTATTAGCGACGCGCACCGTTCAACCTAGTCACAAGGTCTGCACAATGCATTCTTGTGATCTTGTATCAGTCTTTTATGTAGTAATTTCTGTTACATCAGGCCTATTACATCGTTCATTACTGTGAGGTCTCTAACACGTCGCGCTCCATTCTACCCGCCTGGTTATGTTAGGGCGCAAGTCCAAATATAAAAGACACCGTGGCTTATCTGCACCCATTAAACTGGTTGCATAGTACAATTTGAAGGGCGGTTTATTTTTGTATACTATTAATTATAGCCTGTAGCATGCAAATTCAAATAAATACTGACACGTGGACAGTGAAAATAGATCAGCTCATTAATTATAGAACAAAGGAATTTTGCTTTTATTTTCTAGCACTAACCAATGTACTAAAACGTTTGTTTGATCTGTCACGAAACAGTAGTAGCCCTGGTGTCGTATATAATATACTGGGCGGGACACCGACGGCCGTCTCGCTACAATATGATGGGGATAGCCTATGGAATGTTGTCAAGAAGGTCTCCAGATATTGGCTCGTTAAGAAAGAAATAGACTTGTCCGAGATAAGGACAAGAAGAAGAGAAGGCGAATACTCTCCACTAGATAGTGTTTTCTAATAACTTATGGGGAGTTTCCTGTTTTTCTACGACTTCTGCCTTCACATCTCGATTAAAAAAGAATGAATCCTTCCGAATGAAGGATTTTACTATATATGTAAATACTTATCACAGACAGCACGAGTGATACATTAACGAACTAGGTAATGATCGAAGCAGGTTTATTAGTTAAATATATACACATATAGGGTTAGTAGAAAATAAAAAGGATGATGGTGAAAGACAACTCACTCACGGATGAAACGTAAAAATGTAGTTAATTAAATATGAGATTAAACCTAAGTAAATAGGGAAATAGCCGCTCTGATTACGGAAACAACAATTTATTTTTTGTTGTACCAATAAACGCCATTAGGCGTAACGGAATAACAATTAATTTCTTGTTGCCCTAAGACGCCACTAGGCGTACTGGCCACGAACTGCTTTGTCGGTCCGGGGCTAAGGACGGAAGAAGAAGAAATAGGGAAATGATAATGTGATATACCACACTGCTGTCAAATCTGGCAGATGGGGTTAGAGCGCTCGCCTCTCGGGGAAAGTTGCCGGTTCCTAAGAACAGTCGCGACACGCTCCAGTTTATTCAGCTGTAAGGAGGTATCTGTCTCTGTTCTTTAGGTAGGAAAGGCAAAGGCAGCCAGGAAAGGAACTAGTCACCCCACTTCTCGAAGCTGGACATTAATGTAGTGAAGTCTTTAACACGTTATCTCCAATGGCAGTATGTGCTATGGGACAACCTTTAGCCTACCTTTTATGTAACAGGTCATTCCTTTATGGCAGTATATGGGCTATCTGTTTATTTATTGTCGTGGTTTGTTTACTACGTTATCACTAGCATCATAAGCCAAACCTATGTGTATGATTATGACTACTAATATTAATGTCTTTGCTGACAATATTATCACTGTCGACATCTCAGCCATCCAGATACTCGTTGAAGAAAGATACACTACATGCCAGATTGCACTCCGCGTATCTTCAACAACCCATATCATAATGATGACCCGTATCTGCGGGCTCATTCTTCAGCGAGGAGACGTATAGAAAGTGGAGAAAGGGCGGACATATTTCTAAATTAGTCGCTCCAGGTCTTGTACAAGGCAGGTCATTTTTGTTTTTTTTCCCCGGGTAGTTCACCGGGGGGGGGGGGGGGGGGGGGGGGGGGGGGAGGTCTCTGAAGAGACAAAGAAAGAATAGGACTACTACTACCTCAAGAATTTGGTAAGAGCCGACCTGACCTGTATGAGGTTGTGTATGAGGTTGTGTATGATGTTGTGTATGGGGCTGTGTATGAGGTTGTGTATGAGGTTGTGTATGAGGTTGTGTATGATGTTGTGTATGAGGTTGTGTATAAGGTTGTGTAGGAAGTTGTGTAGGAGGTTGTGTAGGAGTTGTGTATGAGGTTTTGTGTAATAGGCTGCCAACCTCATCGTGTAAAACAAATAGATAGAGAAATCACCCCTGCAAGAACACATGGATGTAGGCGTGTCTTGTGAGGAGAGAATCCGCAATGGTGGTGTCATACTCCATAGGGAGCAAAAAGAAGACGAAGAAGGTCGTTGTTGACATGGGGCTTCTGGTCTCTCTCAAGTCACGTGGGGTAGGATTGGGTGAGGGTGGGTGTGGTGTGGTTATAGATATAAAGTAAAGAATTAGCGAAATGGTAAGATCAGTGTAGGCATTCAGAAGAAAGAAATCAAGATAGGAAGAATCAGGGTTGTGGGGTCGGTCAGGTGTCGGACTCTTGCAGTGGATCGTTTTTTAGTGGAGTCGGAATCGGTAAAAATGTCTGGACTCCAACTCTGAATGTTATGATACTTGACTAAGTAAAAAAACTGTAGGGTCAAAAGTCGAAGTCGCACTTCTAAAATTTCAGTATTCGGTGTCGAATTTTTTTTATCCGATTCCACAACCTTAGGAAGAATTATGCAGCATTCCAGACAACAGATGAGAAAGACAAATAATTAGTAATAATCGTCCTGGAGATTCCCCTCCCTTCCTTTTGCAGCTTCCGGGGGTCTCTGAAGAGACACAAAAAATAGGACTACTTCACTTCTCGGCATGTCGTACAAGGCTATTAGTTTGTGGTTGTGCTTGGGGTTGGCAATCTCATCATGTCAAACATATTGCCACAGAAACCGCCTCTACAAGCGCATGTAACTGTGTTGTGCAGGCTGCCTGTGGGACCAACTGCTGTGGTGACTCCATGCTGTGGTGACTCCATGCTGTGGTGACTCCATGCTGGGTAATGAGCGCAAAGGAAAATGATGATGATGATTCTGGAGATTCGAATCAGGTCAGTCCACCACGTGACGTCATGCTTCGCTGCAGGACTACGATTTGTTATGGGATACGACAAACTAAGCACCCTAGAAAGTTAATATCTTTGGCCTACCTCTTCGCACGCAGCGACAGGGTCGCCGATACCAGTCGGAATATGTCAGCTGCATGATGGTGGTAAAAATGATGATGAAGGAGATGACGATATTATAAAACAGATCTCACTTTGGCTAGTGTTTTTTTTTTTAATTTAAGCATTATTCTTATTCTTGGATCATTAGCTCTTGTAGGGCAACAACAAACTGTCTCCACTTTGCTGGGTCGGTGGTCATCCTGTCTAGTGGTGTCATGTAGGGCAGCCACAAACTGTCTCCACTTTGCTGGGTCGGTGGTCATCCTGTCTAGTGGTGTCATGTAGGGCAGCCACAAACGGTCTCCACTTTGCTGGGTCGGTGGTCATCCTGTCTAGTGGTGTCATGTAGGGCAGCAACAAACTGTCTCCACTTTGCTGGGTCGGTGGTCATCCTGTCTAGTGGTGTCATGTAGAGCAGCAACAAACTGTCTCCACTTTGCTGGGTCGGTGGTCATCCTGTCTAGTGGTGTCATGTAGAGCAGCAACAAACTGTCTCCACTTTGCTGGATCGGTGGTCATCCTGTCTTGTGGTGTCATGTAGAGCAGCAACAAACTGTCTCCACTTTGTTGGGTCGGTGGTCATCCTGTCTAGTGGTGTCATGTAGGGCAGCTACAAACTGTCTCCACTTTGCTGGGTCGGTGGTCATCATGTCTAGTTGTGTCATGTAGAGAAGCAACAAACTGTCTCCACTTTGCTGGGTCGGTGGTCATCCTGTCTAGTGGTGTCATGTAGGGCAGCTACAAACTGTCTCCACTTTGCTGGGTCGGTGGTCATCCTGTCTAGTGGTGTCACGTAGAGCAGCAACAAACTGTCTCCACTTTGCTGGGTCGGTGGTCATCCTGTCTAGTGGTGTCATGTAGAGCAGCAACAAACTGTCTCCACTTTGCTGGATCGGTGGTCATCCTGTCTTGTGGTGTCATGTAGAGCAGCAACAAACTGTCTCCACTTTGCTGGGTCGGTGGTCATCCTGTCTAGTGGTGTCATGTAGAGCAGCTACAAACTGTCTCCACTTTGCTGGGTCGGTGGTCATCCTGTCTAGTGGTGTCACGTAGAGCAGCAACAAACTGTCTCCACTTTGCTGGGTCGGTGGTCATCCTGTCTAGTGGTGTCATGTAGAGCAGCAACAAACTGTCTCCACTTTGCTGGGTCGGGGATCATCCTATCTTGTGGTGTCATGTAGGGCAGCAACAAACTAACTGTCTCCACTTTGCTGGGTCGGGGGTCATCCTTTTTGCAGTGCCCCAATTCTGGTTCATTCTTTGTTTTGTCGGCCTCCACGATTTTTTCCGGCTTTCACCACTGGCAGTTATACGAGATTCAGACTCCGGATATCCATCCTGCAGCAAAGTTTGTTCATCTGTTTCCGCTTCCGTAACATAACTGCTTTTTTAACAGACGGGGGTGTCATTTTCAAACCATGGTTCTGCAGTAATTCCATGAGGCCGTTACATACGCCGAGTAATGTTATATCATTTCCGATAATTACAATAGGTTAATTATATTTGTTCTTCTCTTCTTTTACGTTTCCCTCTTTACGGAACATGGAGCCGCCACTGCTGGTAACCTTTCAGGACGCCAGCATCTAAGCATTCATGTGCTGTTGTAGCGGTGGAGTTTTGTAACAATTTGTTTTACATGGTTATGTTGTCAACTTCATGTACAACCTCACATTTGTGGCCTATTACGACATGCCTGAGGTATCATTAGTCTTTTTATGTCTTTGTCTTCTAGAGATACACATGGCAGGTTTGTATTGTGCTCATTATAATAACGAGCGTTCGATTGACAGTGGTTAGAGCGCTGGCCTCTAGCGTCAAAGGTGCCGGGTTCGATTCGCGGTATCACCACGCGCCAGTCTACGCAGCTGTTAATAGGTACCTGACTTTGCTCTTGAGTTAGGACAGGAAAAGCAGCAAGAAAGGAAACCCCGGTCACCTCACGCCTCGATGCTTGACCTAGTACAGTGATGTCTCTTATACTTCACAACCCTACGGCAGTATATGCTATGAAACTACGGTTACCTTTTTTTTTTAATAATTACGGAGCCGTGAAAGAGTCTTGTATTGTTAATTGTCGTCACTACCTCTGGCATGCCGGGAAAGAGTCTTGTATTGTTAATTGTCGTCACTACCTCTGGCATGCCGGGAAAGAGTCTTGTATTGTTAATTGTCGTCACTGCCTCTGGAATTCCGGGAAAGAGTCTTGTATTGTTAATTGTCGTCACTGCCTCTGGCATGCCGGGAAAGAGTCTTGTATTGCTAATTGTCGTCACTACCTCTGGAATTCCGGGAAAGAGTCTTGTATTGTTAATTGTCGTCACTGCCTCTGGCATGCCGGGAAAGAGTCTTGTATTGCTAATTGTCGTCACTACCTCTGGAATTCCGGGAAAGAGTCTTGTATTGTTAATTGTCGTCACTGCCTCTGGCATGCCGGGAAAGAGTCTTGTATTGCTAATTGTCGTCACTACCTCTGGAATTCCGGGAAAGAGTCTTGTATTGTTAATTGTCGTCACTACCTCTGACATGCCGGGAAAGAGTCTTTTTTTGCTAATTGTCGTCACTACCTCTGGAATTCCGGGAAAGAGTCTTGTATTGTTAATTGTCGTCACTGCCTCTGGCATGCCGGGAAAGAGTCTTGTATTGTTAATTGTCGTCACTGCCTCTGGAATTCCGGGAAAGAGTCTTGTATTGCTAATTGTCGTCACTACCTCTGACATGCCGGGAAAGAGTCTTTTTTTGCTAATTGTCGTCACTACCTCTGGAATTCCGGGAAAGAGTCTTGTATTGTTAATTGTCGTCACTACCTCTGACATGCCGGGAAAGAGTCTTGTATTGCTAATTGTCGTCACTACCTCTGGAATTCCGGGAAAGAGTCTTGTATTGTTAATTGTCGTCACTACCTCTGACATGCCGGGAAAGAGTCTTTTTTTTGCTAATTGTCGTCACTACCTCTGGAATTCCGGGAAAGAGTCTTGTATTGTTAATTGTCGTCACTACCTCTGACATGCCGGGAAAGAGTCTTTTTTTGCTAATTGTCGTCACTACCTCTGGAATTCCGGGAAAGAGTCTTGTATTGTTAATTGTCGTCACTGCCTCTGGCATGCCGGGAAAGAGTCTTGTATTGTTAATTGTCGTCACTGCCTCTGGAATTCCGGGAAAGAGTCTTGTATTGCTAATTGTCGTCACTACCTCTGACATGCCGGGAAAGAGTCTTTTTTTGCTAATTGTCGTCACTACCTCTGGAATTCCGGGAAAGAGTCTTGTATTGTTAATTGTCGTCACTACCTCTGGAATTCCGGGAAAGAGTCTTGTATTGTTAATTGTCGTCACTACCTCTGACATGCCGGGAAAGAGTCTTTTTTTGCTAATTGTCGTCACTACCTCTGGAATTCCGGGAAAGAGTCTTGTATTGTTAATTGTCGTCACTGCCTCTGGCATGCCGGGAAAGAGTCTTGTATTGCTAATTGTCGCCACTACCTCTGGAATTCCGGGAAAGAGTCTTGTATTGTTAATTGTCGTCACTACCTCTGGCATGCCGGGAAAGAGTCTTGTATTGTTAATTGTCGTCACTACCTCTGGCATGCCGGGAAAGAGTCTTGTATTGTTAATTGTCGTCAGTGTTGCCACAGCTGGGTATTTTTTACTAGATCTGGGTTTTTGGGCTTCCGTCTGGGTATCTGGGTATTTTTTTCCAAATCTGCATTAATCTGGGTATATTTGATAATTGACATTTACAATGTATGTATATTCTGTGCACTGAGCATTATACATTATATTTAAATTATAATTAAATGTCAAACATTATGTGCTTTATATTTTTTATTCCACTTAAATTTAATTCTTGTTTTTAACCACATCAATGACGTTGTTTTTTTTAACTCGTTTACATCAGCTATCTATTTCCAGTTATTATGTTAATGGCTGTCATCTACAATACCCAGTCATTTTTGCGATGTGTTTTAAAGTATTCTTTTTAAAGTATTAAACAGCATTTTTAAATTTTAGAGCGATGATGAAGGTAAGCTAACAAAACAGCTTTATTGACACATAAAAGCACACAGAAGCACATGAAAAACTTCGAAGCCAAAAGCAAAACTCTGAACATTAACAAGTTTTTCAACAAACCAAAAAAGCCCTATCTCCAAGACAAAATGGCTAAAGCGGAGATACTGTTGTCGGCTTTAATGGCAGAACATAATACTCCGTTTTCGCAAGCTGATCATTTGATTGAATATGCAAGCAGATGTTTCCAGACAGCACAATTGCTCAAAAAATGCCGCTGAAGCGTAGCAAGCTTTTGTGTGAAACAGTTTCCAATCGAATACTAGCCAAGCAAGCAGTTGTCAAAGATGGAGTTTGTCATAAGTTTAATCCTAGTAAAAGCGTGGTTGAAGATGTACGTGAAGGACGTTGTCGGCAGAGATATGCAAAGATTTTGGATCTCCACAATCAAGATTCCACGTTGTCAATTCATGCATATGATCTTGACGAAGGAGAAGTTGTCGACATGGATGCCAAGTCGCGGACAAGTGACAATTTTCAACAGTAACAAGTTACAACTTATATTTTATATTTGATTTGAGGAACGTTTTGTTAATGTAACTACTGTAAGTATAAGGTAAAGGGTAAAGGAACCCGTTACACGCCCATTGACGCATATTGGGAATATGGTGTTAGGCCCATATTTTCTTGACCGTCGGCACACGAGGGGTGATGTGGTCGGCATCACGCCGGCCGCCTTAACCTTCCCAGAGTAGCTCTGGTACCCATTTGGGGCTGGGTCAACCCAGGAGCCGTTTGTGGCCTAAAAATTTTCCGCCTCATCTGGGGATCGAACCATAGACCACTGCACTAGGAAGCCAGTGCACTAACCACTATGCTACCGCGGCTCCCTACTGTAAGTATGTTACTGTTAAAATATCCCATTTTCAAGAGTTCATATATTGGGGGGTTAATAAAATCATTTTTATATAATTGTGAATTTTTGGTAATAAAAAATAAAATAAAAATAAAGAAATAAATAAAAATTGGTGTGCTAAAGTTGCACTAAAAGATTGTGTAAGCATCGTCTATCCCGTGTATTTGAGGCATAAAATAATCTGGCTATTTCTGGGTTTTTTAAGAAGAAAATCTGGGTTTATCTCTAGAACTTAGTGGCAACCTTGATTGTCGTCACTACCTCTGGCATGCCGGGAAAGTGTCTTGTATTGTTAATTGTCGTCACTACCTCTGTATGCATGGAACGAGTAAGTTGCAAGCCTGTTGCCCTCCTTGGATGTTGTACAATAATTGGAGCAGATTTATCAATTTCCGGGACACCGGAACCGGAATGATAAGTAAACCGTTTATCTCAATTGTTCCAAACTAAGCAGTGTGGTGTTGACAAAGTGTTTTACCGGCGCACATCTGTCAGTGTTCTCTTTCGTCCTGACTGTCATTTCTTTCACTAAATGAATGATCCATTGTCTGACCCCTGTCGCAGCCGGTAATGATTTATAGCCGGCGCAGCGGATAACAATAAAATAAAAATAGGATTGCTAGGGGCGTTGGGACCAGGAGCTGGTAGTGTCCATTGAAGCTGAGCTGCAAAAAGGCGTGTCCCGTTGAGATTTTCCACGTTTCCATTGTCCATCCTACAATTTTTGTCACATTTTGTTGTTTCGTCAGGCGTGTGTCTTCACTGGTGACCTCTATAGCTTTAGGTCTAGCGGTGTCTTGGGTGACAGCCACGAATTAGATGTGAAGTGTGTAGAGGACAGATAATCATTGTGTTGTCACTAAATTTGTCAGAAAATGCTGAAAAGTGGTTGAAAGGAATTGGATGGAAGCAAGTAAACAGGAAAAAAAAAAAAAACATAGAAAAGAAAAGAAAAAATAAACTTATCTATGAGACAGGGTTTTGAAAAAAAAAAAATTAAATTAAGAGAAAGTTTTAGGATGATGCAGTTAACCAAAGACAAGAAGAAAAAAAAAAAAAGAAGAATTTAATGTTTCTTTCTAGAATAAATGACGGGTTGGTGTCATCGTAGTTTGAAATTTCCATCAAAGCTGGTCATGGATGCAGTCTGAGCTGATTAAAGTTATGTCTAAAGCTCCCCGTGCAAACGTTACAAAGTTTAAACTAAACAAAGTTTATATTTAAAAAAACAAACCAAGTCATAATAAACACGAACTCTGCCAAGAAGATAGTGGACTAAAAAAACCATATTTTCGACACTGCTGCGACAACATCACGCATAATAAACGGATACTTCTTTCACTTATCACTTAACTGACCCTGCACTGTAAAATTCCGCCGAAAATATTTCTTCATAGGAATTTGTTCACATAGGGAATTTGTTCACATAGGGAATTTATTATCACAGGGAATTAGCTCGCACAGGGAATTTGTTCACACAGGGAATTTGTTATCACAGGGAATTAGCTCGCACAGGGAATTTGTTCACACAGGGAATTTGGTCACACAGGGAATTTCTTCACACAGGGAATTTGTTCACATAGGGAATTAGTTCACACAGGGAATTCGTTCTCACGGGGAATTTGTTCACACAGGGAATTTGTTCACACAGGGAATTTGTTCTCACGGGGAATTTGTTCAGACAGGGAATTTGTTATCACAGGGAATTAGCTCGCACGGGGAATTTGTTCACACAGGGAATTTGTTCTCACAGGGAATTAGCTCGCACAGGGAATTTGTTCACACAGGGAATTTGTTCACACAGGGACTTTGTTCACACAGGGAATTTGTTCACACAGGGAATTTGTTCTCACAGGGAATTTTTTCTCACGGGGAATTTGTTCTTACAAGGAATTTTTTCTCACGGGGAATTTGTTTGTAGTGGGTTTGATGGTATTGTATGATGGTGATATTACTAAATGTAATGTATGAGGCCAGCTGTGAAGGCTCCTGAGATAAAATGTAGTTGTGAATTGACAGAAGGCCTTTCTTGCTACCACTACGACCTCACACTTATTTTTTTTCTTTCTAATGAATGTATCTATGTAAAATGTCTAGGGTAATGATATGGAATGTGGTGTGATAATTATAGATACACCCACAGAACGAACGAACGAACGAACGAACGAACTTTATTTTCAAAGGGTTGAGAATTGGGCACGCAGGCCCGTCTGACATTCTGCCCTTCCTTTCTCTCACCTTTCATACTGAATTCATTTATTCTCATATGCATTTTACATATCAAATTCAAGGAATTCAACGTTGTAAAGTAAAATAATAATATAGCACACTCATATTAACATTAATTACTTATAAGCATGTTGAAAAGTACAAACATTATCATAGATAGATAGATAGATAGATAGATAGATAGATAGATAGATAGATAGATAGATAGATAGATAGATAGATAGATAGATGATAGATAGATAGATAGATAGATAGATAGATAGATAGATAGATAGATAGATAGATAGATAGATAGATAGATAGATAGATAGATAGATAGATAGATAGATAGATAGATAGATAGATAGATAGATAGATAGATGGATAGATAGATAGATAGATAGATAGATGGATGGATGGATGGATGGATAGATAGATAGATAGATAGATAGATAGATAGATAGATAGATAGATAGATAGATAGATAGATAGATAGATAGATAGATAGATAGATAGATAATAGATAGATAGATAGATAGATAGATAGATAGATAGATAGATAGATAGATAGATAGATAGATAGATAGATAGATAGATAGATAGATAGATAGATAGATAGATAGATAGATAGATAGATAGATAGGTAGGTAGATAGATAGATAGATAGATAGATAGATAGATAGATAGATAGATAGATAGATAGATAGATAGATAGATAGATAGATAGATAGATAGATAGATAGATAGATAGATAGATAGATAGATAGATAGATAGATAGATAGATAGATAGATAGATAGATAGATAGATAGATAGATAGATAGATAGATAGATAGATAGATAGATAGATAGATAGAACGAACGAACTTTATTTTCAAAGGGTTTAGAATTGGTCACGCAGGCCCGTCTAACATTCTGCCCTTCCTTTCTCTCTTCTTCCATAGTTAATCCATTTATTCTCACACGTATCCTAAATGTTACTTAAATAATAAAATAACAAGAAAGTACAATAAAATAAAATCCCAACATTGTAACAGTACAATAACAGTAACACAGATTTACAGATGCGTATCATAATTTATACTAAACAGGACAAAATTAACTTTAAAACCTACATATGATGTTATGTAATTATTTAAGAACATAACGAAATTAGGGTGGCATATAATCTGCACTCATGATGTATTTGAAAAGTCTGTGATTGAATGAATATGGACTAAGAGTATTTTTTAAGTCGTGTGGAAGAGTATTCCACAGATGAGCAGCAGAAAAAGCTAAACTTTTCTTGAATAAGTCGAGCCTAGGCTTGGGCATGTGTAATTTATTTAAGCGTTGACTGCGTCTTTCGCTGTATTTGAAAATAGGCCAAAGATTCGTTGGAGCATTCTGTGACAAGATTTTGTGAATAAATTTGGCTTTGTTGAAGAGAAGGCGCTTTCTTAGTGGTAATATGTTAAGATATATATATGCGTCTACACACTGTGTGAGGTTTTTGTCTGAAATTAGGCGCACTGCACGTTTTTGTAATGAAAAGAGTCTTTTAGTGTTGGACATGGTGCAGCCATCCCAAATTGTGGAACAATAGTCTAGATGTGTTTGTATCTGGGATGTATAGAACATTTTTCGTGTCTCCTCATCTAGGAAATGTTTGATTTTAGCTAACTGGTAAACTTTTTGTGCCGTTTGTTTGGTCAGTGCTTGTACATGCGAATTCCAACTTAAATGTTGGTCAATTATGAGTCCTAGTGTTTTATATTCATTTACATTTTCAATTAAAGAGGTTCCAATGTAGAGCTGAAGTGTTGTTTTCAGCGAGTTTTGTAATTTTTGTCTAGTTGATATTATCATACATTTTGTTTTAGTGATATTTATTTGCATGCAGTTTTCATTGCTCCACTTAATAAGATTGCCTGTGTCGCTTTGTAATAATATTTCTAGCGTGTTGCAACTTTTATCACTAGTATAAATGGTACAGTCATCGGCAAATAGGTCGCAGGATGAGTGCTCGATGTTTAGTGGAAGGTCATTTATGTAAATGGAAAAAAGTAGAGGGCCGAGAATAGAACCCTGAGGAACACCAGTGTCAATAATAGTTGGGCTTGACAAGGAGTTATTGTACCACACTACTTGCTGTCTGTCGGACAGGAATGATTTAAGTAATGTCACTAGTTTAAAGTTAACTTTCATTGTTTCTAATTTTCTTATTAAAACAGCGTGATCTAACATATCAAATGCTTTCCTAAAGTCTACAAAGATTGCTCCACATATGTTATCGTTATTTATGTTTAGGTGCAAGTTGTCTATCATCTTAGTTAGAGCTGTGTGGCATGAATGCTTTTGTCGAAACCCTGACTGACTGTCAATTAGCAAGTCATTGCTAACTAGGTAATGTAGTGTTGCTTTATGTATGTGTTTTTCTAGTGGTTTAGAAAGCGATGATAAAAGAGAAATTGGTCTATAGTTACCAAGATTACTGTTATCTGACGAGCCAGGTTTGAAGAGAGGATATACTTTGGCAATCTTAAAGGCTGAAGGAAAATAACTTTTAGCAATACATTGATTATATATAAAAGTTAGTGAATCACTAATAGCTGGTGGGGCGTAACGCAGTATTCGATTACTAATTCCGTCAAGCCCTGATGAGCTATTATCCTTAAGGCCAATAAGATAGTTATACACTTCATTAACTGTCATAAAAGGAATGTCGGGTGGAACTGAGTTTGTACATTTGTTCTTACAGAATGCTGAAAGTTTGTCTAAGTCACTACAGGAAGGTGGTATTGTGGATTTCAGACCGTTTATTTCTGCTTGAAAGTGATTGCTGAAGTCGGTGCAAGTAAATGAAGTGTTGGAAGAGAATGAGATATTTAAGCAGACTAATAATATTAACAAATGTTAAAATACACTGAACTAACTCACGTGTGTAAAATTTTTGATAGAATTATATTACATTTATTTGTTCTGGATCAAGTTTTATGTTGACCAGAACTTTTTTTAGAAAGAAAGATTTAAAATTTATGAAAGAAATGCATGGAATGTTACATAATAAATGCAAGAGTGTACATATATAAGTACTAGACTAGTTAGTTTTATTAAAATGTTCTAGTAGTCATCTACTTGGGAGGATAGTTAATGCTTGTGCTGTTGGGGTGGCCTCATCACACCTGTCTATATTGACTACACAGTGTCCAGTAAATTGCAGGAATTTTATGGGTATTAGTAACTAAAAGGCGTTGGTGAACTTCCAGCAGACCAGAGGCTCACTCATCTTGCATATGTAGCTCTGGTGCTGAAATCTGGTGGTCCCACCTCTCCGTGCTGGCGGGCAATAATAGTGGTCTCTGTCACAACGTACTGCACAGATACACTCGAGTAAGATCACCAACTGAATGGACACCGCCTTGTTGACAGCTGAAACTCACAGCTCTGCAATCAAAGTATTGGCTATGTGTCAAAATTCTATTCTCTACCCACGTCTGGACACAACACGGACACAACAACCACATCATACAGACAGGTCAGATCTCTCTGACCAAACAGCACATTTACCATGGTGGTTTTACACCAGATAGGTCCTCCCAGACTATAGATTCTGAAAAATATTTATTAGTTTCCTTCCCTAAAAGTGGATAGGTAATATGTTTCATTATTCTCAACACTTGATCTGTCTTTCCTAACCCTTGTTGGAGTTTATGTATATTGTTGGTCCCTAGACCCTGACTTGGGCGGGGGGTCTAGAGCAAATCCCTACTTGTTTGTAAGGCTAGATTTCGATATGGCAGTATCAAATCACTCGAACATTAAACAATATTCAAAATATACAAAGAAATAATTTCAATCTTACCAGATTATGAATAAAGAACACAGAAATGCTAGCAAAACTCAGCTGAGCTGCTGGCTATAGTATGGCGTCCCTGAACTTATTTCACTTTCTTTCATTTGGAAATCACCACACTTTAAAATACTGTGTCTATCATCGAACAACTATTGAGGAATGGCCCCACTTGCGCGTCTGAGCGCCGATAAAATGATTGTCTGTGGCCAATCACTGCCTAGGTTTATTTGAAATTCAAATTTCCTACCCTAAAGTCATTGCAGTCATGCTTCAGTCAAGTATGGATGTTTATCTGTTAGTCTGTCCGTCTCTACTTGTTTTTTTTTTTTCAAAATGTACTTGATTTTTGAACCAACCTTTCTCTCCCCTCCAAAATTTTGTCGTTAAAAGTTATATTTAGACACAGCTCCCACCAATGTCCCTTCGCTTCCCTACTAAGTAGATTTGAACACCTGCGTCTCGAGGTCGTGTTTTTTTTGTGCAAATAGCGACACTTTTTATTCCATACAGTCTGTCGTTGATGTGAACAACACTGTCTTTTGTCATTATCTTCAATATTATCTATCCGTCTGTAAAATTAAGAATATATTAGTTCACTGCTCAGAATGGGCCATCCGGCCAGCTAATTTTTATATTCCTAACATTAATATTACGAAAAAGTTACTTTTTAATTTTTGTAATATTCCAAACATCCGCGTTCTGCCGCTGAATTCAAATCAAAGGCTTGGTATCGCAAAAGCGACCAATGAATGACTGTGGCGTAACATATCCAAGGTCCCTTCTGTCGAGTTCCTTGCTTTATGTCAACTTGGGAAACGTGACTTTTCTCCGTTTCCCCCCCAATTGCGTCTCCTTAGCCTTTCTAGTCTCACGCAATCTTTCCAGTCATATTTTTTTCCTTTTATCCGCCGTTCCCCTCCTGTCTAGCAAGTCAATTTTTATGGAGGGTGATGACCCGCGGTCTGGGCGATCATGTACTATCAGCAGCCTACGCATTATGTTTTTATCCTTACATGTTATCTTTGGAGGTATTTTACCGTTGTATCTCTGTCAATTTCACTACACATCTCCCCACTTGAAAACATGCCTATGGCAAGTTCCAAAACCAGCGATACACATAGGTAAAATTACTCCTCACGTCTGCCACTACTCTAATTTTGATCACAGGGGTGCCGACTGAGGAAATCTGCACCGACATTCAATTTGCCTGGGATATATTGGATACTGAACTGATAAGGTTGAAGCAATAAAGACCACCTCAGCAATCTTGCGTTTTCATGCTTAGCCTGAGATAAGAATACGAGAGGCTGATGGTCCGTCTCCACCACAAATGTCCTACCATACAGATAGATTTGAAACTTCTTTATTGCCCAGATTAACGCTAAACATTCTTTTTCGCTTGTGGAGTATCCTTGTTCCGCCTTATTCAATTTACGGCTTGCATAAGCGACTGGTTTCAGTTCCCCATCAGGTGAAGATGATCTTTGCAACAAAGCCCCTCCTAGTCCTACATTACTTGCATCGGTTCTTAAGACAAAGTCCTGTGTCAAATCAGGCAGTTTGAGAATAGGCTTGCTAGTGAGTTTTTTTCCTTTAACTCTTGGAACGCTAGTTCACATTGTGCAGTCCAAATAATTTTATCTGGAAGTCCCTTGCGAGTCAGATCAGTCAGAGGAGCACAAATAGCGTTAAAATTCTTGATGTATTTCTGATAAAATCCGCATAACGACACAAATGATCGCACGTCCTTTTTTGTTTGCGGCCTAGGTGCTCTCTGCAGTTTTTCCAAGTTCTTAGGATCAGGGGTCATATTACCCTGATATACAGTGTGTCCCAAGAATTCCAACTCTTTGCATCCAATACAACATTTTGTGGGCCTAGCAGTTAAGTTCGCCTCCCGAAGTCTATCAAACAACATCTCCAGAGCTTCAATGTGTTCTTCAAATGTCTCTGTGGCGACGAGAATATCATCCATGAAATTCGTGATACATGGTTATTCAGGGGATCCAACAATTTGCGCATCATCCTTGAAAACACACTCGGAGCATTTTTCAGTCCGAATGGTAGCATATTGAATTCATAATGTCCATCCGAAGTGCTAAAAGCCAAATAAGGTCTCACTTCAGGCTTCACTGGGATCTGGTAATAGCCTTTACTAAGATCCACCTTTGAAAAGTATTTTGCCTTGTTCAGTCTGGCAAATAACTGTTTTGTGTCTGGTAATGGAACCACTTGTCCTTCTGTGACAGCATTCAGTTTCCTGTAATCTATGCACAGTCTGTGTTCCCCAGACGGTTTCCTCAACAAAACGACTGTTGCGTGATAAATTCTCGCAACATCATTTTATTACAATATCTATTTTATAACGCAAGGGCAACAACTGCTTGAAATTTATAGTTACTTTTCTCGGTAAGCATTTGTCTTCTCGCGTTGGTATCGAATGCAGTTAAGTTTGAGCTGTGGTCATTTTGCGCTGGACTGCGCATGACTTGTCTTGCTGCTTGGTCGATCGGTTTCCGCCCACCACTAGTGGAGTGAGCGATTTGGAATGGCGAAAGAGATGCCTCGTTGAAGAGGGGATCTCCGCTATTTTTTGTTCTGTCAGGGATGTGTAGTCCTCTTAATGGATATTTCGTTTATTCGAGATAATACCTCTAGTGTTTCCCACATGCCGGGAGGCATAATATTTCTGTGTATTTCCGGAAGGCAAGGTAAATTAACATTTTCATTAACTCTATCGATTTTTGGTCGTGAACGATTTCTGGTTCATAGCCTGTCTTCGAAAGTCGTCGTCACGAGATGTTTTCCTAGCTCACATGTCGCTGTATTGTGCTGCATCGGTTGATGCAGGTTCCAAGGACTATTACTTGCTACTTGGTTACCTGAACTAGGTTTGAAAAACCTTTGTTATCTAGAGGTTATTTTTGAGGACATTATTTATACTTCGGCAGACGTGTCTGTCTTGCTGAAGTCAGACTAAGGAGAGTGAACTGATCTCATACATCTGGTTATCTCCTGGCTGTTATAGAAAAGGATGGAGTTTTCCACCTGACTACATTTACAGCACTATGAAATATAACATGCATCTGACTCATCATTGTAATGCTGTCTACCGTCTATTGCTGTATTGAATGTTGCTGTGATAATGACTGTTTGATGTGTCTACATATTCGCGTAACCATTTTGTCACTGTGGCGTCCACAATAAATAATGAAGAAAAACGTCAACGGCTGTTTCAAGAATCATTGACTTTATACGTCGTGAGTTTACTGACGTCCTATGTGGATTGCCCTGTTATTTTTGTATGAACATTGTTTGACTGAACACATCTGCACACTACACAAAACCAGACATGCGGATACCATCCATCATCATATGGCATCACGCATCATTTGGTGGCCATAAGCTGGGTTGATCTGGTACCAGCAAACACGGGGTCCCTTACCCACTTCATTTTCAACAAGAATTCATCAACATCCTTCAAGAAATTAACATTCTTCAAGACAGTCAACATCTTCAAAATTTTCAAAGTACTCGGCGTTGCCCGGTAAAAGTCAAAATTTCAATTTTTTGACGGAAACAAGAATTTGACAGTACCCGGCGTTGTTACATGTTGCCGGATAACTCGGACTGCTGTTATCTTTTACGCAAGTCAAGCAAGTTGCTGCTGTCAAGGTTCCAGTGCTGTCGTTTTTGTGAAGGTCAAGTGCCGGTTGAAACGGGTTGTTTTCTGAAGAAGGCCAAGTACCGATTTCCATCAACTTACTTTTGGATTAGAAGGTCAAGTGCCGAAACAACTCAACACACAGTATTTCAGAAGCTCTTGTACCATCGTGTTAGCAGTGGAAGCAGTTCAGATGTGCCATCATCGTTGGAGCTTCGCTCTTTAGGACGTTGATTGACATCCGTTTTTCTGCTGTTCGACGATTGGAAGCCTATAAGTTAAGTGGCCTGTTTGGATGTAAACTGTGCCCTTATACTTCTGCTGAGTCTTCTGTGTATCATCTCATTCTATATGTTATATGTCTATATGTTATTTGTATATTTATATGTTTATATTTCAGCGGGTTCTCGGTTGGGTGGTGTCTCCGTTAGATTATGCCACGTCATAGAGGTCGTCTATTGTGAGCGTTTTCTGTAGGGTTTGCAAATTTCCGATACTGGAATTTGCTAAGCGACTTCTGTTGCTATTTATGTTAGCTGTGATGACATGTTTTAATATTGTTTTCGTTATTATTTCGCATTCTTTAGTTTTGTTTTGATTTCTTTGTATTTGTTTAGCCTACTCTTGTCTATAATTTAGTTTCATACAACATTTTTGTTTATACACTGTGGTGTCATGTATTTTGTTTAATTCTATCGTAGATATCGTCACATTTTTTGTGATATTTCATTAATTTCTGCTTTATTTTTAGTTGATTTCTGCGAACGTTTTTGTATTGTTGCTGATCTTTGTTATTGTTTACATTGTTATTGTTTACATTGTTTGCATTGTTTACATTTTCAATGTTTACATTCTGCATGTGTTTACATAGTCATTGTTTACAGTTATAGTAATTAGTTAATGGGCTATGCTAATGCACTGTTACTACTACACTGATGATAAATGAATGATGAATAGTGTTGTGCACTATTGAATGAGAAGTGCACTTATGATCAAGAATTGATTGTTGATATTTCATATACAAGTTCTTTGATTGGAGACTTGTTTCCCACAGAGACTGGGATAATATAAGGTGATGTGAATATACAAGTGCTTAATTAAGACTTGTTACACTTAGGTTTGAAATAAATTAGTTAATTATTTCAGGTTTTGGACTCATATGTTAGACAACATGTCTACATTTGAGCACTTTATTGAGCAGGGTAAATTGCTTGGGAAGACTGGTGATAAGTTAGAAGAATTTGCAACTGCTCGATATGATAAAGCAATGGAAGCTGAACAAAAGAAACTGCATATGGAAGCTGAACAAAAGAAACTGCAGATGCAGGTGGATGAAAAAAGATTCCAAATGGAAATGGAAAAACAAAAAAGGGAATCAGAAGCTGAGGAAAGAAAACTCCAGCTAGAGGCTGAAAATAAAAGACTTGAAAAAGAGGCTGAAAATAAAAGACTTGAAAAAGAGGCTGAGAATAAAAGACTTGAAAAAGAGGCTGAAAATAAAAGACTTGAAAAACAAGCTGAAAGACTTCAAATAGAGGCTCAGGCTGAGGAGAGAAGATTCCAGAGAGAATCTGATGAGAGGAAAGAGAAAGCAAAAATGGAACATGAAGAAAAGGTCTTAGCTTTAGAGTTGGAAAAATTGAAATTGATGAACATGAGTAATGGTAATGATTCAAACAAGGGTTCATCTTCTGGTAAGGCTAATAATGATACTTTTAAGATTAAGTTACCAACATTTAGTCCTTCCAGTGATGACATAATGTTCTATCTGGACAGATTTGAACAAGCATGTACAGCTCATAACATAGACAAAGCAAAAATATGTTTATCAGTTATCAGGGATACTGACAGGTAAAGCTCTAAGTATATTAAATATGGTGGATGAACCTGACAAGAACAATTATGAGGTTGTCAGGGCCGCTTGTTAAAGAAATATCAGCTTAACGAAGACGGCTATCGTCTACAATTTAAAAACATGTTACCTGAAAATGGAGTTGAATTCTCCGAGTTTATTGCAAGAATACGCATTACTTTCTCACGATGGGTTGAACTATCTAAGACGGAAAAAACTTATGAAGGACTTATGGACTTAATACTTAGAGACAAAGTCATGTCGTCTGTCAATGAGTCTTTCCTTGCTTTCCTTCATGAACGTAAACCTAAAACAATAAAAGAAATGGAAGATTTCTGTTGCCAATACGTAACTGCGCACCCACACATAACCATGGGTAACTCTAAGGTGAAAGAAGGTTTACCAGTTGCTTCGGCAGCTCCGTATGGTCAAAACTTTGCTCGTAGATCCCAACAAAATTTTGATAGAAAGGAGTAGCGGTAATTTCTATCAAAATCATGGAACCAATTTCATGGTGATTCTTCTTCGAAGAATTGGAGACAACCTGATAGTGGTCGTTACTATCACCCTAATAATTATAAGCATTTCAAAAGAGGATATGGTAATAGAGGTTATTCCTGCCGAAGACCTCAGAACCAAACAAATAGATGTTCGCATCAATGTGAACATGATAGTAATCGTGGAAACTGGAATTCGAACCAGGATAACAATTACAATAGAGACAATAATAACTGCAGAGATAATAATAACTCTGATAACTTCAGAGGTAATAATAGTCGGGGTAGATCTCAACACAAAAAAAAAAGAGATATCAGCAGGCTAATGCTGTACAACAGGAAACTGAGGGAGCCTGTAATCATGTTGTTGATAGTAAAAACTTTGACGCTGTCACTGGTTCTGCTTTTGACTTTGAGAGAGCAAACAAATGCCCCCCAATGCAGTACTTTATTCGAACCGGGTACCATAACTACTTTGAGTTGTGGTCACCCACTTCCCGCTCTTCCTGCTGCTGTTGCGCATGACGGGAGGGGTTCTTTAATTCTACATAAGGGTCTTGTTAATGATACTCCGGTCTCACTACTTTTCGATCCGGATGCACCACTATTGGTGTTAGACAATCGCTTGTAGATCCATCTTGTGCTACAGGAAGGGTTATTAAATGTGTCACATTTGGCGGCACTCTAGAAAAATATCCTACTGCTGTAATTCGCATTGCCACTCCTTTCTTTACTGGAGATGTGCATGCTTGTCTCTTACCTAATCCTATTGCGGACCTTATTATTGGTCGTATTCACGGAGTTAGGGAGTGTACCCCACAGCAGATTGCTGCTTGGGAAGATAATAACATGCAAGCTACAAATGCAGTAGTTACAAGAGCACAAGCTCTACAAACACCCGAAACTTCACTGATAGTGATAATGAAGTTGATAGCCAAGATAGTCACTTAGTAATCACTCGTGACTCTTTCATAAAATTGCAAGAAGAAGATCCTTCTTTAAAAAAATTCTTCGTTCTTGCGAAGAAAGGTGATCCGAATCAGGATACAAATAGAAAATCTTGGATTGCAATGAGAAACGGCGTACTTGTACGTATGGTACAAGATTCGACTACGTCGGCACATTCGCAAATTCTTGTTCCCAAGAGCATGAGAGTGCAAATATTGCAACATGCTCATGACTCGCAATGTGCTGGACATATGGGTTTTTCCCGTACGAAGTCGAGAGTCCTTGCGGCTTTCTTTTGGCCTTTTGTCAATAAGGACATTCGTATTTACTGCCGATCATGCAAGGTATGTCAGGAGGTCAAATCTAGAGGACCACGACATGCTGCGCCTATCCAGGCTGCTGACATTCCTATTCGGCCGTTTCAGAAAATGGCCATAGATATTATTGGCCCTTTTAAGGTCAGTCGGCCAGAGGACATCAGTTTATCCTTACATGTGTCGATATGTGCACACGTTGGCCAGAGGCTATTCCTCTTAAGAGCATATCTACTACAGATATCGCAGATGCTCTTTGGTTGATATTTTCTCGCTTGGGGTTCCCCAGAGAAATATTGTCAGACCATGGCACTCAACTCATATCTGACACTATGTCACAGGTAATGTCTACCTTACATATTGAACGATCTCTCAGTAGTATCTACCATCCTATGTCTAATGGGTTAGTTGAGCGTCTGAATAGAACGCTCAAGACTTTGCTTGGTAAGATAACTGAAGATCATCCTCAAGATTGGGACAGGGTTTTACCCGCGGCTCTCTTTGCCTATAGAGAAGTCCCTAATGAACACACAGGATTTTCTCCCTTCGAACTTGTCTTTGGCGCGCGTCCACGCGGCCCTATGTCTTTATTACACGATCTCATCACTGCCGATGATATTAGCGATGAAACTCAATCCTCATATGAGTATGTCATTGCTCTTAGACAAAAGATCATTGAGGCATGTAAGCTAGCAACTGCTTCATCAGAAATTGCTAAAGAGAAGGCAAGACAGTTTGCTAACAAGAATAGATGTCTACGACAACTTTGTCCAGGTGACAAAGCATTCGTCCTACTCCCCAGTAGGGAAAATAGACTTCTTATTGCATGGAAAGGTCCGTATGCAATAGTCTCTCGGATTTCCGATGTTGACTATGTGGTAGATATTGATGGAAAGCATAAAACTTTCCACATAAACATGCTTTCGGAATTTCACGAACGTCCGGACTATTTGCTGCCTATTTTCCAGGCAACGGATGATGCTCCTGCACCTCACGGTCATTATTCATCCCTGTCTGTCATACAGGATGAGGAAGCTACCTTCTCTGATGTCAACCTTCCCCTTCCAGTGGTTCCATTACATTCTACGGAATCTTGGAAAAACGTTTCTGTTTCTCCTAATCTTTCTGGTGACGAACATCGACAAGTCTCGTCGATGTTACAAACATTTCAGGATGTTCTCACTGACATTCCTGGACACACAGATGTCATAGAACATGACATAATTCTTACCGACAATAATCCAATTAGGGTTAGGCCGTATCCTATTCCTATACACTTTCAGTCGCAAGTGGAAAAGGAATTGGATGAAATGATTCAATTAAATATAATTGAACCATCGACTTCACCATATTCTTCTTCCATGGTTATTGTCCGGAAGAAGGATAAGAACATACGAATTTGTGTTGATTATCGCAAATTGAATCAGGTCACAAAGTTCGATGCTGAACCGATGCCTTTGTTAGAAGATCTACTGATTAGACTTTCTAATTCTAGATTCTTCACTAAACTTGACTTGTCTAAAGGTTATTGGCAAGTGCCTTTAGCAGAGCATGCCAAACCTCTTACTGCTTTTTCTACACCTAGGGGTCTATTTCAATGGAATGTTATGCCTTTTGGTCTCATGAACGCCCCTGCAACTTTCGTTCGCATGATGCGTCGAATTCTGTCACATCGTTCGGATGTCATCGCATACTTAGATGACATCTGTCTCTTCAGTGATACCTGGGAAGATCACTATTTAGGGTTATATGACTTACTGTCCACTCTACGTGAGAATAATTTGACAGCAAAACCTTCTAAAGCTTTTGTTGGTTTTGGTGAAATCTCTTTCCTGGGTCATCGTGTTGGTCATGGTCTCTTGAAGACAGAAGACCACAATACTTCCAAAATACTGAACATCTCTGTTCCTAAAACGAAGAAACAAGTTAGGAGTCTGATAAGGGTGGATTTGTGCTGAAGTGGTAACTTGCCACCCTTATCGACACCTGGTGTTAAAGTGTAAGATGTAGGTGTCTTCTCTGATTTAGGATGTTGCTGTGTATGTGGTAGTGGAACAGTTCAATGGGTTATCACACAGGCAACATGACGTGTAGAGTCATAGAAAGGGTAACTTCGTTGTATAAGTTTCTTTCATTTATTGCACGCCACAAAACAGTCATGATACTTATGACATCAACATGGTTAACGAGTTCAGCAAGATGATATGGCACATTGAAAACAATTTCTGTAGTCAGCAATGATAGCTGTTGTATATATGCGTCATAAGACATCACAGTTCAATAGATTCAGAAATTCATCAATCATCGAGTGCTAGTTCGTGAAGCTGTATAAATAATAATAATTTCTATAACTTCTGCAACAGTGTCAGCTACAGATCTTCAATGTTCATAAACAATAATAAATGCTCCCATTCTGATGCTAGCAGATCAGTTGTATACAATAAGTCCGTTCACTGTCTGCACGTGAATAGCATACATGGGCTACAGGTCAGCTCGACCTTTATAATGTTCCTAAGTCTAACCATCTGACTTGGACGTGATCTCTGATATAACGAATCCTGGAACACAGACAACAGTCTTGTTGGTCTAGAGCGACCCATATATATTTAACTAGTTCAGGTATACAGATACTGGTGACTTAATCCTAGTCAAAGTACCTCTCCATTTTGCATCACACAGGCGAGCAAATAGGCGACAAAATGACGAACCTCTAGACGATAGCATAAAGTTCGATACAAGAGGAATTACCTTATTTCGGAAAATCAACCATGAACATATGCCTCCAGGCAGGCTGCATAATACTGGGAAATAGTCTAGTTAGCTAACTAACTCACTAAGACACTGTATTTCCCTCAGAGAATCACAAGACGCAGTTGCGTCTGCTCGCTTCTTAAACCATTTCTAAACTCCCCAACTGGGCGGAACACACAGAACGAACTCCCGGTTTTTGACATGCGCAGAACGACAATCTCTGAGTTGCCGTTCACAATAAGACGATTCGAAGAACATTCGAGATAAAAGTCTTACACAGTCGCGCCTTTTATGGTCATGAAAAGAAGCGTTAAGAAAGGTTTCAGACATCTACCATAGTTGACTGATACTACCAAATAAGGAGATGTGGTCACGCTTCGTTCAAGAAATTATAGACCGAACGTGTCTCTATACAAGAGAAGGCAACTCCTAAAAAATTGTAGTTTCGATAACTCGGATTATGTCCCTTTGACCATAGAAAACATAATACACACTTCAGTCAAAAAAATGATCATACATATCAAAAAATGTTTATACAAACGAAAAATAATAATGATCCGTGCGTAACATTACCGCACCCTCCCTGGAAAAAAAAAAATGAAACATTTTTTTTTTTTTTAAATCCTGGAGCCGGAAAAAATCTAGGCTCCTAACGCACGTATGATGCGTGGATATATACCTAACAAATTAGCTCAACGCATGGAGCGACACTGAGATCATATCTCAGATCCTTAGAGAAAAAATTTATCTAAGTATACGCTGATATATTCCAGGAAGGTGCCACCAACACACGCCACAATGATGGCAACAACATAATGACAATCAAATTATACTCATACCAATATATGAAATTAAATATATTATGTGTTATCATACAATGTGTTGCAAATAGCGGTGTAATTTACTAATATACCGCACTATATTATTACATTATATAAAGTAACAGTAATTAATAAGTAATACATGTGTTGCTCTTCGGTGACATAAAACATTCAATAGAAGAAGATGTGGACATCATCCGCTCCCAATGTAGGACAGGACTTGATATCCTCAAAGTTCCACAATGGACATAAACTCGCAGACTTCAATGATGTGCTGCGAAAATATCAATAACACAAATCTTAAAGACAACTGGTAAATTTCTTAATACAATCCTGAAAATAATTTATTTAAATGTGGCCGAGTGATCTTTTGGCCCGTATATCACTAACTAAGCCTTCTTAGATAATTACATGGTACAATGTTATAAATTTCCCTCAAAAAAAAAAGTGAGACAAAATCTACTAACATGTCATTATAACATTGGACTGTATATCAGGAAATATATATATATGACAGAAGAATCATGTGGAATCGTGTGGACATCTGGACAGAATGTCTGCCATTACATTATCCGAACCACGGATAGCTCGAACCGAGAAATGAAATGGTTGAAGAGCTATGGCATAACGAGTGGACCTCGAGCTCTTCAAGTTTTTGCTCTGAATAGCAGTAAGCGCTTTCTGTCGGTTTCCACAATGAAATGTGCGCCTAGAAGAAATCTTTGTAACTTCAGAATAGACCATACCATAGCCAATAACTCACGGTCTAAAACCGAGTAATTCTTTTCTGCAGCGTTTAATTTCCTAGAGATATACATCACCGGATGCAAAGTATCAGAATACTCCTGCATTAGTGCTGCCCCAATCCCTGTTGACGAGGCGTCACTTCGAAGAACAAAAGTCTTCTCTTAGGTTTAATTCAATTTTATGGGAGATTTATTCCAAATTTATCTTCGATCATGGCACCTCTCTCAACATTGTTGAAGAAAGGTTCGCCTAATCTGGTCCGTTGGTCTGAAGAATGCCAATCTTCATTAGACCAAATCAAGAATATATTTTCTTCTCCTCCCATCCTAAGATTACCTACTCTTGATAGGACTTTTGTTCTTCGGAGTGATGCTTCATCCACTGGGATTGGAGCAGCACTGATGCAAGAATATGCAAATACTCTGCATCCTGTTATGTACATTTCTAGAAAACTAAATGCGGCAGAGAGGAACTACTCGGTTTTAGACCGTGAGTTGTTAGCGATGGTTTGGTCAATTCTAAAGCTACAAAGATTCCTCCTGGGCGCACATTTCATTCTAGAGACTGATCAGAAAGCTCTTACAGCTATTCAGACTAAGAATTTGAAGAGTTCGAGATCCACTCGATATGCTATAGCTCTTCAACCTTTTCACTTCACGGTACGAGCTATCCGTGGTGCGGATAATGTGATGGCTGACATTTTGTCTAGATGCCCACATGACTCTAACTAATACTTCTGTCCTATATTCCTATATATTACAGAGTCATAACACACCTATATTACTACAATAGATTAGCACATCTGTACTCACTTTATATGTACACACTATCGTGCTTTGTTGTCATCTTCTTCTGTTCGTTTTTAAGATGATAGAGGAGGACTGAGTAGTTAATATAAGGGCCGTTAGTTTACTAAACAGCCACAATTATTAATAATGTATTATACCTTATGAAGCATATTAGTTATTAATTAGCATTATATTGCTTGTACTTTCTCAGAATGTCATTGTTGAGCTGAGGACTTACCTTACTAGTATCAAGCATGACGAGTTTTAGATTGTGTACTTACCCTCGGAATACCAGAGCATATGTCCTGGATCGTCATGTAGTTTAACTTTACTATGTACTTATGTCATTACATGTCAAATAATGTACTATTTAAATTTTCCTATCAGATTTGTACATCCATTTTTAAAGACAATATTAGAGTATGCTGTTTAATGATGATTATGGTAACTTGCATACGTATATTGTGTTTACATGCTAACGTGATGTGTGTTGGTGACACCTCCCCGATGTGAATATTTTTTGAGACATATTTATTTTTCTGTTGAGGTATATCCTCACCAGACACTCTATAATTAGCCTCATGTTAGGCAATTTAATTAATTATCAGCGCATAATTCGTGCGTTTTGAGCCGCTTATCGCATGCTCTTTGATATTTAAAAAAAAAAATATGTTCCACATTTTTTTTTATCGGGAGGAGGTGGTGATATGTTGCGTGATAAATTCTCGCAACATCGTTTTATTACAATATCTATTTTATAACGCAAGGGCAACAACTGCTTGAAATTTATAGTTACTTTTCTCGGTAAGCATTTGTCTTCTCGCGTTGGTATCGAATGCAGTTAAGTTTGAGCTGTGGTCATTTTGCGCTGGACTGCGCATGACTTGTCTTGCTGCTTGGTCGATCGGTTTCCGCCCACCACTAGTGGAGTGAGCGATTTGGAATGGCGAAAGAGATGCCTCGTTGAAGAGGGGATCTCCGCTATTTTTTGTTCTGTCAGGGATGTGTAGTCCTCTTAATGGATATTTCGTTTATTCGAGATAATACCTCTAGTGTTTCCCACATGCCGGGAGGCATAATATTTCTGTGTATTTCCGGAAGGCAAGGTAAATTAACATTTTCATTAACTCTATCGATTTTTGGTCGTGAACGATTTCTGGTTCATAGCCTGTCTTCGAAAGTCGTCGTCACGAGATGTTTTCCTAGCTCACATGTCGCTGTATTGTGCTGCATCGGTTGATGCATGTTCCAAGGACCATTACTTGCTACTTTGTTAAATGAACTAGGTTTGGAAAACCTTTATTATCTAGAGGATATTTTTGAGGACATTATTTATACATCGGCAGACGTGTCTGTCTTGCTGAAGTCAGACTAAGGAGAGTGAACTGATCTCATACATCTGGTTATCTCCTGGCTGTTATAGAAAAGGATGGAGTTTTTCACCTGACTACATTTACAGCACTATGAAATATAACATGCATCTGACTCATCATTGTAATGCTGTCTACCGTCTATTGCTGTATTGAATGTTGCTGTGATAATGACTGTTTGATGTGTCTACATATTCGCGTAACCATTTTGTCACTGTGGCGTCCACAATAAATAATGAAGAAAAACGTCAACGGCTGTTTCAAGAATCATTGACTTTATACGTCGTGAGTTTACTGACGTCCTATGTGGATTGCCCTGTTATTTTTGTATGAACATTGTTTGACTGAACACATCTGCACACTACACAAAACCAGACATGCGGATACCATCCATCATCATATGGCATCACGCATCAACGACACTAGAACTAAAAGATGATTCACTGTGCGAAATAATCCCCTCCTTCAACAAATACTCTATTTCTTCCTTCAATGCCTTCTCCTTCGCGAACGGAATAGAATAGGCTCTCATAATGGGGGTACCAGACCTTTTTCATGCAAAACTTTTGTAGGCCTGAGTTAATACATCTGGTTCCTTTTTGCATCTGGGTTGTCAATACTGACTTTTACCTGTGCTGCGGTTTCACAGGGATGTAAATTCATGTGAGGTGGTGGTTGCTTTTTGCATCTGGGGAGTGGTCTGTGCTTTCCTGGAGTGGTCTGTCCAGATACTTCTTTAACAGGTTTACATGATAAACTTTCTCCTTCCCCTTTTTGTCAATTTTATAGTTTGTTCTAGACACCTTCTCTAGAACCGTATATGGACCTTGCCAACCAAATTGTAATTTATTCTGGCTTCCGGGTAGTAGAAGCAGCACCTTCTCTCCGACTGCCAGTTCCCTGTCCTTTGCCTTCCTATTAAAATATGCTGCATGTTTCTTCCTGGCTTGCTTCAAATTATCATTTGCCAGTTTCCATCCAGCTTTCAAACGAGTGGTCAGTTCGTTCACGTATTGATACGATGAGGTAACAGTCTCTTCCGCCTTCTCATCTGTCCAGGTCCTTAATAGAGTTACATCTGGATCTTTAATTTATCATACTTATTTTTCATGGAACCCATCGGGTCCCGTCCATTAGAAGCTCTATAATGAGGACTTTTCTTTCTAGAATCATCACTCACAAATCGACCACTACCAATTTTTCTCTGGGGTTTGTCTCCCCACTTAAGATTGTTTACGAGAGATCTTCGCTCTCTTGTCTGTTCTTCCAGTTTATATAAGTCTGACCGAGGGATTGTCATCTTATCCTGGGTAAAATTTCTTCTTTGTACTCTTCGCATAGTGGCCATGTTAATCCATTCAAGTGAAGACTGGGTGTGAAAAGGGGGCTCCCATTCCACTTTGTCTACCCGAGTATAATTAGTTTTCCTTTCAGGCCTAAAGTTGCCCCGTGGCGTTTCTAGGTCCTGCACATATTTTTCCCTTTGTGGGTGTTCCCTCATGAAATACGCCACATGCTTCTACAAAGTTTTCAACATCGACATTTACGTCGGGCCAATAGTATTTTCGAGCAATCTTTTGGCAGATGGTACCGACTTTCTCATGGTCACCATCTTTTCCAACATGTAAGCTCCTTATTAAGTTTGCCCTATATATCTTGGGAAGAACTAACTGTCCGTGACCAGGGGATCTAGTTCCTGTCTTCCTATATAATAATCTGTTCTTCACAAAGTACTCTCCCTTGCTCGGAGGTGTGTGGCATTTGGGCAGTTTTTTAAAACAGGGCTTGAGTGTCCTATCCTCAGCCTGCGCCTTCCTCATCTCCTCTGGATGAGCATTTATAGGTTCACCTTCTTCCTCCTTCTTCTGTGACCTGGTCTGCACTGTCGCCATGATCACAGGTTTCTCGGGATTCCCCAAGAAGACGTATCTACACCCCAATATCAGAGGGTAGATTGGTTCATCTATCACTGCTGCTCTGATTTCTCCCTCCACATAGCGAGTTTTCACCGTTATCCTTGCGATGGGAAGTGTCATGAGTGGTATGTCCTTAGTCGCCCCTTGTATTTCCACTGTTTCTGTGGTATACTGACTTGGGTCCACTAGGCTAGACTTCACAACTGAATCATAATCCAAACCTGTATCATAAAGGCACCTTATGGTGACCCCATTACAAATAACATCCTCACAAACTGGGGGGTGATAAGGTTCCTGTTGTCCATTAGGATTAACCTTTAATCTTCGCGTCCCCGACTTCATTGCAGCAATGTTTGAAGGTTTCCTTCTACAAAATTCGGTGTTATGGTTATCCTTCTTGCACCATTTACACCATCTTTTTCCTTGGTTCAACGGTTTTCTTTCATTGAACTTTTGGTCATTGAACTGTGAGTTTCTGTCGCGATAGTCATTTCTTGGCCGCTCAAAGTTTGTCCTACCTTTATTTCCCTGCTCTCTATTATCAAATTTATTAAATTGCTGTGGAGCTTTAAAATTGTCTATGTGCTTCTTTTTAGCACCACTTACCTCTGCCTGAGCTGCCTGATACCTCTCAGCAACATTTAAAATTTCCCCCAACTTCTCTGCACCTTGTTCCATGAGAAATTTTCTCATGTCTGGAGCCATGGACTCTCTCAATTGCTCAATCATGATCATTTCTTTAAGATCTTGGGTCTTCCCCAGAGCCGTCCATTTCTCCAAATAGGTTTCTAGTCTAGCAGAGAATTGGTGGTATGTCTCCCCAGACAACAGTTTGGCATTTCTAAATTTCTTACGATAAAATTCACCATTCTTCTCGTACCTTAATAACAAAGCCTGCTTTAACATGTCATAATTGTCTTGGTCTTCCCTGTTCATTTTGGCAAATACTTCATAAGAAGTACCTCTCAATCCCTGTGATAGCTTTAAACTCCACCTCTCTCTCTCTAACCCATATGTAGTAGCTAATAACTCAAAACGTCCTAGGTACCCCTCTATGTCATCGTCTTTTTCAACAAAATGGTCTAAATGAAACCCCATAGCTGAGTTTGAGGCTCCCAGACTGGGCGTAGCATCTGAGGCAAAAGGGCTGGCACCATTTTCAGGAGCCGGGCCTTGTAATTCCAGCTCCCTTAGTCGTAATTCGTGCTCCCTTTGCAACCTTCTATCTTCTGCCTCCCTTTGCTGTCGTTTTTCTTCTGCCTCCCTTTGCTGTCGTTTTTTTCTTCTGCCTCAATCTGCAGCCTCTTAATTTCTCTATCAGCCTCAATTTGTAACCTCTTCTCTTCAGCTACCTTTCTATCTTCCCTTTCAATATATTTATCACATTCAGCCGTTACATATTGAATTAAAATTTGACCATCCATTCCCATCTCCTTTGCGGTCAGCACAGCAGCTGATCGGAATTTTGCTAGCTCCGCCATACTTTTCAGACAATATAATAATATACAAGCTAAATCTCTAACCAGTAAATACACTAAGTACTTCTTATGACTATAGTCTAACTAATTCTAACTAACCAGTTAACTAATTAATTATCACTGGCTGTGAAGATTCACCAACTTTTATCTGCAGGGACACTTTTAATTTTAAAGGGAATTTCACAATTTTTTCCCCTAATTTTATTTCTCCAACCAGGAGATCCTAATATTACTGTTGGGCTAATTATCCCGGACGAGCGCCCAATGTATGTAGTGGGTTTGATGGTATTGTATGATGGTGATATTACTAAATGTAATGTATGAGGCCAGCTGTGAAGGCTCCTGAGATAAAATGTAGTTGTGAATTGACAGAAGGCCTTTCTTGCTACCACTACGACCTCACACTTATTTTTTTTCTTTCTAATGAATGTATCTATGTAAAATGTCTAGGGTAATGATATGGAATGTGGTGTGATAATTATAGATACACCCACAGATATTTAAGCAGACTAATAATATTAACAAATGTTAAAATACACTGAACTAACTCACGTGTGTAAAATTTTTGATAGAATTATATTACATTTATTTGTTCTGGATCAAGTTTTATGTTGACCAGAACTTTTTTTAGAAAGAAAGATTTAAAATTTATGAAAGAAATGCATGGAATGTTACATAATAAATGCAAGAGTGTACATATATAAGTACTAGACTAGTTAGTTTTATTAAAATGTTCTAGTAGTCATCTACTTGGGAGGATAGTTAATGCTTGTGCTGTTGGGGTGGCCTCATCACACCTGTCTATATTGACTACACAGTGTCCAGTAAATTGCAGGAATTTTATGGGGTATTAGTAACTAAAAGGCGTTGGTGAACTTCCAGCAGACCAGAGGCTCACTCATCTTGCATATGTAGCTCTGGTGCTGAAATCTGGTGGTCCCACCTCTCCGTGCTGGCGGGCAATAATAGTGGTCTCTGTCACAACGTTCTGCACAGATACACTCGAGTAAGATCACCAACTGAATGGACACCGCCTTGTTGACAGCTGAAACTCACAGCTCTGCAATCAAAGTATTGGCTATGTGTCAAAATTCTATTCTCTACCCACGTCTGGACACAACACGGACACAACAACCACATCATACAGACAGGTCAGATCTCTCTGACCAAACAGCACATTTACCATGGTGGTTTTACATCAGATAGGTCCTCCCAGACTATAGATTCTGAAAAATATTTATTAGTTTCCTTCCCTAAAAGTGGATAGGTAATATGTTTCATTATTCTCAACACTTGATCTGTCTTTCCTAACCCTTGTTGGAGTTTATGTATATTGTTGGTCCCTAGACCCTGACTTGGGCGGGGGGTCTAGAGCAAATCCCTACTTGTTTGTAAGGCTAGATTTCGATATGGCAGTATCAAATCACTCGAACATTAAACAATATTCAAAATATACAAAGAAATAATTTCAATCTTACCAGATTATGAATAAAGAACACAGAAATGCTAGCAAAACTCAGCTGAGCTGCTGGCTATAGTATGGCGTCCCTGAACTTATTTCACTTTCTTTCATTTGGAAATCACCACACTTTAAAATACTGTGTCTATCATCGAACAACTATTGAGGAATGGCCCCACTTGCGCGTCTGAGCGCCGATAAAATGATTGTCTGTGGCCAATCACTGCCTAGGTTTATTTGAAATTCAAATTTCCTACCCTAAAGTCATTTCAGTCATGCTTCAGTCAAGTATGGATGTTTATCTGTTAGTCTGTCCGTCTCTACTTGTTTTTTTTTTTCAAAATGTACTTGATTTTTGAACCAACCTTTCTCTCCCCTCCAAAATTTTGTCGTTAAAAGTTATATTTAGACACAGCTCCCACCAATGTCCCTTCGCTTCCCTACTAAGTAGATTTGAACACCTGCGTCTCGAGGTCGTGTTTTTTTGTGCAAATAGCGACACTTTTTATTCCATACAGTCTGTCGTTGATGTGAACAACACTGTCTTTTGTCATTATCTTCAATATTATCTATCCGTCTGTAAAATTAAGAACATATTAGTTCACTGCTCAGAATGGGCCATCCGGCCAGCTAATTTTTATATTCCTAACATTAATATTACGAAAAAGTTACTTTTTAATTTTTGTAATATTCCAAACATCCGCGTTCTGCCGCTGAATTCAAATCAAAGGCTTGGTATCGCAAAAGCGACCAATAAATGACTGTGGCGTAACATATCCAAGGTCCCTTCTGTCGAGTTCCTTGCTTTATGTCAACTTGGGAAACGTGACTTTTCTCCGTTTTCCCCCCAATTGCGTCTCCTTAGCCTTTCTAGTCTCACGCAATCTTTCCAGTCATATTTTTTTCCTTTTATCCGCCGTTCCCCTCCTGTCTAGCAAGTCAATTTTTATGGAGGGTGATGACCCGCGGTCTGGGCGATCATGTACTATCAGCAGCCTACGCATTATGTTTTTATCCTTACATGTTATCTTTGGAGGTATTTTACCGTTGTATCTCTGTCAATTTCACTACATTGTTCTCACAGGGAATTTGTTCACATAGGAAATTTGTTCACACAGGGAATTTGTTCACACGGGGAATTTGATGGAGCGAACGTCGTACACATCTTACGAAGGCAATAACTATAAAGCCTTTAATTACTTCATTTTTGTGTAGTTTTAGTTATGCTTTATACGTTTAAAAGTAAAGATAGGCCCATAGCAGATACTGCCTTAGGAAAGTGAAGTGTTAGAGACCTTCCTATACTAAGTCCAGTTTATGAGACATGGTGATGATTTCCCTTTCACGCTGCTTTTGTCTTCCCTAACCCATTTACAGCTGGGTAGAGTGAAGAGTGATGCTACCAGGTTTTGATCCTGGAACCCAGTAACTTTGCTGCTGCGACATGAAGCACTTTAACCACTCTGCCACTCAGACACATATCTATTAACAGCTTTAGAAATGAATGGAAACCTACTGATAACATTTTAAAAAATTTAGTCTGTTTTGTTTTCATTTGAATCCGCATTGTAAAACGGGGGAAGACCAAAAGACACATAGACAAGAGAATTAAAAACACATCTAAGAAGGACAAAGAAGGCATGGAGTGAGCTTGAACGGAATGTGCAGAAAAGAGGGTTTGAGGGTTTGTCCTTTTATAAAACATCTTCATTAGCATTCTTAGCTGTGTACGGATTTCATTCATTCTTCAGTTCAGCCACATCTCGCTTAGCTGTGTACGGATTTCACTCATTCTTCAGTTCAGCCACATCTCGCTTAGCTGTGTATGGATTTCATTCATTCTTCAGTTCAGCCACATCTCGCTTAGCTGTGTACGGATTTCACTCATTCTTCAGTTCAGCCACATCTCGCTTAGCTGTGTACGGATTTCACTCATTCTTCAGTTCAGCCACATCTCGCTTAGCTGTGTATGGATTTCATTCATTCTTCAGTTCAGCCACATCTCGCTTAGTTGTGTACGGATTTCATTCATTCTTCAGTTCAGCCACATCTCGGTGGTGTCTAGTAATCTCTTACCTGTTATAAAATTATTGTCATAACGGCTCATTCCCCCCCCCCCCCCCCCCCCCCCCCCCCCCCCCCCCCCCCCCCCCTCCAGTATAACCGTTACAATTGCTTGACTTAAAAGCGTCATTAACGTTAACAAAGTTTACCGATTTTTTTAAATTTTAATTTAAAAACATTTTTCTGTGTCTCATTTTCTGAGGGACTGCAGTCCGGCAATCTTGCTAGAAGCCCTGCGCATAGGTTTATTTGCTTGTGCAGTGATTTCTGCTGGAGCAGTCTGGTTTGCTCGAAAAAGTCGTCATCACCATTTCATACATTCTCTACTCACCTTCCATGATATACTTAATGTGATGCAGCGGACTTTTTCTTTGCTTCTCAGTTTCAGGCACAAGGATACGCAGGGTCAGTTTACTGATTTCCGACTTACTTTTTAATACTTGTATTTTTTTTTAAATGTTTATCTTGTGCCCTGACGCAAATATTACTGTGATGTTCATAGTTTTGCTGCAGTGTTTCTGTGTGACATCTTTGACATGTCTTCGACATCTTTGTACACGTTAGTTTATGTCATCGAATGCAGTCAATGCCCCCTATCTTTTTTCACTCCATAAGAAGAAATGGGACGTCCGATTGGCTAAGCTGCTAGAGCGCTGACCTCTCGGCGGTAAAGTTTCCAGATCCTGGGATCGAAGCCTGGTAGCTTCACGCTCCAGTATAGGGAAGGCAAAGACAGCTAGGAAAGGAGCTGATCACCCCACCTCATAAAGCTGGAAGTCTCTAACGCTACACTCCCCTACCGCGATATCCGCTATGGGATTACCTTTACATTAAGGGTGATATGGGATTACCTTTACATTAAGGGTGATATGGGATTACCTTTACATTAAGGGTGATATGGCCACCCCTGAAGTTAGGCGTCATACAGGAAGCTGGCGCTAAACATTATGCGGTGGTGGGTGTTGCATTAATCTGATTTGTTAATAGATATTGTGCCGTGAACAAACAGCGGGCATACAGTATTCTATTTTAGAAGTCACCGCTGAAAGTGCTGGAGTCTAGTGTCAACAGGGCCTACCGAGGTTTTATCACCAGAGCAAGCACTCCTCACTTTATCTCCTGGACTACCTTATCAGTTGCTAATGATTTTGACGATAGCTACGTAAACTGATGTCTTCAGTCTGCTGGTGGCATTAGATGAGGAGGAGGGAGGAAAGTATGCTGAAGATACGTGCAAGAGGAGAGATAAGAGTGAGTGGCGGCGGGGGTGGAAGAGATGGAAAAAAGGGAAGAAATGGAACATTATGTTGGGAATCGGGAGAAAATTGAGGTAAAAGAAATGAAGAGGACATCAGAAAAATTGAAGAGAAGTAAAGACGACATGAAAGAAGCTGAAGAGAAGAAGGGCACGACAAAACATGTAGAGAAGAAAGAACAAGAGTAATTGAAAAAAAAAGAACATCAGAGAAAGTGACGTGACGAAAAGATAAGAGCGAGAGTGAAGGGAACAGAAGCACGTGAAAGAAATTGACGAGAAGAAAAAACAAACAAGAGAGAACGTGAAGCGGTTAAAGGACGCGAGAAATAGACGAGAAGAAAGTTTTTAAGATAAATAGAAGAGAAGAAAGACACGAGAGAAAATGAAGAGAAGAAAAAAACAAGAAAGAAATTTAAGAACAACAAAGATTTGAGGGATATTAGAGAGAAGGGGGAAAAAGAGGATATGAGAAGAATTGAAGAGAAGTAAATGCGTCATAAGAGAAGTTGAAGAACAGAAAGAAAGGAATGGAGATAAATTGAAGAGAAGAAGAGACAGCATAAGAGAAATAAAAGAAAAGACGATGTAACAGACGTTGAATAGAACTTGAGTAGGAGAGACAGAAAAAATGTGGGAGACCTCGTAAAGTAAGAGAGGACATTAGACATAAAAATTTAACAAATTGCCTACCCACAATCACACGAGGGACAGATAACCAGGGTAAACAAACGTGCATGGATCTTGTCAGGTTTGCCGCAGAGACTTAAGAGAGGTTAGAAATCTCGCAGACAAAACCTACTTTTGTGCTCGTTCTGCCATCACTAATGATGTGTGTACTTCTGTATGTGTGTGTTAACAAACACAGACTCTGAAAAGTATGTTCTGTCTGTCTGTCTTTCTATCTATCTGTCTGTCAACTGCCTCTCTGTCTGTCTTTCTGTCTGCCTGCTATCTATCTTCTGTTCGTACGTTTTTCTGTCTGTCTTCTGTCTGTCTGTGTGTCTGTCTGCCTTTCTTTCTTTGTGTGTATGATTACTGCAGAATTTAAGACCTTGACCCTCATATCTGTTTGTTTTTTAATACCAGTAGAGAAAATATTAAATATGATACCTCGCTTTAGTAGATTTGTACACTGTGAATGTTCTGAGCCATCCGTAAGCCTATCTCTCTCTCTCTCTCTCTCTCTCTCTCTCTCTCTCTCTCTCTCTCTCTCTCTTACCCTCCCTCTCTTTCTCTCTTCCACTCTGTCTCTGTCTGTGTCCACATCAGAGTTTTTTTTTCTTTGTGCCTGTCTCCTTCTGGTGATGGAACTCACCTATTAACCCTGTCTTCCTATATGGCTTTGACATGAGTATGAACTCACCATGTTTCTGTCTGTCCTTCCGTCTGTCCGTCTGTCTATCTATAATCTATCGATCAGTTTATTATTCTGCCCGACTGTCTATCTGTCTGTCATCTGTTTCTATTTCTCCCTCTGTCTGTCTGTCAGTCTAAACATTCGTTCCTTTAACCGTCTATATGTCTGTTTCGTCACATTGATTCATACCTGTACCTCGTCACTTTCGCATATCTGTCTAAAGTTTGTACATGACTATTTCTCATGTCTCTCTGTCTCTGCATGTCTATGAAGTTACTCATGAACACCAACTAAGGACATCTGTCTTTGCATTTTTTTGTTTTGTTTTGTGTGTGTGCGTGTGTGTTTTTTAAACTCATTATAACAGAGAAGAATAACATATTACCCGGGTCAGGACTTGGGGAAACAAATTTATGGTCAAATAATGACTTTTCTATGAAGCAGGAATAGGAAAGTATGAGAACCAATGGAAAGCGACCGGAAAAAAATAATACACGGTCGACCTTTCGTTGTGAATTGGTCATTACTCATGTCAACTTCCCACAAAGGGCTTTCACTTACTTACTTACTTACTTAGTCGTTCCCCTTCTACCGTGAGGTGTAGAGGTCTTTCACAAATACCGAAAACATCCATGTATGACCATATAGATTAGGCCTTTTAAATCTTTTGTTATGTCATGGACACCTTTGATCGTCCGATGGGGCCTACAGACTCCTTTGAAAAAACAAACATGTACATAAAACACTTATTAAGCATTTTACATTTTAAATTTTAGGTCACATACACGGACCCCCTGGAACACATTCGCGGATCCCTGGGTCCGTGGATCACATATTATGAAGCACTGATGTAGGTTATATTATGGTCTCT
Organism: Oreohelix idahoensis; assembly: GCA_024509875.1. Classification (NCBI taxonomy): domain Eukaryota; kingdom Metazoa; phylum Mollusca; class Gastropoda; order Stylommatophora; family Oreohelicidae; genus Oreohelix; species Oreohelix idahoensis. Next base: position 76,194 of record JAMPIV010017026.1, read on the forward strand.
ATAGCAACCATTGAAAATTCCAATTGGTGGTACTAGAAAGTCGTCGACTTTACACAGGTATTTAAAGTACCACCAGCACGCGCTACTATTGTTGTCTCCGTAGAAGATGCTTGCTTATCTCATTAATTTCTCCACATTGTCTCCGTCCTTTTGTTATCAACCTAACAGATAAAAACATTCTGAGGTCTCAGAGCACTCCTGCTGGTTTACGGCACCAGACCCGTCTACAAGGTTTCAATTAGCCGAGAATAAAGTTCCAAGTGCTAGGAAATAACGGGAATGAATCACGCTGTGCTCTTACTGCTGCATGTCCTGATGGCGCCATTATTTCTCATGTTATCATTTCATTTCTTTCCAATCCATTTCAGCTTCATTGGGTCTTTGTAGTCAAATTTGTCATGGCTTAGGATCAGTGTCAATACAAACAAATGTAATGGCCTGCGTGTTCGTTTCATCGGTGTTCAATTTAGTTCAATTCCATATTGTTTTCAGGTGTAGATATTTGACTACGGCCTCGTGTTCACAATGTGGGGTTTTCTGTGGTGTGTATTTTATTTTGTTTATCTTAGAAAGATTCCCCTACTACCTGTGTTTGTTCATCTGGGAGACTGGCTATTTATCTGTTTGCAACCTTGCGGAGGGAGAAACAGTATAGTTATGACAGAAATGAGATACATGCCGCCGTTTGAATGTGGGAATGAAAGGATATAGAATGCAAGATAAATGAGAGTGGAAGGGCAGAATGTTAGACGGGCCTGCGCGCCCAATTCTTAACCCTTTGAAAATAAAGTTCGTTTGTTTTCGTGAGAGAAACAGATGTCGTTATATAAGATATTTTTGTGGTTATGCGCGGTGTCTATAAGTTCTTATGCAACTTTAATAGCTGATCGAAGCACGTGATAGAAGAACGTGATAAAAGCACATGATAGAAGCACACTGTGAGCAGCATATAAAAACATAATTTATTAATGTTTAACACTGTACAGTTCAGATTGTTAGACTTCAACATTATTGCCATCTTTCGTGACACATCGTTCAGTCCAATTTCCCAACACAACTGATTGTCAATCAGCTACATGACCTGAAAAACAATTAACACAAAATCATTAACTTATTAAATTTTGAAACTGTATAAAGTGTGCATTTATGTGCCTTTTACAGTGTGCTTTTGTCATGTGTGCATCCAAAGTTATTAAAATCTGAAGTTGCACAACAATTTTTTAGACATCATGTCATGTGACCAGCAACAGTGGTACCTCCGTGCTCCATAAGAAGCGAAAGTGGAAATGATGATGATGTATGATATGAGAGACATATGTGGCTGTATGTGTAAGAGAGAGAGAGAGAGGGAGGGAGAGAGAGAGAGAGAGAAAGAGATGTGCCTTACTGAGAGTTGTAGATGTGTGATAGAAAAAATTGTGATTATATGAAAAAGATTTATGCGGCTGTGTGAAGGAGGTGTGGCTATATGAGAGAGACAGATGTGGCTATGTGTGATGTGTATGTGGCTATGTAAGAAATTGATGTGGCTATCAGAGAGAGAGAGAGAGAGAGAGAGAGTGGAGAGAGAGAGAGATAGAGAGAGAGAGAGAGAAGTATTGCGACGTTAAAATCTCCCGGACATTGCTTCAGTTAAAATCTCCCGACATAGCCTGTATTAAAATCTCCTAGATTTGGTTACGCTAATGATTTATAACACCAACTCTGACTGCCACCAGGTAGTCATCCTCACAGATGCACTGTCTGTCCTGCAAGCTCTCAAGGGTGGTAAACTCCCGCATCTGAGAAATGAACTAAACAAGGTAGCTGCCAAAAAGAGAACCATACTTCAGTGGGTACCATCTCATTGTGGTGTACCCGGAAATGAAAAGGCAGATAAACTTGCAAAAATGGGAGGAGAATGTGAACAAGAAGATAATGAAGTCACATACTTTGAGAAAAAGAGAGCTATCCAGACTATCAGAAGAGAACAGAACCAACCCAAAGACGACTATCACACTCTCGACCGGCAGGGACAGACAACTATTTTTCGACTCAGGACAGGGCATAACAAACTGAATAAACACATGCACAAGCTACGATTGTCTGCTTCACCACTGTGCACATGTGGATTAAACGAACAAACTGCTGAGCATGTTCTACAGGACTGTCCTCTGTATGACCAGTTAAGAAAGATATACTGGCCCAATGACTCAACACTAAACTCAAAGCTATATGGAGTTAAAGAGGAACTTCAAACAACAGTCGAATTCATCATGAGAACTCGTCTGACGGTGTAATCATCAAAGATGCGATCGCAAGAAGAAGAAGAAGGTTACGCTAAAATCTTCTAAACTTTGGTTATGTTAAAATCTTCTAGATTTTACTTACGTTAAAATCTCCAACACATTGCATACTTTCAGATCTCTTAGACACAACTCACAGAGTTCCCAAAAAGAAGACAAATGCCCATGCACAATTCATCAGAGCAGCAACCCTGAAAAAGAGACAGAGAGACAGACAGACAGACAGACAATTAAAAAAGAAATAAAGAAAGAAGGACAGAAAGAGAGAAACTAAATCATTTATTGAGTAGCAGGTCCACAGATACGGCATTTAATTCAAACAAGTAACATTAAGATACTTGAAATCAAAACGCATAGACGTCTATCCATCTTTACTTCAAACTCTCACCCTTCATTACTCGCCCTTCACCTTCTCGTTATTTGTCCACTCTTAAATCCTAAATATCCAATACATTACTCCCTCCATAACATCACCTTCCCTTCACTGTTTCTTCTATCTCGTCTTCTTTTACGTTTTAACTTTAAAAGAACATCTTTGAAGTCTTTTTTTGAAAAACCCGACTAATCTTAAATGTTAGCAGTACACAGGAAACAGTAAGTCGGACCATAAACGGGGTCATAATCCTTCAGTACATTCCAGATGGTTCAGTCTGGCTCAGGATGTCAGCAGACGCCACAAGACATCTTTTCTTCCGGTCTGTTGAACAAACGGCGACTGTTCCCAGTGAAGTAGACACTAACGCATCATGGGCGGCTTAACATCCATCATTAGACAAATGAGCGCGTGCGCCAGGCTAGGCCCTAGTTAAACTCAATAACAGGTCGTGATGTATAGGGTTCAATCAGGGGACAAGGTACATCGAGGTCGAACAAATTGGGCTTTTAGAAGGACATTACAAAACAATAAGATACATCATACAGGCAGAAGTCGTTTTTAATAACCTCTCATTTTTCATTAATTTTAATGATTACGGTGGTGCATTTTATATAAATTTTGGAGGTGTCGAAATTTCAGACGCCGGATGGACAACGCACGCGCGCGCACACACACACACACACAAACACACACACATATATATATATTGTTATTGTTATACAAAATTGACATCACTGTACTCCGGGCAAACTCATAGGTGTTCAGTCTCCCTCAGTATATGTCGAAGAGTGTGAATGCTAACTGTTCCTGTAGCTCGCTGGTTGTATACACGACGGATGTATCCTCTCATACGTCCATCTCTACTAACCTTACGTTTGATGCCAAATTCCAACAGTCTTAACCTTGATGATTCCTGTACTGCATCGTCACTCTCTAACAGGTGATCATTAATTGCTCTCAGTATATCTCCCTTATCCATTTCTAGTGTCCCCACTATAGGTGCTCTTGATGCTAATCTGTCAGCTCTTTCATTACCACATACCTCAGCATGACCAAGACAGTAAGTATATCCACACCAGCTCTTGTAGACTGGAAGCTTCTATGAATGTTTTCCATTCGTGCCGCAATGAACCACTTTGAACCTTTCAAAGTATGGACTGAGAGTCTGACACAATGATAGCCTTTATATATATATATATATATATACATATATATATATATATATATATATATATATATATATATATATATATATATATATATATATATATATATATATATATATATATATATATATATATATATATATATATATATATATGTATGTATGTATGTAAAATATATATAAAATATGTATATATACCCACACACGCATGTAGAAGCGAGTTTTGCATATTTTTGGCCAGGTAACCCCCCCCTACAAAATCTAGCCAACAATCCGTCGGTTATATTTGTTGTCGTTTAGCTAGTGCTGCTGAGCTTTTTATTTTGTTGCAGCCAATAGCAAGTTGAAGAGTCCTTGATATTTTCTACACTGTAGATCTGGGATTTTCCTGTGGCTTCTTTGCCATTCCGAAACGTGTTGAGTTGCAGTCACGAGTTCCAGTTTCTCCAGCTTGGCTGGCATTTAAAGCATCATCACATCTGGTCCCAAGCTAGGTGGAAGAAGCATGTGGCATACTGTGCATTCCCCGCCATCCAAGGAAACGCTATGTCGTAATTTTTGATGAGATAGGTCTGAGAAATTTATGGTCCCGTCTGAGCAGAGGTGATAGTGATAACTCTGTGAGAATAAGGGGTAAGAAATAGATTGCTGTTTCACGAGGGTGATAGGGTAAGAGGAAGGACAGTCTCTGAATCGAGTAGTTGCTCTAATCCAGCCTATCTTACGACATTTAATTGCAGACGCACTTACTCTCCTTGCTAAACAATTTTTTTTTACAAGTTACCCTACACTCATGTACACACACCAATTTGGTGACGCAAATGCACAAACGTGAATACAAACTACGTATAAACATATATGGGACAATGGGGTTGACCAACACGGTAAGTAAAGGTTTATTATGTTTATTATCACTAAACAAGAAGCACAACATCAATCATGTTACATTTATAAAGCATAGTTACAGACAAGGTGAAAAAAGAAATAGTATCTCAATAGGCCCTCCCCTCTTGTAAAGGAAAATAACCCAAAGAAAATTACGAGTACTATCAGAGGTAATTAATCCAAAGAGAGATCAATTTTAACGATGGGATATGCAATAATCAGTAAGGGGTATAGGAACAGGTTCTTAATTTTTTATTCTATCACGTGACTAAGCAGATTAGGGAGGGGAAAAAACACAGAAAAAGAAATTAAGTATACTGATGTTAGCAAGAAAAAAGAAAATTAAGGTTATCTAATTTCGTTCATTCAATGCACGCTTACAGTGGCCACTTTCATCTGCACTTACCAATCGTTGAAGCAGGCATTCCATGGACTAAAAAAAAACTTTAGTAAGTACTAAAAAAATCAGAATCTTTTGCTTTGTCTATTTCAGCCCCAGACTGACGGGGTTTGCTGTCGGCTATTTTTCCGTAGTCGCTGAAATCGAGGCGTTACTTTTTTTGTTGTTCCAGGATATTCCTCTTTTCACTGCAGTTAATGTTTGGAGTAAGTGTGGTGGCACTGTCCTCAGAATTGAAAAAAATATATATATAAAGATATATTGGTCCGGTGGGGTCTCGCCGCTGGTAGCTAAGACACTCTATGGCGTGATGAAAAAAGAACTTTAGGAAAATGATACTCCTCGGCTATTCAATGAAGTAATGGTAGAGTATGACCAGTGAGTTTTCTTTAGGGGGGTAATCCAGTAGGAAAACGTTTACTGTCATGTGTAAAAAATAGTGATATAAAGTCTGCCACAGCAGATCAGTAATATTTGTGGAATGGCTTCTGGCAATTGTTTTTCTCTAGTTATACTTTAAAATGGCTTATTGTTAAAGTTCTTGGTTTTACTACTCTCATGGATGGAGAGGTGGACCACATAGGGATCACAACACGAAGATTTAACCACAATAATTGCTGGATGGTGTAAGAACCAAAGTCAGTAAGACCATAAGAAACGCGAGGACGCAAGGTATGACCAGCCTATATGTAGAAAATAAACATGAAATCATAATATAAATCATATCCTGACACGCGTTAGTATTTAAGTAAGATTATTTTAACCACTCCGGTATTTAATTATATATATATTTTAAAAAATCCCCCGCGAGTGTCTAGTTTAGCTTAACGGTTTAAAACACGAGATATGAACGCTAGTCGTTTAGAAAATTACACACGTATGAATAGAATTAAATTGCATTACATCAATTATCAATCGCCTAGCGGCTTATAAATTATTTGAAGCATCTCTCACTGGGGACAAAGCGGGTGATTAAATTTACCTTTACTGCTGGAGAATTTTGCTACATGTTTATTTAATACGTTTCAATTAACACCAAAATACCAGTGAAATATAATGAAACTTAACAATTAAATCACTTTGATGCTAATAACTATATATTTACCGCAGCACAAGAAACTGAAATAAATCTCCACGTATTTCTATAGGAAATCCAGATAAATAAGACTCCAAAAATGCGCGATAGACCATTCAAGAAATCCTGATAGCAAACTGACAATTGAGTTTGATGAGTATGACTATATATATGGAATGGCGGATTTTCCCCTCTCCTATGAGGAAATTCACACCTCTCGTAGATTCTTTGTTCAATTCTTGTATCAAAGTAAAAAATCACACCAAAGCCTACCGTAGATTCGTTTCCCTAGCGAGCGAGCTTTTAGGTTCGTTTCCCTAGGTGAGCAAATTTGCGTCTCGTGGAGCACGATCAAAGGGCTTGCAGTCTGTGAGTGGTTAACGCCCCTCTATACTGCAATTAACGAGCCGTTCTCTCTTTAGAAACTACAAAGCCCATGGCCTCGCCCTCCCCGTGTTTCAGGGATCAAGCGCTGACGTGATGGCGTAATCTGACAGCAGGTAAACGTCCTTTTTTAAAGAGAAGACAGTTAATTATGAATAGTTGGATTATTAGTGCTTGAAACAAAGACAGGAGGCGTGGCTAAACTAAGAATCGGACAGTTGGCAATAGAGAGACCTGGCTTCCACGTGTTTAATTGTGCATGCTTAATTAGCCAGCGAGGGAAATCCACGTTCGATCGTTGCTTGAACCCAAATAGTGAGGGGCCCCGATGAGAATACAGTGGATCGATCAGGGTTGCCTCAATTTTCATGTCACACGCTCCAAGTATGCAGAGCTAAAATACTGTGCTCTGGTTCTGGGCTCTTCCAAGGAGTCGTCACGTCCTACACAGAGCAACTTCTTAGCACCCCCCTCCCCCGGTGTGGTAAAGTGGGATGTTATAAATATTTACAGGGGACTTAGTGTACTGACTGAGATCAGCTGTGAAGGTATCTGTATCTAATAAGTGTGGTGTATTACAGATGACCTTACTTTGCTACCACATTTATACCTCAGTCAGACTTATTCTGGAATATTGTGATGACTACGTTGAATGTCTAGGGTTATGATAATAATGAAGTGTATGTTCACAACAACCAACAGACAGATAAACAATTTAATTTAATCCACAACACTTTACAACACTGTGACACTCATATACATATAACACTCTATAAGACTATTTTAATAAGTCAAGGGTAACTTTTAAAAATATGTATTAATTCCTTTCAATAATAGATATCCTGATTCAACTACAAAGTGAACCAGGAATCACAATCAAATGTAATCACAAGTTGTATGTACACAATTTATAGATAGGATCTTTGTATTGACATATATTATTATTGCAATATGTGTGTAAGTTGTGCGGTGGTACTATGAGGTAATACTGGCTTGTCAAGCTAAGTTGTTGTTTGTCATCATGACTTCAAGTGTTTGTTTCTGGTGGAACTAATATTGGTAAGGTTCACAGTTTCTTTTGATTTGAAACAAATAAATGTCCCTCTTGAATTAAGGTAAAGTCACTTTTAGAGGGGGTGTATACACAAGATTGAGCTGCTCTGGCCACGAACTCTTATCTTCTGTGTGAGCGGCAGGAAACAGTCTCCACTGCTCGCTTGCTTCACCGTGTTCTTGAGAAACCACACTGGTCGATATATTGACCAAGGAGTATGCTACCAGCCTCTGGATTCAGCAAAACTCAGACCAGGTGCTGCTTCAATACGTTAGTACCACGGTCCCTGAAACAAGAAGGTTGTACCTCCTACTTCAGAACTAATTTATAATCTATTTCCACACTGAAGCACAATACATAACAAACACTGAGTTCAGCGCTGTAGGCCAACTGTTAGCTTCTCATGTAACAACATTCACCAGTATTCCTCTCCCTAATGGTTACAACGCCTCTGCAATTCCAGCTTTATTTCCTTCTATTCAATAAGATAGGTGTCATAGTACTATTTGGCAATCCCATGCCGTTATACTTCACTCCGACAAGTTTTGTTCAGGTTGGAGCAATATCTAGGCTTTGCCTCATGTGTGCTACTGAACCACACACAATACATACATAAATTATCAATTCACATTCAATTTTCATCTAAAAGATATCAAATATGTCAAGCTTACCACAATTCAAGGAAATATTAACAAATACGTTGACTGGCGATGAGTTATGGCACAATTCCGATCTGCCTCTGTCCCAGGCTTTCATTAGAAAAATTATGAGCTGGATCTCAACGCACTTGCTTCTACACAGTTTAATTTCAAAAAGTGGCACTGAACAGACGCTCCTAATTGACTATATCAACTGGTCTAGCCAATAAGACCATGTTTACCAAAGCATTTGAAAAAATTTACCCTTCCTACGTTTCCCTTAGCAACCAAAAATAGTATTTGCAGTCGACTAATCATGTTTCGCCTTACATATAATTCTAACCAATCAAATCTGATTTTACGTAGTGGCCTCATTCCCTCCAAAGCAGTGTCCAACATGAGCAAATATGATCTTGTGTTGTCAGACAACACCCCTATAATATTATGGCTATAATTTGTTAATTACTAGACTATGTGCATAACACTTAACATATTCTTTGTCAGCAAGTCCTAAGGCACCCAAATATATAAATTTAATGGGGCTAAGTGGCTCCGTTCAAAATATGTATTCTAGGATAGTCGTGTATTTGTTTTTTTATTTTTTTTATTGTTTTAGAACCGCCACCTGTCCTGCCTTTTCGACTGTTCTGTCAGTATAAAGTCAGGATTTCAGACACAAAACAGTCGAATGTCATGTTTCCGAATAAGCATGAAACATGTTTTCACAACCTAACCGTGTATTGGTAGTGTTTTTTATCACTGTTTATTTGAAAAAAAGTTAGTGCTTCATGCCTTACGCGTGGGATTGGCGTTACTATTAATCGCGAGACTGTGTGGTAGTATTGACTGCGTTCCTCCTTCTCTAACTTCTAAGTCCGTCTGTCTTTTCATTACGCAGTTTATATAATGACATTAATGCTAGTATTTTATCTAGGTCATTAAGCAGTGTGCGTATCTCAAGGTTTTCTAAGAAACACAGTACCGGTTTCATTTTTTTTGAAACGCGTGTAGTTGATGCAGTAGGCTTTACCAGTAAACGTGAAAGCGTTACAATATGCAGACGAAGTAGAAAAAGGGGGATTTTTGTACGCCATTGTGACAGCACTGGTCTTATACCATTCTTCTTTCCTTTTATTGAATTAATTCGTTAGGCTTTACATTTACTTTTTAATTTATATATGTGGATTTAGAATGTTTCACGACAAATTCTCCCCACTTAAAACAGACGTTATATGTCAGTCTATAATTCTATATACACATAGAGAAATTTATTATTATTCCTGGGGCTTACGGTGATTTTCATCACACGGATGGCGGCTTAGAAAATCCGCTCCCAGGTTAGTTTTTCCAGAAATATACTCTATGCTGAACTGGAATGGCTGCAAAAGTAAGGACCATCTGAGTAACCTTGAATTTTCATGCCTAGCCTGCGCTAGAAACGACAAGGGTTTGTGATCCGTTTGCAACTTGAATGCCTTCCCATACAGATAAATATTGAATTTCTTGATCGCCCATATTACGGCAAGACATTCTTTTTCGCTAGTTGAATAATTGGTTTCAGCTTTATTCAACTTTCTACTAGCATATGCCACTGGGGTTAATTCCCCATTCAGTGCATCTGATTTCTGTAACAGGGTCGCGCCCAACCCGATATTACTGGCATCCGTTCTCACAATGAATTCTTGACTTAAGTCAGGTAATTTCAAAATAGGTTTGCTTGTGAGCTTTTCCTTCAATTCCTGGTATGCCAATTCACATTGTGCTGTCCATGTAATTCGATCTGGATTTCCTTTGCGTGTCAAATCAGTTAACGGTGCACATATGGAATTAAAGTTTTTGATATACTTTTGGTAGAAACCACATAATGAGACAAAGGATCTCACGTCTTTCTTGGTTTGTGGTCTCGGGGCTTTCTTTAGTTTCTCTAAATTCTTGGGGTCAGGGGTCATGTTTCCCTGATGGACTGTGTGTCCCAAGAATTCTAATTCTTTACATCCAACACAACATTTGGTTGGTCGGGCTGTTAAATTCGCTTCTCTAAGTCGATTAAACAGCATGTTCAGAGAGTCAATGTGTTCCTCAAATGTTTCTGTTGCTATAAGGATATCATCCATGAAATTTGTGATGCATGGATTATTCAGGGGATCCAACAATTTTCTCATCATTCTAGAGAAGACACTAGGCGCATTCTTCAATCCAAATGGCAATCTGTTAAACTCATAGTGTCCCTCTGAGGTACTAAAAGCTAGGTATGGTCTAACCTCAGGCTTTACTGGAATCTGATAGTATCCTTTGCTCAGATCCACTTTTGAGAAATATTTAGCTTTATTTAGCCTGGCAAACAACTGATTTGTATCCGGCAATGGGTCCACCTGACCTTCTGTGATAGCATTCAGTCTCCTGTAATCTATACAGAGTCTATGTTCTCCAGAGGGTTTCCTTAAGAGCACCACACTGGAACTATACGAAGATTCACTGTGTGAAATTATTCCTTCCTTCAACAAATAGTCTATCTCTTCCTTCAAGGCTTTCTCCTTAGCAAAAGGAATCGAATAGGCTTTCATACAGACAGGTGTGGGGTCTATCAGTTTCATATCATATTCCAATAAGTTTGTATGCCCCGGTCGGTCCGTTAACACCTCTGTATAATCATCTAGAACCTGTTGCACTCTCTCCTTCTGATTTTTCGTTAAATGAGTACTGATTTTCACCTGTGCCGCTGTCTCACAGGGATGTAATGGATATTCAAATGATGAAAGTGGTTCCTTTTTCATCTCCATTGCAATGGACAAGGTCAACAAGTGTGTCTCTTCCTGATTTTCTCTTTCCAAATATTTCTTCAGGAGATTCACATGATATATTTTTTCTTTCCCCTTCTTATCTATCTTATAATTGGTTCTAGACACCTTCTCTAGAACTGTATATGGACCTTGCCATCCAATTTGTAACTTATTCTGACTACCGGGTAGAAGAAGCAGTACCTTCTCTCCCACAGCCAAATCTCTGTCTTTAGCTTTCCTGTTGTAGTAGGCAGCATGTTTTTTTCCTGGCTTGTCTCAAATTTTCATTGGCAAGTTTCCAGCCAGTTTTTAAACGAGTGGTCAGCTCATTCACATATTGGTATGAGGATGTAATATTTTCCTCTGCCTTTTCATCAGTCCACGTTCTTAACAGAGCTACATATGGACTTTTAAATTCACAAACTTATTTTTCCTGGCACATGTCAGGTCCTTTGCACTCGAAGCTCTGTAGTGATGATTTTTCTTTCCAGAATCATCATTCACAAAACGACCGCTACCAATTTTTTTCTTGGGGCTCTCTCCCCACTTAGAATTCTTGATGAGAGATTTCCTCTCTACATCTTCTTCCTCCAGTTTACATAAGTCCGATTGAGGGATTTTCGGCTTATCCTGGGGTAAGACATCTTTTTGCACTCTCTGCATAGTGGCCATTGTAAAACAGTCAATTGAAGATTGTCCGTGAAAAGGGGCTTCCCAATCCACTCGGTCCACTTTATTAAATTTATTTTTCTTTTCAGTGTCAGGCCTACGTTTGCCCAGTGGCGTGTCCAGGTCCTGATCAATGTTCCCACTTGTGGGTGTTCCCTCATGTGCTATGCTACACCTTTCTACAAAATTTTCAATGTCCCACCTTGCCTTGGGCCAATAATAATTTTGAGCTACCTTTTGAATGATGGTACCTATTTTCTCATGGTCCCCATCTTGTTTCACATGTAAGCTCCTTATTAAGTCTGCCCTATACCTTTTAGGAAGTACCAGCTGTCCCTGACCTTTGGATCTAGTTCCAGTCTTCCGGTATATCAGTTTGTTCTTCATATAGAAGTCTCCTTTTCCTGGAGGTGTGTGACCATGGGACAATTTCCTAAAACAAGGCTTGAGGGTCTTATCCCCAGCCTGTGCCTTCCTCATCTCTTCTGGAGTGGTATTTAACATAATATCCTCCTCCTTTCTTGAGGTCGACCTGACCTGAAGGGTGGCCATTACTATAGGATTCCTTCTGCAACGGTCAGTATCATGATTGTCCATCCGACAATTCTTACACCACCTCCTTTTTTGGTTGAAAGATTTTCTTTCATCAAATTTCCTTTCATCGAATTGTGGGGTTTTATTTTTATTGTCATACCGTGGCCTATCAAACTGGTGCTTACCTTTGTTCTGATCTCTAGGATCAAATTTATTAAAGTTCTGTGGTGCCTTAAAATTATCTACCTGTTTCTTTTTATTACTTGTTACCTCTGCTTGAGCTGCTTGATACCTTTCAGCAACATTTAGTAACTCACCCAGCCTCTCTGCACCTTGTTCCATGAGAAACTTTCTCAGGTCTGGAGCCATGGACTCTCTTAATTGCTCTATAAGGACCATTTCCTTAAGATCTTGGGTTTTCCCCAGAGAAGTCCATTTCTCCAAGTATGTCTCTAACCGTGCAGAGAACTGGTGATAGGTTTCACCTGACAGTAGTTTAGCATTCCTAAATTTTTTCCTATAAAATTCTCCATTCTTTTCATATCTTAACAAAAGAGCCTGCTTTAGCATGTCATAATTTTCTTGATCACCTCTGCTCATTTTGGCAAAAACTTCATAAGCTGCACCACGAAGCCCTTGTGATAACTTTAAGCTCCACCTTTCTCTCTCTAACCCATACGTGGTAGCTAACAGTTCATATCTATTTAGATAGCTCTCGATATCATCTTCTTTCTCAACAAAATGATCTAAATGAAAATTCATAGCTGAGGTTGAGGCTCCCTGACTAGCAGTGGCATCAGAGGTAAAAGGACTGGCACCATTTTCAGGAGCATGGCCTTGAAATGCCAACTCTCTAAGTCGTAACTCATGCTTCCTTTGTAATCTCTTTCTCCTCCTTTTCTGCATTCCCTCTCTGCAGTCGCCTTCTCTTTTTCTTCATATTGGAGCCTTTCTTCTCCTCCTGCTTCTTCCTCAGCCAATTTTCTTCTTTCATAACTGGCCTCCAATGCCTTAGCCTCTTCCCAATGCCCTTAGCCTCAGCCTCAATCTGCAACCTCTTAATTTCTTTTTCACCTCTAACTTTTCTTCTTTCGGCCAATCTTTTTTCTAATCTTTTTTTCTTCACGTTCAATAAATTTGTCACATTCAGTAGTGACATAAGCAATCATAACTTGCCCGTCCATTCCTAACTCTTTAGCAGCCTGCACAGCAGCAGATCGAAATTTTGCTAGGTCCGCCATTTTCTCTACAGGTAAATGGTATACAATATTTAACTATCAACAATTCAATATAAATAATTATCTAAGGACAACCACAGGCACTGAGAGCTCAACCTTATTTTTCCACCCAAGAATACCTTTTTAATTTTTATAATTTTTCCCGAAGTGAATTACTCCCAATATATATGCTAGGGGAAGGTTCAACATCACGGACGAGCCCCCAATATCTGTGGTAAAGTGGGATGTTATAAATATTTATAGGGGACTTAGTGTACTGACTGAGATCAGCTGTGAAGGTATCTGTATCTAATAGTGTGGTGTATTACAGATGACCTTACTTGCTACCACATTTATACCTCAGTCAGACCTATTCTGGAATATTGTGATGACTACGTTGAATGTCTAGGGTTATGATAATGATGAAGTGTAAGTCACAACAACAACAGACAGATAAACAATTTAATTTATTCCACAACACTTTACAACACTGTGACACTCACATACATATAACACTCTATAAGACTATCTTAATAAGTCAAGGGTAACTTTTAAAAAATATGTATTAATTCCTTTCAATAATAGATATCCTGATTCAACTACAAAGTGAACCAGGAATCACAATCAAATGTAATCACAAGTTGTATGTACACAATTTATAGATAGGATCTTTGTATTGACATATATTATTATTGCAATATGTGTGTAAGTTGTGCGGTGGTACTATGAGGTAATACTGGCTTGTCAAGCTAAGTTTAAGGTTGTTTGTCATCATGACTTCAAGTGTTGTTTCTGGTGGAACTAATATTGGTAAGGTTCACAGTTTCTTTTGATTTGAAACAAATAAATGTCCCTCTTGAATTAAGGTAAAGTCACTTTAGAGGGGGGTATACACAAGAGTGAGCTGCTCTGGCCACGAACTCTTATCTTCTGTGTGGTCGGCATGAAACAGTCTCCACTGCTCGCTTGCTTCACCGTTTCCTTGAGAAAACACACTGTCGATATATTGACCAAGGAGTATGCTAACCAGCCTCTGGATTCAGCAAAAACTCAGACCAGGTGCTGCTTCAAATACGTTAGTACCACGGTCCCTGAAACAAGAAGGTTGTACCTCCTATTTCAGAACTAATTTATAATCTATTTCCACACTGAAGCACAATACATAACAAACACTGAGTTTCAGCGCTGTAGACCAACTGTTATCATCTTCTCATGTAACAACATTCACCAGTATTCCTCTCCCTAATGGTTACAACGCCTCTGCAATTCCAGCATTATTTCCTTCTATTCAATAAGATAGGTGTCATAGTACTATTTGGCAATCCCATGCCGTTATACTTCACTCCGACAAGTTTTTGTTCAGGTTTGGAGCAATATCTAGGCTTTGCCTCATGTGGGCCTACTGAACCACACACAATACAGACATAAATTATCAATTTACATTCAATTTTCATTAAAAAGATATCAAATATGTCAAGCTTACCACAATTCAAGGAAATATAATAACAAATACGTTGACTGGCGATGAGTTAATGGCACAATTCCGATCTGCCTCTGTCCCAGGCTTTCATTAGAAAAATATGAAACTGGATCTCTCAACGCACTTGCTTCCTACACAGTTTACAAAAAAAAAAAAATTTCAAAAAAGTTGGCACTGAACAGACGCTCCTAATTTGCTATATCAACTGGTCTAGCCAATAAGACCATGTTTACAAAAGCATTTGAAAAAAAAATTACCCTTCCTACGTTTTCCCTTAGCAACCAAAAATAGTATTTGCAGTCGACTAATCATGTTTCCGCCTTACATATAATTCTAACCAATCTCAAATCGGATTTAAACGTGGTGGCCTCATGCCCTCTAAAGCAGTGTTCAACATGAGCAAATACTGATCTTGTGTTGTCAGACAACACCCCCTATAATATTTTTGGCTATCATTTGTTAAATTACTAATACTATGTGCATAACACTTTAACATATTCTTTGTCAGCAAGTCCTAAGGCACCCAAAATATATAAATTTAATGGGGCTAAGTGGCTCCGTTCAAAATATGTATTCTAGGATAGTCGTGTATTTGCTTTTTTTTATTTTTTTATTGTTTTAGAACCGCCACCTGTCCTGCCTTTTCGACTGTTCTGTCAGTATAAAGTCAGGATTTCAGACATAAAACAGTAGAATGTCATGTTTCCTAATAAGCATTAACCATGTTTTCAAAACCTAACCGTGTATTGGTAGTGTTTTTTGTCACTGTTTATTTGAAAAAAAAAAGTTAGTGCTTCATGCCTTACGCATGGGATTGGCGTTACTATTAATCGCGAGACTGTGTGGTAGGTAGTTATTGCCTCTGCGTATCCTCCTTCTCTCACTTCTAAGTCCGTCTGTCTTTTCATTACGCAGTGTATATAATGACATTAATGCTAGTATTATATCTAGGTCATTAAGCAGTGTGCGTATCTCAAGGTTTTCTAAGAAACACAGTACCGGTTTTATTTTTTTGAAACGCGTGTAGTTGATGCAGTAGGCTTTATTAGTAAACGTGAAAGCGTTACAATATGCAGACGAAGTAGAAAAAGGGGGATTTTTGTACGCCATTGTGACAGCACTGTTCTTATACCAGTCTTCTTTCCTTTTATTGAATTAATTCGTTAGGCTTTACATTTACTTTTTAATTTAGATATGTGGATTTAGAATGTCTCACGACACCCGGGCTATCATGGGATTCACCTGCATGCAGGCAACCAGGTAAAATCCAGAGCTACATCTGGGGCTCAAGTGACTCCTCTAAGCTTAGTGTGCAATGCTCGGTTCTCAACATGTTTCCTCACAGGGGGAATCCTTGGAAGTGTGTGGATGATTTGATGATTTCAAGAGTCAATGAGGGTGTAATTAGCCTCACAGACAGAGGTTCACATTAAAATCTACATACTATAGCATTATAGATAGCTGTGGTCATATAAAGATAACCCCAGATATGCCTCCATGCATGTCGGTTATGTTATAATAGGCATTATGAAAATAAAGTTATTTCAGGCTTTTGTTTTATAATCATAACACATTAGGTCACGTGTCACCGTCAAGACGTACAGGAAGGGAAAGAAAACATGAAGAATTAAAGAAATATTGTAGTCATGCCTGGGAAGCGCCAAGCAAGGAATTAAATGCAGCTAAGAATGAGGTCAAGAGAACGACATAAAGGTGGAAAGTAAGTGAATGCAAAGAGACAGAAGATGGAGTTTAAGACACACGCCAATAAAATTACAAAAACGTAAAGAAGAAAGCCAAAAGTAGCGGAACAAAAGATGACCAAAAAATTTATTTTTAAAGCAGTAAAAAAAAAAACCAATGAGAGGGGACACAAGAGGGACATTTAAAATAACTGAAACAAAAAGAATGGCACTGGATTTCTTTTGTCTTTTTTATTTTTTACCTTTTATTATCAGTGTTTTTTTAAGCTGCCTGCTGTATTAATTAAGGAAGGCGGCAATATAACTACAAATATGTAGAGAAAAACCGAAAGTCAAGGGAAAATGTAAGAAGGAACCCAATATAACTTTTTATTTTAAAAGAGAGAAAAAGTCACTGTGAAGGGACAAATGAGGGACAGTTAAGAAGAGAACTAACGAATATACAGTAAGTACAAAGTCTGAAAATGTCAAAGGAAAAGAGAAAGACAGTAAGAAGGAAAACAAAGATATGAGTGAGGTACAGAATACGAAAATCTAAGAGAGAACTGAACGGTCACAGCGAAGGAAATGAAATAAATAACACACAGAATAATGAAGCGGGATTATAATATATAAGCAGTTGGAACGAAGCAAAACCATTATAAATGCATGTTTTAGGGAAGATGTCCTCTTATCGGTACCAGAATCCAACATAAGCCCAATTAATGTACTTACTAAGCCATCAGTCACCCGTGAAAGCCCTCACGAATGCCCACAGCAGGTAAGACGCAGTCTATTCAAAGTGGGTTAACTGGGTTTTCATATGAAGCTATCTTAAGGACACTTGTAAATTGTCCAAATACTCCATCGTAGATCGGGTTGCCCTGTTCGCTCCAAAGTCTTTCAGGCAGGCAGACGGTGTTCGCGAAAACGTTAAACATCGCACCTTCAGCCGTGTCTGCTGCTTCCATGGGTTTAACGGAAAGTAGATTATATCGATCACTTGTTGCGCCCACGGGTCTGTTTAATTCTCAGGGGTCCTGGTGTTGCATTTCACGGGCAGAACACGTGAATTTGATAGCGAAACGCGAGCACGGTGATTCACTCCATTGAGCGCATAAAAAAGCTAGGCTTGTAGCAAGAACTTAATTATTTAACGTTTTGAGTCACTCTATTTAGCTCATGTAAAAAGTAGGCCTTTGGATAGAAGTTCGTTATTTAACGTTTTAATTGAGTCATTGCGTTTAGCTCATGAAAAAGCTAGGTCTGTGGCTATAATAATAATAGTCCCTTCAGTCATAACTGACTATGGTAAAGCGCTCCTGAGGTGACAGCCCTTAGCTACCTATTTTCCTGGTGTTCCTTTCGACATTTTCTCAACTATTCTGCTTGCCGTAAGAGCTTTTTTTTGCCCAATCTGAGGTGGCGCCGAAGAGAGCATCGCCATTTGGTGCCATCGGCTGCCTCATCCTCCTAGGTTGCTAGATTTATGTCCGGTGCCGTCATGTCTCTCTTGCACACATCTTTGAACCTCAGCTGCGGTTGACCCACTGTTCTTTTGCCATCTGCCAGTTGTCAGTGGAAGATATCTTCCGGGATTCGACCATCTTCCATGTGGCTGACATGACCAAGCCAGCGTAGTCTGCTCTGTCTAAGCAGTGTATACATGCTTTGAAGGCTTGTGGCTAGAGCGTAATTATTGAATGTTTTAATTGCATTTAGCATTTAGCACTGCATTTAGGTCATGACAAAGCAAGGCCCGTAACTCTGACTTATTGTACGTGTTAACCCGTAAACCTTTAACGTTGAATTTGAGATTGTAAACGTTGTGTTTGATGTTAAGACATGATGCTTATGTTAGAATGTAATTTGTTTAATAAGCAGGAAGGGTGTTTATCTGGTTATATAATCGACCCATGTATGACCCAATAAGCATTAATAGAGGTTTTATTATAAATGTTAATATTATCGCGCACTGTAGGTCATATATGGGTCACTAGTCCTGATGGTGTTAAAATTTAGCCATCCTAATGTCTTGGCATTGTATATTTCGAAGAAAAAGTTACATCGGCGGCCCGGCGTGCGTACGCACACACATATATACACGCATACGCATATACTTCCGTTGAGTGGTGGAGGTGCTAGAGCGCTTTCTTCACTAGGCAAATTTACCGATTTCGAAACCAGGTAAGACCACGCACCTTCTTACCCAGCTGTAAATGGGTACCCAACTGCTTCTCACTTATTGAAGGCAAAAGCAGCGAAGAAAGGAACCGGTCATTATACGTCATAAATCTGAGATCTAGAATAATGAAGTATCTAATGTTTCACCTCTACGGCAGTATCTGTTGATATTTTGTTTGTTTGTTACGTGTTTTCTACTTTTATTCGTAGCGCGATCCTTTCAGCCATTTACCATATACTTGGAAGTGTTGGTTATATCAGGACACATTTCATATAGTGACGTGTGTGTGTGTATATATATATATATATATATATATATATATATATATATATATATAAAAATATATATATATATATATATATAAATATATATATATATATATATATATATATATATATATATATATATATAAGGGGTATGCCTACGAGGCAATACCTAGATAATAGGAGATTTGTTTAGCACTCCTGGTAAGAAAAGTTTTTGCCTTGACACAGATTTGAACGCAGAGATTTCTGCTTTAGTGAGAATTGTCTGACACACATGCCAGGTAATGCCCACATACGGTGTTGTGAGCTCAGGTGTCAAAGTTCCGTACTTGACATTATTATGTTGGCTCATCGTGTCCGTCACCACCACCCCAATTATTGTAGATTTGAAATACATTAAAGATTAAGGGAAGGTAAAGTTACTTTTCCTCTTCATTTATGTTCTCGACTGGATCTCAGCTTTATGCGGACGGGGTTTGTCGCGAGAGGGTAGATGGTTATAGAATTTGATAAGATATCCTGGACATAAAGGTGTATCAGATGATACCAGGATAGTGCCAGATAAAAGTCTGGTCTTAAAAGTAAGTACCCCCCTTCCTCTGAAAAGAGTAAGGGGTGTATAGATATCAAAAGGTAGGATCAAAGCTGTAATAAGTTTCCTAGAGAATGAATGGTAATATATATTACTCTAAGTCCCTACGGGGCTCCCTCCTCATCCAGATCCTCCTCTGTTAATATTATTAAATTAACTCTGTTAGCGGGTCAATTATTTAATTAAATTACCAACAAGAACTGTAACTTAACTTAAAGAATTTAAGTAAGTCCAACTGCTGGTAAATATTTACAATTATTTTGTACAGTTACTCTTTTTCTGTTTGAAAATTTTAAAAAGAAATCATATTACAACATTAGATAAATAATAAAATGTTCAACAAAGTCTTTCACTGAGTTAAAATGTTTATCACTATGGAGAAAGTCCTTGCTTGGCTTGATTCTCTCTCTCTCCCCCTCTTTCTCTGATTAAGTAGTAGTTAATTTCAACAGTTCTGATTGAAGATATACACTGCTCAATTGTCATCATGAAATGTTAATTTTATTTTTTCCGGTGAACAGGGCTAACTTATCTGCTGAGTCACTGAAGATGGCTCCCTCTGATGTTGGATAGAATTTATTTCTGTAATTCTTCCAAGTGGTGTACACGAGATGGTCTGGCCCTCTGACATAGATATCGGCCACTTGCATCCGCCCGTAACCTCAGTAAGAGATGCCTCTTGTATATTAGTTAGGTTTACAGGATAAAACATGAAACGAAGTTATATGCAATCCCTGTATTTTTTCTTTTCACACTATCCCTCTATGACACAGATGGGGAAGATGATAGACAGTTTTTCAGACAGAGTGCTAGCAGATGCACAAGATATAACATATGAAGCAACAATCAATTTCATTCACTGTGATTCATAAATTTCGTCTACATTCTTATTTATAAGGCCTTTTCCCAATGATCCGCCTCCTACAATAATTTGGTTGTGAATAAACTACTAAGTACATATATCAAACTATACAGGTAAATCCAATTCCTGTTTCATCCTTCTTATGTTCCTGGTATGTGTCTCATTCCATTAAGAAATACTTCTTTAAATACCTTCCAAACTTACAGACACACTTTGGCCTTATCCTCAATTATTTTGAATATTCCCAAGGCTGGCTTTGCCTCCAGAATTACACACAAGCCTGTAAAATCACCAGCAACACACTGTAATTTTCTAACACATCTACACACTTCCTATCGTACAGGTGGATTAATCACTAGAAATACACATTATATATATATAATATATATATAATATATATATATATATATATATATATATATATATATATATATATATATATAATATATAATATATATAGATTCGTTTCTAATTCTTTACCCTCAGCATACACACACAGACGAGCTGTTAATGGCTGTTATTTTTTTAAGGTCTGCTTTCCAGTACAGAAGGTCCAATCTCTTCACTAACACTTGCTTTCTTTTGCCGCTCTCTGTGGCTTTTCAAATATTGTGACTGACCTGATTCTGTTAGACACGCGCTATAAATAAGTGTGGGCATCGAGCGTCCGAAGGTAGTCCCCCAACGAATGTGTTTTTGAGTTCAGAAAATATTGGTAAATTTTGCCTATTGTACAAATCAGGAAAAAACTAAGATTTTATTTATCTACGTTATTCCGGAGCGATTTTATTCATCTAAAGTTTAAAATACGCCCTAATAATATTCTACATATATTCTAGTAAACAACCTTTTTCATTCCTAAATGCATTTTATTCTATGCGTACGTTACACAGCTAAATAATGGACTAACCTGAGGCTTCGATGCATTCAACTAGAGATTTCTCCCGTCCTATATCAGCCTTTTGTAAAAGTATTAAACTTACGGGTAGAGCAACATCCCTAATATCGTTTTGTAGCCTCTTCCAGGTCGGTACCTTCTTTCATAATGCTGTAGTTAATTGTCCATTGATGCTTGTTTGCACATATTTGGACTTCCATTTTATTTATCCAAGGCTGTAGTAAACACGGCATAACGGAGCGTTCTGATTGGCCTGGTGTATCTTTGCAGTTCTTACAATGTATGGGCGGCGCGCGTGGTGTGGTCAGAGTTAATTCAGAATTTCCGAGTGTTGTGAGACAGACGTCACTTCACGACCAGGGTGGTCAAGTCAATTTTCTAGTTGCCTATTTGACTTCTCTAATTCGCGAAGCAGTTCATGCAGACTGAAGCTGGACGCTGCTACGCTTTTCGTACCCGGTAACTGCATCGAGAAAGCAATCGCTCTAAGCTATATTCTTCCACTGGACACTCTCCACTATAATACAGGAACCACCATAAAGCATACTTTTAGCGTCCCGATTGCAGGAAAGGTAGAGCACTGGCCTCTTGTGGCAAAGGCACCATGTTCGAAAAACAGGGTGGCGTCACGTTTCCAGTCTTCTTATGTCTTCTTCATTCAACCCTTCCAAAGGAGAATGGGCCTTCACAAACGTAAAGCAACATCTTCCGTCTTGTTGCTGTTTGCTGACGATCTTTCCGTGACTTCTCCATCCCCTTCATGTAAAATCTGTCTCATGTTCTCTTTTTCCATGTGTTCTTCTTTGGTCCTGGCTCCTCTACCTCTCTTACCATAGGGATTCAAGAAACACAGGATTTTCCTGGTAATGTTATATCAAACAGTGTGGGTCCTAATCCATTTCAAGCGTCACTTCTTCTTCATCTCTTATCCCATTGGCGCTTATCTAGTTCTTGTCATTCACTTCCGCATTAGTCAAAATCTTGTCCATACCACTTAATCCTTTATGGAAAGTCTGCAGCTTTACACTTCAGTTTACCAGCAGCATAATTGGTTCTTGACTTAGCTGCTGCATAAAGGAAGACAAAGGCAGAGAGTAAGAGAAACTGGTCACGCCCACATCCTCCAAGCTGGACCTAGTATAGCGTAAGTCTTAACACTAAAACACAAATCACTCCCTACAGCATTAACCTGCTATGGAACTACCTTTCGTCTTCTTATTTTTTCACTATAACGCGCAAATACCTGTACTTACTTACTTAGTCGTTCGCCCTTTCTACCGTTGAGGTGCAGACATAAGGGTTTGGAAGAGAGCGCCAGACTATCCTATCGGCTGTCTTCCTCCTGGCCTGGTTCCATTCTAGTCCTCGGTCCTTCAAAGATTGTCTAATGTTGTCCTCCCAGCGGACTCTGGGGTCGTCCTGGGGGTTCTGGATCCCTGGCTCTTTGTTTCCCATTCTTGTCGTGGTAGCCCGATCTTCTCCCATTCTGCATGCAGACATGGCCAAACCATCTTAGTATTGGGACTGTCAATTGGACTGATTTTTTCTACTGGCGGTCAGTGCAGGGGGTGGGATCTCTTTTTTGAGCCCTTGACGTATCTCGTCTTGGTTGCGGACTATGTCTATTCTTGTTACTTCAACCACCTTCCTCCAGATACCTCATTTCTGCAGGTTTTGGATCTGGCTTTTGTTTGTGGGTTGTAGTCATTGCCCATGACTCAGCATCCCTATGTCAAGACTGAGTAGTACATGGTGGGATCGGTATACACAGCCATCTTCGTTTTTTACCAACCTCTTTCTTGCGCTGATGGGATCATCCTCGATTTTATTGGCCTGAAAAAGTCTTCTCCCCAGCTGATCTCTGCTTTTCGAGTGGGCCAACTCTTCTTTGAGGTGGGCCTCCCTTTCGTGATGTTGGGACGTTACTAGGCTGAGCAACTCTTTTCATATTGTTTCTTTTTGATTGTAAGCAGGTAGTCCATTATGAGAAAATAATTGAATGCCTCGAAGACATAGGTATTGATGGAAAAGATATAAGATTACTCAGTAACCTTCATTGGGAGCAAACTGCCACAGTAAGATCTGGAAAGAATTATTCCCCATACATAAACATAAAAAGAGGTGTCAGACAAGGTTGTGTGCTGTCCCCCTATCTATTTAATCTATACACCGAAAAAATTTCAAACAGATACAGGAAATACCAGTACTGAACATCAGTGGAAGGTCAATAAACAACCTTAGATATGCAGATGATGTTGTTAGCTGAAAGCGAACAGGAGTTACAAGAACTAGTGTGAAGCAAGTGAACAGTATAAGTCATGAATATGGACTCGACATTAATATTGAGAAAACAAAAACTATGATAATTAGCAAAACAGACGATAAACCCACATTAAAGATAAGCGTAATGGGGAAATCCTGGAACAAGTCAAGAGCTACGTATATCTTGGTCATAAAATAACAGAAGATGGCAGATGTGAAACAGAAATCAAGAAGAGAATAGGAATGGCCAAAGCTACATTCAACAACATGAAACATATACTGACATCCAAACAGTTATCTCACAAATAAAAACTGAGAATCATAAAGTGTTATATATATTCTGCATTTCTGTATGGTGCAGAAACATGGACGATGAATAAGCATTTGGAAGAAAGAATTGAGGCTCTTGAAATGTGGATATATAGAAGAATGGGGCGTATCTCGTGGAAAGAGATGAAAACAAATAAGGAGGTCCTAGAAAATCTAGGTATGAAAAGAGAACTAATGAGGGAGGTCAAAGTTCGGCAGCTAAAATACTTTGGCCACATAAAAAGGCATAACACCTTGCAGAAGACCATAACAGAAGGGAGAGTTGAAGGCAACGTGCAAGGGGAAGACAGCGCTATAAGTGGGAAGATAACATCAAGAGATGGACAGGAAAGAGTCTATCAGAGTGCACCACCAAGACAAGAGACAGAAGACGTTTGAGATCCATTACAGCCAACCTTCGTTGTGGAGATGGCAACTGATGATGGGGGGATGATGATCACCATACAATCTCTGGCCGCCTCCAGACTCTAGCATCGCGGGCATATTTGAATGAGCTTCTCCGAACAATGGCATAGTCGATCACTGACTTCTCATTCTTTGTTGGTTCACATCTAGTGTATGCATGTATCCGCTTATGGGGGAACTTTGTGTTTGTAATGATCAGATTCTGCTCACTGCAGAATCTAAGGAGTCGCTTTCCATTGCCATCGAGAGTATCTTCTCCATATCTTCCGATAACTCCACCCCATCTAGCATGGTCATTTCCAATTCTGGCATTGAAATCTCCGAGCATGATAATTTCATCTAGGCAGTCATTTACTGTCCTTTGAAGTAGCTCGAAGAATTCCTCCTCGATCTCTGCTCTCTCATCCTCATTTGGCCCATACACTATGACCAGGTTGACTATGGTTTCTCCTTCTTTTAGTTTTACAACCATAATGCGCCCCGAGACAAAGTTCCATCCCTTGATACTATCTTTTTGGTTTTTGGCCACAATGCAAACCACGCCCCCTTTAGCTCTTTCAGATGTGGGTACACCACTGTAG
The DNA here is from genome assembly GCA_024509875.1 of Oreohelix idahoensis. NCBI lineage: Eukaryota > Metazoa > Mollusca > Gastropoda > Stylommatophora > Oreohelicidae > Oreohelix > Oreohelix idahoensis. The sequence goes on from JAMPIV010017026.1 coordinate 101,199, forward strand.
AGCAGCGTGTTGCCATCGAGACCCATGACACCTTGTCCTTTTTTCTTCGTTTCCGTTATAGCCAGGATTTCTAGTTTTGCTTTCCTCATCTCTTCCACCAGCTCCTCTTCTTTCCCATTTATACTTCTTGTGTTCCACGTTCCATAAGTCGTAGTTCGTAGTCCGTTCCAGTTCGTCGCCTTTAGAATCAGTCCGGTTTTCTCTGTTGTAGTTCTCATAATCAATAGTTTAAAGCAAACAGGTGATTGGCCTGTTGTGCATTTGCTTGGTGGAGGGGCTGCCTCCTTACGGCCTTCATGCAGGCCGCCCTCCTCCTTTTCCAGCCGGGCTTGGGACCGGCCTAGGCGGAGTTTAAATACATGTAACTGACTGAAATAGCAATTGTCACGGAATTGACTCCCCTGCTTTGCAGTAGTGGTCCAACAGTGCCAAAAAAAAAAAAAACCAAAACTCAAGAGTATCTAATTATGGGTCTTCAAAGGTGTCCTACCCCTCCGCACAAGATTACTCTTGACATGAGTTGTAGATAGAAGGATAATGAATGCTTCATATCTCAAGGTAATATCCATAAGATATTTCAGAATTCAAGAACAATTCTGCGCTGGGCAGGGCAATTGTTAACTTTTATCTGATCCGCCGCCTTTTACGAAGAATTAAGCAATTGTTAATTTTAGGTCGTTCAAGCCCCCACCTCTGATTTACTCAGTGGAATTCTTAGTATTATGGTATAGCTCTGTTTAGAGTGTATTTAGTAAATTGACTGAGACAAACATGCTGTACATTCAAAATAAATAAATCGAAACGTTAATTTTGTATATTTACAAATAAAAGATTTAATAATCTATTTAGGTTTTAACAAAGGTTTTAAAAAATTTATTATTTATCGGAAAAAGTTATCATCACTGTTTGAGATGTAATGGAAGTTTGTAAAGGAGGTCCACTTGGCAGCTTTTATGTGTTAATTTAGCTGTCAGTGACGGTTCTGCTCCTTCTCTGGTGGTGTGGTGCTAGGTAGACTGATTCGCTTGATCACGCTCATCGCTAGTCAAGGTTGTAGGGCCGCAGCACGTTCCTAGAAGTTGTCAGGGAGTGGTCTACGAAGTTGGTCCCGCGTCTAAAGCCCCGTCTGATGATGGGTAGCTTCTAGCTGCGGACTTACAGGCCACTTGTACTCTTCTTGTTCCAGAGATAGTATCCCTCAGCTTGGTACCTTACCAACTAGTATAGTAAAAGAATAGAAACAAATACACTCTGAGTATTGAGTTTCTCGACACATAAGTTTATGTGCCCCTCTTCTTCCTATTCCACGATCCCATCGACCTCAGACGTTACCCTCGATGAGAATTAAGTTTAATCCCTCGAGAGAAAACTTTCGTTACATTTAAATTGAAAAGCTTTTTATTTACTTTACATTCAAAATTAATAGGTTAATAGTAAATAGATAGAGAAATATGTTTACATTGTGCATCTACACTGGTTGAAAAGTGTTTTCAAAATATAGGAATTGAATATGTCTTCAGATTTACATCTACACTGGCTGAAAAATGTTCGCAATATAGATTGAATATGTTTTTCATTTACATCTACACTTAGTTGAAAAAGCTTGAAAACTTTCATTAATTTTAAAGGGAATATGGTTTACATAGACAATTACACTGGTTTGTAAATGTAAATAATATTATTCGAATGTACACCATTTCTTTCGTTTTTCCCTCTCTGCTGCATATGGCCCTCTGGACCACCTAAGCTTTTTAGTTTCTCTTTAGGAAACTAGCAATACAGCAGTCACCATCCCTTGCAGTGGTGGTTCATTAAATCATCATTCTATATGCTGAGGTTGCCAGCCTCAAATGACTTGGAATTATATATATATATATCATCCACTAGCAAATTTTCACATATTAAATAAATTCACATAGCATAAATATATACATATTAGCTCATATGTTAGTAATGAAAAATATAGCATGTAAAATGTACAACTTACGAACACGCGAATCTTGGCTCACAGAATGTTTGCTCAGAGAAATAATGGCACTAGCAGATGCCTTTTTACACGTGTTCTTGTGGGTCGTTACTTTAACAATAAATTCCCACTTTGAATACCGAGTGTTCCAGATTCCCCAAGAATCCCGTTTTTTATTTTTTCCTTGTTTAAAATGATACAGTTTTTCCGGGCTGTTTAAGTCCTTCAAAATGCTCCAACAAATTCCCAGTTCTAATAAATGGATTCTTGATTCCAGGCCCTAACTCTGTGCAGTCTGATTGTTTTCTTGGTTAAGCGATTTCTCACAGTGAACTAGATTTGCTAAAAAATGTCAGATTTATGTTGCAAGTTTTTCGTCTCCTCCGCCTTGTTTGTCACAATTTTAGGCGGCGCCCAATCAGGATTTGGTTGTTTCTCTTTTCGAATGCACGCCAATCGTTCCAAAAGCCTGCGTATTTAGGTGGGGTAATTCAAAAATTTATTTCCGCCTGAAATTCTGTGGTGATGCAAAAGGTCCACGTCTCCATTCTTGGAAGATTAACACGTCAGTACACACTCTCTCATGCAATGTGTTTTCGGATGTAACATCCTTACTTTTATCTAAAGTAAACTGTTCGTGAAAGTCGGACAGGAAACGAGTATGTCATTCATTGTCTGTCCAGAATGGATTGTCGCACAGACAAGTAATCTCTTTATCCGTCGCTAGTGCACAAAAAAATCCGTCTGCTTGCCCCAGTAATTTTTATCGCCTTGCACGGCCCGAGCAAACAAAACCATTTGAAAAACTGACCAGGCCATATGGGGTTTTACCTGACGTTAATCTCCGCAAAGCTGTGAAGCGCCAAGCAAATGTGATGAAACATCCACCAAAAAGGAGTGTCAAATGATTTGACAATATCAAATATCGTGTTTGATAAGAGCGAGAAAGAAATGTGTCGATCCGGAAATTTCTCGTAATCAGTCCTCACTTCAATTGAAAATGAGTACTCCGCCCGGAGTGGAGAAGGGTTCGAACCCAAAATTCCGTGACAGCAATAATGGCTATGTGTTTTTAAGAATGAGGAAAACCATTCTGGGAAATCTAACAAGAGAGAGAGAGAGAGAGAGAGAGAGAAGAGGATGAGAGAGAGAGAGAAGTGAGAGAGAGGAGTACGAATAGAAAGAGATAGAGAGAGACAGAGATAGGGAGAAAGGAAAAATAAAGAGAGGCTGGTTTTAATATAAATTATCACGTGTTACCCATATTCCTATCTTTCAAAGGGTGTAACTTTAACGTAAACATTAACAACTGACATGCAAGCAATTAGTTTCAATTTTAAAAACAATAAGCTAAACAAACAATAAACTATGTGAGGTGTCTAGCAAACAAGTACAAACAGTTATTTCAATAAAACAAATATATAATGCAAATAAATCATTGTGTTAATGGGGTTAAAAAATACTCGAGCACAGTTTTATATTAATTGTTGTAATTAAACAGCTTACGAAAAAATATTTTTTTTTTACGAGACAGAAAAGCACTGCATTTAATATGTGTGTGTTGTCTTTAGCTGATTGTGCTGTTGTGCTGTTGAGTGTGGTGTTGTCTGTAAGCTTATAACAGTGAAAAATATAACCCCTCTCTGTATCCGGGTATCTCAGTGAATGATAATGGCGTGTTTACAGGTCTACTCAGAGTTACACTAGCATTGTCTAATGTGACCAGATGGACTCGTCTGACTGGCTAAGTGACCAGGTTCCAGGAATTGAAACTCTGGCAGCGCTCACGCTCAAGTCTTACCAAGCTGTAAATGTGATATCTCACTCTCCTTTTGAGTTAGAGACGGCAAAGGGAGCGAGAGGAAGGGAACTTGGTCACCAACGCTTCATAAAGCTGGGCCTAGTATAGCGGAAAGTCTTTAACACTTTAACTTACGGAAAACGAAAATGCATTTGTCCTGGCTGAAATGTCATGTTTCAGTGTGCGACCTAATGTTTCCTTATCATCACCATCATTAATCAGCATCGTGGTCGTCACATCATCATCGTCAAATCTTCTTCATCTTCATTATCATCTTCATCATTAATCATTTTCATTTTCACCATCTTCTTATTGAATGCAAAGCTTACAGGCGGAAAAACAGATAGTAATCTTATCCTCCATGATCTAGATGCCCCTCAGATTTCAATAACAGCGCTGAAGAGCCACCATGCTAAAGGATTGAAAGATCTGAAATAATACTCCCCTTGAAAACTGGCCTAAATGCTTCATCCAAGTGCACATCCAGTGGATCTACCAGCTCATTGACAACATACCAGGAAATGAGGAGGCAGACAAAACTTGCTAAGGAAGGAGGTCCTTACAACAAAATGATATAGAGACAACTTACGCAATCCTCAACAGACCTACTATAAAGGCCTAACATTCAAGTCCAAAATTGGAAAGAGAGCACCCGGGCCCATTGAATTAAATGACGCACATATTCATCAACTATCTAGGAAAAGAACCAGGTCATTTTTCGGCTACGGACAACCAATTGAGATACCATCTATACCATCAAATACAAAAATCTTTGTATGCAACAGATCTCTGCACCTGCGGTACCAGCCCGATGATCTCGTCGAACACCTGCCTGCAATACTGTCCCAACTACAAAACCTACAAACAGTAATGAACGGAGTAGCATATGCAACATAACCACTTCTGTCAACGAAAAACTGTTTGGAGATGTCTCGGGAACCTTGAGTTGACTACTGCCTTTATTAGAGTCATAAATGTGGAGTTTGAAGGCGAACGAGGAAGAAGACCCTCTAGATTTTTTAACTCTACCATCATTATAATCTTCTTCATCATCATCTTCATCTTCATTGTAATCATCTTCTTCATTTTCATCAGCAACATTATCATCTTCATCTTCATTTTAATCATAACTTTTTATAATCATCATCATCTTCAATCATCACCATCATCATCACTGTTCAGCCTCCTAGAAGGACAAAATAGGTATTAGTTAACCTTATACCAAGATCGTCTTGTCCCACTTCCACCACTCCAAGGTTTTCCATGTCTTTTCCATTCCGTTGTGAACTTATTTTCTAACTAGCTCCAGTTTCCTCTTCTCTGTGTGGTTTTTCATAGTCTTCCATCTACCTCCGTTACCCGAGGGGAAGTCACCCACAAGGGACTTTCTCAATCAACGTGTGTCCCATCCATCACTCCAGCAATCCTTCTTCTCATCTCTCTGTCCCACTGGCACTTATCTGGTTTATGTTATCACTTTAACATTAGTGAACTTGTCTCGTACCAATTTGTCCCTGATCAGGTGCGCAAGCTCTAATATACAGGCATACCTCGCTCTGTCCGACAGGTTTAGGCATTGGACCAGAGCACTGAACGAAACCTCGAAAATCCCGACGAAAGTGGAAGCATTGCCTTTATTTAGCTTGCGAATGCATTAGGGCCGCCAAAAACCGTAAATAACGAACTATATAACACTATGCGAATGCGGTGCTACACCTAAATAAACATAAGAAGAAAGAAAATACAGTAATAAATAAAAAATACGTAAATAACATTTATCCTTAAAATCATTCTTGAGGCAAGTAGACGATGAAATATATACAGTATGTACAGTTTTTTGAATGTTGGTGATTTTAGGGGGGATTCTAGACTTAGACAATCAGATGGAGAGAATTGAAGGAGGCTCATCTTCGGAACTGGAGGAACTCAATCTAATTCTTTTAGGAGAAGGTGACTTTGAAGGAGATCTAACAGGGGCTGGGGCTGATGTTGATGGCTGCGGAATCTGAAAGTTTTGAGGAAGGGGTGACTGAAGTTGGTTGTGGCGGCTGCGTCTTGAAAAAGCAGATCAAGGACGTTTACCCTCATAGAACTTGTCTTTTCTTCCTGTCCATAAGAAGTTCCTCTGTAACGGGCTATTTGGTGTAGCGTTTTTTAATTTCCTCAAACACTTTACTTTTTTCTTTACAAGTGTGCTAGCTAGTGCGAGGTACACCTAGCCTGCAGCCTATTTCAGCATTTAAGATGCCTTGTTCATTAAGCTTGATTAGCTCAAGCTTTTCTTGCAAATTGAGAACCTTATGGGTTCCTTTAACATTTTCCCTACACTTAGGACCCATTATGAATATATTAAAGAAGCACACAAATAAGCAATATAGGGCCTAATCACACACTCAAGTACAGTTTGAATACTGTAACGTGTCTTATAATCACGATATGAACATTGTAATTATACTGTTATCTACAAAAATAACTATGAACTGTTTACAGTATAATTAAAAAAAGAAATATAGTATGATTAATTTGGTTATTTTTAATCACAAAAATAAGCAGTATTAATATGTTTAATCACAAATATCAGAGATTCGATGCGGACAACTTAAAAAAAACAGTGCGCACCGGACGATTTCTATTCAAAAAGACTGAACGACGAAATAAACCAGATGACGCGCTGTTGTGACGTTCATGCGAGGAAAGAGCGAAGCAAGCGACGAAATTTGGAAACATGGTTATATAATTGAAAATCGACGAAAGAGCGAAGCGACGAAAGTCGAGTATGCCTGTATTATAGACCACGCCCCAAGCAGTTTCGAATTAGTACGATATTCTTACTCTAATATATCGGTGTTCGCTAAAAACTGAAGAGGTAACAGGCATCGCGAGTCCTTTTTGAGGGCAAATCTTTTTTTTAGGGCTTCACCATGCTAGCAGATGGATAATTTTAATCCTTTTTCAGGACTTAGTATCTATCAACTTTACACGAGCTAGCAGTCCTTATCATGACTAGTCCTTTTCAGGCTACTTCTTATGCTAGCTGATAGAAGCCAGTTGTCTTTGTCAGGGCTTAGTTCTTATCAACACTATGCGTCAGTTAGCGGAGTTCATCTAAAATTTGAATGACAAATTGCATTCCGATGTAACCAACATAATTTAAGTCTAGGTTGAAAAGAACGTACCTCGCAAAAAGAAAGGCAAAACTCACACAACAAATATGTTGAACGCAGCAACAACAGAAATACAAGCCAGTACAACGTAACCAAAAGCGGCCATAGCAAAACTGCATCCAATTTAAGCAATAAAAAAAAATATTTCTTTGAACCAAGCTTAGACTCCTATGTTATCTTTCCATTTCCACATTCATTATTGCCTGTGAAACGTGGAGTTAGAGCACAGAATTGGAGAGAATGATACAGGCATAAACAATGAAATGTAAAGAAATTTTTTATTGGCTTTTATTAAAAGTTTTTCTTGCGCATCATTGATCAAGTAGGAAACACGTCCGTTGACAAATATTTTTGCCTCACAATTGAACATTGTTCACACCCAGCGTTAGCTTATGATTTGCTGCCTGTACAAATTGTCAATAGACTAAGCTACCTTCTAGTTTCAACTGTCGCGACCTTTGTCCTTTCCAGGAGACCATGGCTGCTAACGTTCTAGACGAGAACAAGAACTGTTTACGTGTTGTGTGCTTCCATTGTGGCCATGTCGACGTAATTGCATGTTTTAATGTACATTTACTAATATTATTAGGTTGGCATTTTGGGTGCATAACATGGCGCCAAGACTCGAGTTTGCACAAGATTTACTTAAATGGCAAAACAGCGATTGACTCAGTTATTGTTTTTACAAGTAAATTGAGTGGCTTTAACATTTCAAATGGATGATAAAAAATGGTCTCAAAATGTTTGTTGTTTCACAAAGTCTGGTCGTCGTCTGCATGCAATTTTGTTTCTTCCTGTTTCTTTATCTTTCGTGTTTGCCTTATTTATTGCGTTTCTTTATTTGTCTCTCGTTAATTTTCTATTTATCGTTATATCTTCTTTCTGCTTGTATAATGTCTCGTTCTCGTCTTATTTTTCTCCTTTTCATCTCATCAACTGGTTTTTTTTTTTTTTTTTCGTACGCCCGCTAATACTCGAGGCGAAACCTCAGGTTATTATTAATGTCTAACCTGACATTGATTTTACGTGAGTATCCCTTTTTTCTTGCACAGAGACAGGTGTCCCTCGCCATTCAGGCAGATACTCGCCAATTTCGGAGGTACCCATTAGAGCTGGGTCGGCTCAGGAGCCGCCAATCCCTGGTCGACGACACTCCTTCAAATGTCCTCGCCAGGTCTCGAGTTAATCCAGTCCAAATCCCGGTCGACGAAAAATCCTCAAATGCCGTCGGCCGGGTTTGATCCTGGATCACCCGGTCGCCAAAGCGGTGTGGTAACCACTACGCTAGCGCGGCTCCCAACTTGTCGTGGAATATTCTAATCCACATATATAAATTATCAAGTAAATATAAAGCCTAATAAATACATATAATAAATAAAGGAAGAAGAATGGTAAAGAACAGTGCTTCGTCCACAATAAAAAGTAAAACAGTACTCGAAATCCCCCTTTTTTTTTTTTTTTTTTTTTTTTTTTTTTTTTTTGTTTTTTTTGTTTTTTTTTTTTTTTTTTTTTTTTTTTTTTTTTTTCTTTTTTTTTTTTCTTTTTTTTTTTGTTCTTTTTTTAGTTTTCTGCTTCGGTCACTTTTTTTTTAATTGTATTTTTTTTTTTTTGCTTTTTTTTTTTTTCTTTTCTTTTTCTTTTTTTTTTTTTTGTTTTTTTTTTTTTTTTTTTTATTGCATATTTCTTTTTTTCTTTTTTTTTTTTTTTTTTTTTTATTTTTTTTTTTCCTTTTCGTTTTTTTTTTTTTTTTTGTCATTTTTTTTTTTTTTTTTTTTTTTTTGTCTTTTTTTTTTTTTTTTTTTTTCTTTTTTTTTTTTCTTTTTTTTTTTTTTTTTTTTTTTTTTTCTTTTTTTTTTTTTCTTTTTTTTTTTTTTTTTTTTTTTTTTTTTCCTTCACGTTGATAGTAAAAGCTTACTGTATTATACCCGCTTTCTTCAATGAAACGTGTGCTGTATTTCTTGGAAAAACATTGAGAGGCACCCTGCGTCATGACCTAAATTAATCCTAACATTAATTATACTGCGTTACCAAAACGAACGAACAGATGGACAAAATGATAGAGATAGAGGGGAGGGCTGAAAATGAAGAACGCATACAACACACGACGCGCGATACACAATTTACTACTATCACGCGTGTTAGGCTACAAGCAACTAACTTTTTCAGACGGACAGTGATAAATTCACTACCCTTCCCAGAGTTAGGTTTTAAAATCATAAAAAAACGCTTATTAGGAAAGATAACAATAGATGGGTTTACGTTTGAAAACATTACAGTACCCAGACAGCACATCTTCGAAACAGGAGGTAGAAGAAATTGCATATTTTGAACGCAGCCACGTAGCTCTTTTAAATTTGGATATTTGGGTTCCTCAGGGCTTGCTGACAAAGAATATGTAAAACGTTACCCAAATAGTCCAGGAATTAATAAATTATACCCAAAATAAAATAGTGGGGATGCCTGACAGCATGGAATCATTTCTGCTCATAAAATTTTTTTATAACGTGTTTGAAAAAAATCTTACGTTACAGAATTAGCCTACCATGTAAACTCCAAATTGATTGGAGCGCAACAAATGAAAGACTAACCACGATTGGTCGGGCTATAAATACTATCTTTCGTTGTTAGGGGAGACGTGAAAAGGTAACATTTTTTCAAACACTTGTCGAAACGTGGCCTCATTGGCTAGACTCGCTGATATACTCACTTAGGAGCGTTAGTTCGAGACCACTAGTGCAAATGATCTTGATAAAGCAACAGTGCGTTGAAGCCAGCTCATATTTGTGTTAAATAAAAGCCTGGAACATAAGCAGATGGGAATTTGTGCCAGTAATTGTGCCAGAATTCATTGCTAATCAACGTATCTGTGTTTATTTCCATGAATTGTGGTAAGCTTGAACCATTCAGTATCTTTTAATGAAAATTGAATGTAAATTGTTAATTTATGCCTGTATATATATATGTGTAGTTCAGTGGCAAACAGGAGATAAAGCCTATAATGCTCCAGCCTGAACAGAGGGTGTCGGAGGGAAGTAAAACGGCATGGAATGGCCAAATAGTACACTGACACCTGGATGATTGATTAGAAAGAAATAATGTTGGAAGTGCAGAGGCGTAGTGACCATTAAGGAGGGTAATGCTGGTATAAAGTATTGCAGATGAAGCTGACAGTTGGCCTAACGCTCTGAACTCAATGTTTGTGATGTGTTGTGATCAGTGTAAAAGAGAGTATAAGTTAGTTATGAAGTAGAAGGTACATCCTTCTTGATTTCAGGGACCGTGGTCTTGATGGTATTGAGCAGCACCTGGTCAGAGCTTTGCTGAATCCAGAGTCGGACAGCATACTCCTTGGTCCATTTAGCTATCAGTGAGGTGTCTCCAGAGCCCAGAGGAGAATTCGAGCAGAGGAGTCCTTCCCTGCCGCCATCACGCAAGATAAGCTGATTTGGCCAGCTGAGCTCAACATTATGTCCCCTCATCTTGAAAGGACTTTGTAAAAATAACATTCAGAGGGGAATTTAATTGTCTTAATATCAGGAACTGAAAACATCTCCAATACTAGTCCCAAAAGACAAACTATTGAAGTCATGATGACAAATACCAACAGAGCTTGAACAAAACAAAACCAGTATTACCTCATATTACCACTACACAACTGACACACATAGGATATTTTAATAATATATGTCACTACAATATTCATATTGATAAAGTCTGTACATATACTTGTAATTAAAATTGATTGTGATTCCTGGTTCCTTTGTATTTGAATCAGGACACATATACCTTTATGATAACCATGAATACATATTGTTATTTGAAAAGTTATCAGTGACTCCTTAAGATATTCTCATAGAGTGTTATATGTATGTGAGTGTCACAGTGTTGTCAAGAGTAGTGGATTAAATTAAATTGTTTATCTGGCTGTTGTTGTGACTTACACTTCATCATACACATACCCTAGACACATAACCTAGTCATCACACTATTCCAGAATAATTCTGAATGAGATATATAGATATGTGGTAGCAAGTAAGGTTATCTATAATACACTACTCTTAATAGATATAGATACCTTCACAGCTGATCTCAGTCAGTACACTAAGTCCCCTATAAATATTTATAACATCCCACTTCACCACATATATTGGGGTCTCGCTCTTGGGATTTTGAATCTTTCCCTATTAAAAATATTGGGGGTAATTCACTTCAGGGAATATAAGAATTAAAAGGTATCCTTGGGTGGAATTAAATAAGGTTGAGCTCACGGTGCCTGTGTTGTCCATTAGATATATTTAGAGATTAAATTGTTGGTTAGACATTGTAGAAATTTACCTGATAGACAATGGCGGACCTGGCCAAGTTTCGATCTGCTGCTGTACAGACTGCAAAAGAGTTAGGATTAGATGGGCAAGTTATGGTTGCCTATGTCACCACGGAATGTGACAAATTTATTGAACGCGAAGAAAGAAGATTAGAAAAAGAGGCCGAAAGAAAGTTAGAGGCTGAGACTAAGAGGTTGCAAGCTGAGGCTGAGACTAAGAGGTTGCAGATTGAGGCTGACAAAGAGGCTAAGAAATTGGAAGCAGAAAGAGAAGACAAAAGATTAGCTGCAGAAAGGGAAGAGAAGAGATTAGCTGCAGAGAGGGAAGCAGAAGATAAAAGATTACAAAGGGAACATGAGTTACGACTAAGGGAGTTTGAGTTTCAAGGCCATGCTCCTGAAAATGGTGCCAGTCCCTTTGCCTCTGATGCTACGGTTACTCAGGGAGCCTCAACCTCAGCTATGAACTTTCATTTAGATCATTTTGTTGAGAAAGACGATGATATTGAGAGCTATATAAATAGGTATGAGCTATTAGCTACCACGTATGGGTTAGAGAGAGAAAGGTGGAGCTTAAAGTTATCTCAGGGACTTCGTGGGGCAGCTTATGAAGTTTTTGCAAAAATGAGCAGAGGTGATCAGGAAAATTATGATATGCTAAAGCAGGCTCTTTTGTTAAGGTATGAAAAGAATGCAGAATTTTATAGGAAAAAATTTAGGAATGCTAAACTACTGTCAGGTGAAACCTATCACCAGTTCTCTGCACGAATAAAGACATACTTGGAGAAATGGACTTCTCTGGGGAAAACCCAAGATCTTAAGGAAATGGTCCTTATAGAGCAATTAAGAGAGTCCATGGCTCCAGACCTGAGAAAGTTTCTCATGGAACAAGGTGCAGAGAGGCTGGATGAGTTGCTAAATGTTGCTGAAAGGTATCAAGCAGCTCAAGCAGAGGTAACAGGTAATAAAAAGAAACAAGTGGATAACTTTAGGGCACCACAGAACTTTAATAAATTTGATCCTAAGGATCAAAATAAAGGTAAGCACCAATTTGATAGGCCACGGTATGACAATAAAAATAAATTCCCACAATTCGATGAAAGGAAATATGATGAAAGAAAATCTTTCAACCAAGGAAAAAGGTGGTGTAAAAATTGTCAGATGGACAATCATGACACTGACCGTTGCAGAAGGAAACCTGTGTATATGGCAACCCTTCAGGTCAGGTCGACCTCAAGACAGGAGGAGGATATTATGTTGGATACCACTCCAGAAGAGATGAGGAAGGCACAGGCTGGGGATAAAACACTCAAGCCTTGTTTCAGAAAATTGTCAACTTGTCATACAACTCCAGGCAAGGGAGATTTTTACATGAAAAAACAAGTTGATGTATAGGAAGACTGGAGCTAGATCCAATGGTCACGGACAGCTGGTTCTTCCAAAAAGATATAGGGCAGACTTAATAAGGAGCCTACATGTGAAACCAGATGGGGACCATGAGAAGATAGGTACCATCATTCAAAAGGTGGCTCACAATTATTATTGGCCCAAAGCAAGATGGGACATTGAGAATTTTGTAGAAAGGTGTAGCATAGCACATGAGGGAACACCCACAAGTGGGAACATGGATCAGGACCTGGACACGCCCCGGGGCAAAATTAGGCCTGATAATAAAAAGAAATATAAATTTGATAAAGTGGACCAAATGGAATGGGAAGCCCCTTTTCACGGACAAGCTTCACTTAACTGTTTTTACAATGGCCACTATGCGGAGAGTGCAAAAAGATGTCTTACCCCAGGATAAGCCGACAATCCCTCAATCGGACTTAAACCAACTGGAGGAAGAAGATGTAGAGAGGAAATCTCTCATCAAGAATTTTAAGTGGGGAGAAAGCCCCAAAAGAAAAATTGGTAGCGGTCGTTTTGTGAATGATAATTCTGGGAGGAAAAAAATCATCACTATAAAGCTTCGAGTGGAAGAGACCATACCGGTGCATGGACAAATAGGTCCACACAATTAAAGGTCCATATGTAGCTATGTTAAGAACGTGGACTGATGAAAAGGCAGAGGAAAACATTACATCTTCATACCAATATGTGAATGAGCTGACCACTCGGTTAAAAAACTGGCTGGAAACTTGCCAATGAAAATTTGAAACAAGCCAGGAAGAAACATGCTGCCTATTATAACAGGAAGGCGAAGGACAGAAATTTGGCTGTGGGAGAGAAAGTACTGCTTCTTTTGCCTGGGAGTCAGAATAAGTTACAAATTGGATGGCAGGGTCCATATACAGTTCTAGAGAAGGTGTCTAGAACAAATTATAAGATAGATAAGAAGGGGAAAGAAAAAATCTATCATGTGAATCTCCTGAAGAAATATTTTGGAAAGAGAACATCAGGAAGAGACACACTTGTTGACCTTGTCCATCGCCATGGAGATGAAAAAGGAACCACTTTCATCATTTGAATATCCATTACACCCCTGTGAGACAGCAGCACAGGTGAAAATCAGTACACATTTAACGAAAACTCAGAAAGAGAGAGTGCAACAGGTTCTAAATAATCATGCAGAGGTGTTAACAGACCGACCAGGGCATACAAACCTATTGGAATATGATATGAAACTAATAGACTCCACACCTGTCTGTATGAAACCATATTCGATTCCGTTTGCTAAGGAGAAAGCTTTGAAGGAAGAGATAGACTATCTGTTGAAGGAAGGAATTATTTCGCACAGTGAGTCTTCGTATAGTTCCGGTGTTGTACTCTTAAGGAAGCCCTCTGGAGAACATAGACTCTGTATAGATTACAGGAGACTGAATGCTATTACAGAAGGACAGGTGGATCCATTGCCGGATACAAATCAGCTGTTTGTCAGACTAAATAAAGCTAAATATTTCTCAAAAGTGGATCTGAGTAAAGGATATTATCAGATTCCAGTAAAGCCTGAGGTTAGACCATACCTAGCTTTTAGTACCTCAGAAGGACACTATGAGTTTAATGGATTGCCATTTGGATTGAAGAATGCGCCTAGTGTCTTCTCTAGAATGATGAGAAAATTATTGGATCCTCTGAATAATCCCTGTATAACAAATTTTATGGATGATATCCTTATAGCAACAGAAACATTTGAGGAACACATTGACTCTCTGAACATGCTGTTTGATCGACTTTAGGGAGGCAAATTTAACAGCCCGACCAACCAAATGTTGCGTTGGATGTAAAGAATTGGAATTTTTGGGGACACACAGTTTATCAGGGAAACATGACCCCTGACCCAAAGAATTTAGAGAAACTACAGAAAGCCCCGAGACCACAAACCAAGAAGGACGTGATATCCTTAGTCTCATTATGTGGTTTCTACCAGAAGTATATCAAAAACTTTAATTCCATATGTGCACCGTTAACTGAATTGACACGTAAAGGACATCCAGATCGCATTACATGGACACCACAATGTGAAATGACTTACCAAGAATTGAAAGAAAAGCTCACAAGTAAACCCATTTTGAAATTACCTGACTTAAGTCAAGAATTCATAGTAAGGACGGATGCAAGTAATATTGGGTTAGGTGCAACTCTACTACAGAAATCAGATGCATTGGATGGGGAATTAAGCCCAGTGGCATATGCTAGCAGAAAGTTGAATAAAGCTGAAATCAACTACTCAACTAGCGAAAAAGAATGTCTTGCAGTAATATGGGCGATAAAGAAATTCAATATTTATCTATATGGGAAGGCATTTAAGTTGCAAACAGACCACAAACCTTTATCGTTTCTAGCACAGGCTAGGCATGAGAACTCCAGGTTACTCCGATGGTCTTTACTTTTGGCTCCATATAATTTTAGCATTGAGTATATATCTGGAAAAACCAATTTGGGAGCGGATTTTTTAAGCCGCCATCCGTGTGATGAGAATCACCGTAAACCCCAGAAATAATAATAAATTTCTCTATGTGAATATAGAATAAAGGACTGACATATAATGTCTGTTTTAAGAGGGGAGGTGTCGTGGAATATTCTAATCCACATATATAAATTATCAAGTAAATATAAAGCCTAATAAATACATATAATAAATAAAGGAAGAAGAATGGTAAAGAACAGTGCTGTCACAATGACAGTACTCGAAATCCCCCTTGTTTTCTGCTTCGTCTACAAATTGTAACGCTTTCACGTTGATAGTAAAAGCTTACTGTATTATACCCGCTTTCTTCAATGAAACGTGTGCTGTATTTCTTGGAAAAACATTGAGAGGCACCCTGCGTAATGACCTAAATTAATCCTAACATTAATTATACTGCGTTACCAAAACGAACGAACAGATGGACTAAAGGATAAAGAGAGAGGGAGGGCTGAAAATCAGGAACGCATGCAACACGCGTCGCGCGATACACAATTACTACTATCACGCGTGTTAGGCTACAAGCACTAACTTTTTCGGACGGACAGTGATAAATTCACTACCCTTCCCAGAGTTGGGTTTTAAAATCATAAAAAACGCTTATTAGGAAAGATAACAATAGATGGGTTTACGTTTGAAAACATTACAGTACCCAGACAGCACATCTTCGAAACAGGAGGTAGAAGGAATTGCATATTTTGAACGCAGCCACGTAGCTCTTTTAAATTTGGATATTTGGGTTCCTTAGGGCTTGCTGACAAAGAATATGTAAAACGTTACGCAAATAGTCCAGGAATTAATAAATTATAACCAAAATAAAATAGTGGGGATGCCTGACAGCATGGAATCATTTCTGCTCATAAAATTTTTTTATAACGTGTTTGAAAAAAATCTTACGTTACAGAATTAGCCTACCATGTAAACTCCAAATTGATTGGAGCGCAACAAATGAAAGACTAACCACGATTGGTCGGGCTATAAATACTATCTTTCGTTGTTAGGGGAGACGTGAAAAGGTAACATTTTTTCAAACACTTGTCGAAACGTGGCCTCATTGGCTAGACTCGCTGATATACTCACTTAGGAGCGTTAGTTCGAGACCACTAGTGCAAATGATCTTGATAAAGCAACAGTGCGTTGAAGCCAGCTCATATTTGTGTTAAATAAAAGCCTGGAACATAAGCAGATGGGAATTTGTGCCAGTAATTGTGCCAGAATTCATTGCTAATCAACGTATCTGTGTTTATTTCCATGAAATTGTGGTAAGCTTGAACCATTCAGTATCTTTTAATGAAAATTGAATGTAAATTGTTAATTTATGCCTGTATATATATGTGTAGTTCAGTGGCAAACAGGAGATAAAGCCTATAATGCTCCAGCCTGAACAGAGGGTGTCGGAGGGAAGTAAAACGGCATGGAATGGCCAAATAGTACACTGACACCTGAATGATTGATTAGAAAGAAATAATGTTGGAAGTGCAGAGGCGTAGTGACCATTAAGGAGGGTAATGCTGGTATAAAGTATTGCAGATGAAGCTGACAGTTGGCCTAACGCTCTGAACTCAATGTTTGTGATGTGTTGTGATCAGTGTAAAAGAGAGTATAAGTTAGTTATGAAGTAGAAGGTACATCCTTCTTGATTTCAGGGACCGTGGTCTTGATGGTATTGAGCAGCACCTGGTCAGAGCTTTGCTGAATCCAGAGTCGGACAGCATACTCCTTGGTCCATTTAGCTATCAGTGAGGTGTCTCCAGAGCCCAGAGGAGAATTCGAGCAGAGGAGTCCTTCCCTGCCGCCATCACGCAAGATAAGCTGATTTGGCCAGCTGAGCTCAACATTATGTCCCCTCATCTTGAAAGGACTTTGTAAAAATAACATTCAGAGGGGAATTTAATTGTCTTAATATCAGGAACTGAAAACATCTCCAATACTAGTCCCAAAAGACAAACTATTGAAGTCATGATGACAAATACCAACAGAGCTTGAACAAAACAAAACCAGTATTACCTCATATTACCACTACACAACTGACACACATAGGATATTTTAATAATATATGTCACTACAATATTCATATTGATAAAGTCTGTACATATACTTGTAATTAAAATTGATTGTGATTCCTGGTTCCTTTGTATTTGAATCAGGACACATATACCTTTATGATAACCATGAATACATATTGTTATTTGAAAAGTTATCAGTGACTCCTTAAGATATTCTCATAGAGTGTTATATGTATGTGAGTGTCACAGTGTTGTCAAGAGTAGTGGATTAAATTAAATTGTTTATCTGGCTGTTGTTGTGACTTACACTTCATCATACACATACCCTAGACACATAACGTAGTCATCACACTATTCCAGAATAATTCTGACTGAGATATATAGATATGTGGTAGCAAGTAAGGTTATCTATAATACACTACTCTTAATAGATATAGATACCTTCACAGCTGATCTCAGTCAGTACACTAAGTCCCCTATAAATATTTATAACATCCCACTTCACCACACAACTGTTCTTCATTTATTCTTTTCCTCCGTCTCTTTATCTCATATATACTTTCCCATTTGCTCTATTCTTCACCCTCTTTATCTCTTATAAACTTCTCCATTTATTATGTTCTCCCCCCCCCCCCCCCCCCCCTTTATCTGATATTTACTTCTTCATTTGTTGTTGTTCTTATTGTCTTCTTCCATCTTCTTTCCTCTTCCACTTGCTTCTCCTACTGCGTCTTCTTCTTATTCTTTGTAATTTTTTTCGTTATATTCTTCTTCGTCTTCGTGGTTCTTCAATTTCCTCTTGATCTTATTCGGCCTCATAGACAATTCTTCTCATCGACAATTCTTCTCACAGGCACAGTGCCTGTGCTTGTCTGTCTTCGCCATTGAGGAAACATGTTAATAGCATTACGAGACAGTCCTTGTGGAGTCCCCATGGCAACAGAGGTAGATCGAGACTGAAAAAACACACGGAGAAGAGAACTGGAGACAAAAATAAAAAGGAAAGAGAAGGCATGGCCTTAGCGTATCCGTCATATTCGTTCCTTCTGCTTAGTCCCACTGTTGCCTTAGCGTATCCGTCTTATTCGTTCCTTCTGCTTAGTCCCACTGTTGCCTTAGCGTATCCGTCATATTCGTTCCTTCTGCTTAGTCCCACTGTTGCCTTAGCGTATCCGTCATGTTCGTTCCTTCTGCTTAGTCCCACTGTTGCCTTAGCGTATCCGTCATATTCGTTCCTTCTGCTTAGTCCCACTGTTGCCTTAGCGTATCCGTCATATTCGTTTCCTTCTGCTTAGTCCCACTGTTGCCTTAGCGTATCCGTCATATTCGTTCCTTCTGCTTAGTCCCACTGTTGCCTTAGCGTATCCGTCATATTCGTTCCTTCTGCTTAGTCCCACTGTTGCCTTAGCGTATCCGTCATATTCGTTCCTTCTGCTTAGTCCCACTGTTGCCTTAGCGTATCCGTCATATTCGTTCCTTCTGCTTAGTCCCACTGTTGCCTTAGCGTATCCGTCATATTCGTTCCTTCTGCTTAGTCCCACTGTTGCCTTAGCGTATCCGTCATGTTCGTTCCTTCTGCTTAGTCCCACTGTTGCCTTAGCGTATCCGTCATGTTCGTTCCTTCTGCATAGTCCCACTGTTGCCTTAGCGTATCCGTCATGTTCGTTCCTTCTGCTTAGTCCCACTGTTGTCTTGGCGTATCCGTCATGTTCGTTCCTTCTGCTTAGTCACACTGTTGCCTTAGCGTATCCGTCATATTCGTTCCTTCTGCTTAGTCCCACTGTAATTTCTTTGGTTCTTTTAGTATTACACATTACCTATCTCACTCGTGTGTTACCGGGGCCCGAAAGGTGAACAAAGAATAGTAACACTGTTCCCTACCAAGCAGGTCGTAAAAAGCAACATAGGGAGGTTGGGCAAAGGGGGCTGGTTCTCCCATCCTGTAAAAAAAAAATTCAATCACAAAAACGTCAACAAACGTAAACAAGTCAACTAAGGAAAATAAACTCAGCCAGTCAAGACAGGAGAAAGTCCTCTGGCAGGAAGGCCAATGACGCAACACAGAGATAGCGGAAAGCATTGTGACTAACCTTCTTTCTTCTAAGAGATTCTCCAGATTTGGCAGCTGGAATTTTCGAACATTGAACGAACAAGGGAAGACAGTACAGGTGGCAGCAGAAATGTGGGGCTATAAGATCAATGTACTGAGACTGTGCAAAACAAGGTGGAAGGGGGTATACTGCAGGAAACTCAGCACAAGGCATTACAAAGCAGTCCTTGGTCTGGAACTCCCAGGGTAAGAGAGGCAGAGGTAGACCAGAGAAGACAATCGGAGACAGAAGTGAAAGTGATGAGGGGAAACTTGGAAAGAGCTTGATCTGATGACACGGTTGTTACGTGCAGTCTTTGATATCTTACAATATTATACATAGGTAATTTTTTAGTGCTTAAGGGAAAGTCATTATTGAGTTGCTTCCCTTGAACTCCGCGGATAAATACATTTTACTGCGATTTATTCGTTGTTTGGGTAATAATAGATTGTTCTTGCTTCAGAATATCTATGGCCTGAATTTATGTGTATTGTTTGTCTGAGTAGGACAAGTCTGTCTTATATCTGTATATCTTTACATATCTAAGTCGAACTATATGTTCTGTTGTCTCTAGAGAGGTCAAAGGCTATTCGGCGGATGTGTGGCTTGAGTGGTGTGATTTGGCTTCGTCCTGATAGGGACTGTGTGTGTTTTGCTATGTCGGCTTGATGCCTTGAAAAAGTGATCTCAGTGGTTTTGGGGAGAGTGATAGTCGTCTAGACCTATCGTGTATGCTTTACCCCAGTGTTTTTTCATCTTGCCAAGGAATGGCAGTTTCATATTCCCTCTACCAAGGTAATCAAAGATACTCTTATGAACTCTCGATCGAAGCCACCATTGTCGATAATTACGATTTGAATGTTTAAGAGAATATATTTGACTCGATGAAAAACGACTTCGATTCCTAGCAGCACTATATTCTGTAGAATGCAGTCTATTGTTCATGACCAAATCTACAGAGCAACGAAATGTTGTATGAATGACTAACTTTAGAACAGATTCATTATCTGTATTCAAACGTGAGTGACAGTTCACGAGTGGAGCCATCTTGGAACCAAAACATGTAGGACTTTCAAGAAGAGAAAAGGGATGCCCGTATTATCGCTTGATCAGTCCAGAGATCACTGCTACACATGAGAACCCATTGTTAGCGGTTCAATATTATTATATGGAAAAATATGTGCTGAACATTATGTTGAAGAATCGTTGCTAAACGAGATTAGGTTTAGAAGTCATCTGAAATATTGTTTACAAGCTGACGTGCTCAGTCAGTGACGTCAGATGATATATGTATGGGCGATACTGAGTGCTTGGCTATTGACAGTCCATTATACCATTATTCTACATGAGTGCCCATGTAACATTGCAAGACCATTTGTCCACTGTACTATGATGTATTATGGCAACCTGTGATTTGTCACTATCTGTGCTGTCGAGTGTGTACGTCCAATTAAACTTTAGAAAAGGTACACAGTCGTTGGTGTCGATGACTTCCGGTCATACATGAGTGTGAGAAGAGAACATTTGTCAACAACACGAACCCTTATCATCATTCGCACATTATACACTCCATCCATGTCTACACAACACTGCGTAGGTCAAGTTGACATTCCATACACTACAGTGGGGCAGGCAACACCATAGGGATCTTGTCAACTGATGATGATAGACGCCTGTCTTCCCGCCTAGGAGTGTTCTGGTGTACTTTATCAACATATATTATATCCAACTAAATATCCAACTTTATCAACTTTATCAACTTTATCAACTGGTGGACCAGCTTTCTGGGTTTGACCTCGCAGAAATTCAGAAGTCAACAGATTACCGATACCAGACCGTTTCCTGTGGCTGATACGACACACTTGCAGTATTGGTTTGCTCTTTGTCAACGCTTCGTCACGTGACCTGTCAAGTGAATGCAGTATGTAGGTCAGCGTTGTTGACATTTTTTACATTAGACATTATAGAGTTTCACAGAACAGTTGGATCAATTCTTGTCAGTGTTAACAGAAAGACAGTATTTGTGAACTAAGAAGTCCTGGTTTCATCGATGGATCTTCTTGTTTGCCATATATGAACTTTAATATTTAAGGCCAGAATGTTTAATTGAATAAAGTGGCAGTTTGTTTGTTTTCATGAAAAATAACTTTGCCATTACTGTAAGACTGAGCCTATTTTGCAACACATACTATCATACACATAATTTATATATATTTATGTTTACATGTTATTTGTTTGTATAGTATGTTAGTTTCTATGTCAGCGGGTTGTGTTTAAGGTTGGGCGGCGTCCTCACAACAGAGTATCCCACGTCATAGAGGGTCCGTTGTGGGCGTTTTCTATAGGTGCAATTTTCTTGATTGAAAATTTGCTGCGACAACTGTTGCTTTTGTGTTAGCTGTGAAGTCTGTAATTATTGTTATTTTTGTAATATTTCTTTGTTCTTTAGTTTTGTTTTGATTTGTTTGTAATTTGTTGGTCTAACCTTTTCTATCTTTCAGTTCTATTCATAATTTATATTCATATATTGTGACGTCATTTGTGTTGTTATTCTTTGCAGATTCAGTGATTATCTTCATTGATTTCCCTATTTGATTTATTTTGATTTCTGCAAACGTTCTTGTATTGTCAGTCCTATTTGTACTTTATGTATTCTGTTGGTTGACATATGTTTTATATGGGTATATTTCATAAGACACAATTGCCTGTGCACTGCACTTGGATTATGGTATAGACCAGTACCTGATTATTATTACTATTATACAAGACCTTATTAAAGGCTTGTGACCCACAGATATTGGGATAGTATACTGATTAATCAGGTCATTGAGAACTTGGGGTATTATTATTGATTCAGGTGATTAGTATTATTGTTAGGCATCATGTCTACTCTAGATTATTTCATTACTCAAGGGAAAGCTCTTGATAAGACTGGTCAACAATTAGAACAATGGGCAGTTGCTCAATATGACAAAGCATTAGCTGCAGAAGAGAAAAGATTAGCTGCAGAAGAAAGAAAAGCTATGGCGGAAGAGAAAAGATTAGAAAAAGAAGCTGAGGCTGCTGCTGAACAAAAGAAATTGCAGATGCAGGTAGAGGAAAGGAGATTTGAAGCTGAACAAAAAAAATTGGAAAGAGAAGCTGCGGCTGAACAAAAAAGATTAGACAGTGAAGCTGAACAAAAAAGATTAGACAGTGAAGCTGAACAAAAAAGATTAGACAGGGAAGCTGAACAAAAAAAATTGGAAAGAGAAGCTGCGGCTGAACAAAAAAGATTAGACAGGGAGGCTGAACAAAAAAGATTAGATGCTGAAGAGAAAAAAGCAATAAGAGAACATGAATTTGAGTTGGAGAAATTGAGATTGACAAGTATGAGTAATGTTAATCAGGCATCTAGTGGTAATGGTAAACCTTCTACTTACAAGGTTAAGGTTCCACCGTTCAATCAGTCCAGTGACGATATTACATTCTGGCTGGATAGATTTGAACGTTCTTGTCGTACACATAATGTGGATAAATCACAATACGCTAATCAATTATCAGAAAACTTGAAAGGTGAATCTTTGACTAGATTATGCCTTGTAGGAGAAGCAGATAAGGATAATTATGATGTCATTAGGGCGGCTTTGATAAAAAAATATCAGCTAAGTGAGGAAGGCTATCGCCTTTTATTTAAGACGATGGTACCTGAGACGGGGGTAGAATTCTCAGAATTCACTGCAAAGGCACGTCTCACAGTTGATCGTTGGATTGAGCTTTCCAAAACGGAAAAAACGTATGAAGGACTTATGGATTTGTTGCTCAGAGATAAGATTATGTCATGTGTGAACAAACCTTTCCTTGAATTTATACATGAGCGTAAACCTAAATCTCTAAAAGAAATGGAAGAATATTGTTCCCAATATGTCACTGCACACCCCGACGTGACTTTTGGCAACACTAAGATTAAGGAGAGTATGCCAGTTGCTTCAGCAACACCATACAATCCCAATTATTCACACAGATTTCAGGGACCTCAAAACAGATTTGAAAAAAAAGGTAACCATAATAGTTATCAAAACCAAGGTAACCAATCATTTCAGGGTTCTTCTTCAAAGAACTGGAGACGACCTGATAGCTCTCGACACAGGGGTGGTCATAATTATAGGAATTTCCGTAGAGGAAGTAATTATAGAAACTATCAGGGTTATCCGTCTTGGAGTCAACAAGATCATAATTACAGAGATACTCATTATAATGAATATGATAATGGTAACCAAGGGTACTATGACTCAAACCCAAATAGGGGTTACAATAGAGGTAACAATAACTACAGAGGTGATAATAACCGAGGTAGATCTCAATACAAAAGACATAAACCACATTTTCAGGCAAACTCTGCACAACAAGAGTCCCATGAAGCCTATAAACAGAGTAAAGATAATAATGATGCTAGTAATATGGCATGTGCCGCTTTTGATTTTGGGAGAGCATCTCAGTGCCCCCAATGCAAAACGTTATTTGAGCCAACCACAGTGACTACTTTAAGCTGTGGCCATCCTCTTCCTGCTCTTCCAGCATCAGTCGCGCATGATGGAAGAGGGTCTCTTGTCTTACATAAGGGTTTAGTGAATAACAATCCAGTCTCTGTGCTATTTGATTCTGGATGCACCACAATTGGTGTTAGGCAGTCACTCGTAGATCCTTCCCGTGCCACTGGACAAGTAGTCAAATGTGTAACATTTGGCGGCACAGTAGAGAAATACTCTACCGCTATCATTAGGATTGCTACTCCTTTCTTTACAGGAGATGTACACGCATGTCTTCTTCCGAATCCGATCGCTGACCTCATCATCGGTCGCATTCATGGAGTCAAGGAATGTACTCCGCAACAAATTTCCACTTGGGAAAGGCAAAACATGCAGATTGCTAACGCTGTAGTCACTAGAGCTCAGGCTCTTAATGTGCCTCAAACTTCATCTACTGAAGATAATGAAGTGCATAACCAAGATAATCCCTTGGTAATTTCTCGTGACTCGTTTATAAAACAGCAAGAAGATGATCCCACTCTGAAGAAATTCTTCATTCTTGCAACTAAAGGTGATCCGAATAAGGACACAAGTCGTAAATCGTGGATTACAAAGAAGAATGGCGTACTTGTACGTATGGTTCAAGACTCCATTACGTCAAGTCATTCTCAAATCCTGGTTCCCAAGAATTTGAGAGTTAAAATTTTGCAGCACGCTCACGACTCTCAGTGTGCTGGACACATGGGTTTTTTCCCGTACTAAGTCAAGAGTCCTTGCGGCTTTCTTTTGGCCATTGGTAAACAAGGACATACGGATTTATTGTCAATCTTGTAAAGTATGTCAGGAAGTTAAATCCAAAGGTCCACGGCATGCTGCACCCATTCAGGCGGCGGACATTCCTATTCGGCCGTTTCAAAAAATGGCCATAGACATTATTGGTCCATTTAAGATCAAGTCTGCCAGAGGACATCAGTTTATCTTGACGTGTGTTGATATGTGCACACGTTGGCCAGAGGCTATTCCTCTGAAGAGCATTACTACTGCTGATATTGCAGATGCTCTTTGGCTTATATTTTCTCGTCTGGGGTTCCCCGGAGAGATATTGTCAGACCATGGCACCCAACTAATATCAGATACCATGTCTCAAGTAATGTCTACCCTGCAGATAGATAGATCTTTAAGTAGTATCTACCATCCAATGTCTAATGGTATGGTCGAACGCCTTAATAGAACACTTAAAAACTTACTGGGGAAGATAACTGAGGATCATCCTCAAGACTGGGACAGAGTTTTACCTGCGGCCCTCTTCGCTTACAGAGAGGTACCCAATGAACATACGGGATTTTCTCCCTTTGAACTCGTCTTTGGCGCGCGTCCGCGTGGCCCTATGTCGTTGCTTCACGATCTCATAACATCTGACAATATTGACGATGACACAAAGTCATCCTACGAATATGTCATCGCGTTGAGACAAAAGATTATCGAAGCATGCAAATTAGCAACTTCTTCTTCTGAATTTGCGAAACAGAAGGCAAGGCAATTTGCCAATAAGAAGAGATGCTTACGACAACTTTGTCCTGGTGACAAAGCATTTGTATTACTACCTTGTAGGGAAAACAGATTACTTATTTCTTGGAAAGGTCCGTACGATATAATATCGAAAATTTCCGATGTCGACTATATTGTCGATATTGATGGGAAGCATAAAACCTTCCACATCAATATGCTTACTGAATTCCATGAACGTCCGGATTATTTGCAACCCATTTTCCAAGCAACGGACAATTCTCCAGTACCACATGGTCATTACTCATCACTGTCCGTGATACAGGATGAGGAAACAAGTTTTTCAGATGTAAATCTTCCTCTTCCAATGATCCCACTTCATTCCAGTGAATCATGGAAGAACGTTACTGTCTCTCCTGATTTGTCTCTAGGAGAACAGCGACAAGTTTCAACTATGTTGCAAACATTTCAGGATGTACTCACTGACATCCCTGGACAAACTAATGTCATTCAACATGACATTGTGCTAACTGACCATACTCCTATTAGGGTTAGACCTTATCCTATACCTATACATTTCCAAGCACAGGTCGAGAAAGAGTTGGATGTGATGATAGATTTGAAAATAATCGAACCATCCACCTCTGCGTATTCTTCGCCGATGGTTATTGTGCGTAAAAAAAGACAATAACATACGTCTTTGCGTTGACTATCGAAAATTGAATCAAGTAACGAAGTTCGATGCCGAACCTATGCCTTTACTGGAAGAGCTACTTACTCGACTCTCCAAATCTCATTTTTTCACTAAACTTGATTTGTCTAAGGGATATTGGCAAGTTCCTTTATCTGAACGCGCCAAACCTCTCACGGCTTTTTCAACACCTAGAGGTTTGTTCCAATGGAATTTTATGCCTTTCGGTCTTATGAACGCACCAGCTACGTTCGTACGCATGATGCGCCGAATCCTATCTTATCGGTCAGATGTCATTGCATATCTAGACGACATCTGTCTTTTCAGCGATACTTGGGAAGATCACTATTCAGGGTTAGATGAATTGCTGTCTACTTTGCGTGAGCACAACCTGACAGCGAAACCCTCTAAAGCCTATATTGGTTTTAGCGAAATTTCTTTCCTAGGCCACCGAGTTGGTCATGGTTTCCTAAAGACAGAGGACCATAATACTAGTAAGATACTTAACATCTCAATCCCTAAGACTAAAAAACAGGTGAGAAGTCTGTTAGGTCTTATTCAATTTTATGGCAGATTCATTCAGAATCTATCCTCTATCATGGCACCTCTCTCAACACTTCTAAAGAAAGGTTCGCCTAATGTGGTCCACTGGTCTCAGGAATGCCAATGCTCTCTGGATAAGATTAAAACACTGTTTTCAACACCACCTATTTTAGTGCTACCCACTAAAGATAAGACATTCGTTCTTCGTAGTGACGCTTCATCCACTGGGATTGGAGCGGCACTAATGCAAGAGTACTCTGGAACTCTGCATCCTGTAATGTATATTTCCAGAAAACTTAATGCGGCAGAAAGGAATTATTCGGTTTTAGACCGTGAGCTATTAGCTATGGTTTGGTCGATCCTCAAACTACAGAGATTCCTTCTAGGCGCACATTTCATAGTAGAAACAGACCAAAAAGCTCTTACTGCTATACAGAGTAAGAATTTGAAGAGCTCGAGGTCTACTCGATATGCAATTGCTCTTCAACCTTTTCATTTCTCTGTGCGAGCTATTCGGGGATCAGATAATGTGATGGCAGACATTCTGTCAAGATGCCCACATGATTCCACATAACTATTAGGGCTTAGACTTCTTGATATGTCTAGTTCTATAGTAGTTCCTTTTCTATATCATGATAGATACACATTTGTAATTTAATAATATAATGATTGTATCACTACATAGCGGTTCATGTATGTTTATTCACCGCTGTGCTTTGATGATTTTTACTTCATAAATCATAAATTTAAGATATCTAATACGTAGTGATGATATGAATTTTTTAGGCATTGTGTAATTGCCAGAATTGTATTATACTTTGATGACACCTTCCTGGAAAAATATACTTGTAGAGAAATAATTTCTCTCAGTTTATGAGACACATTCTCACCAGTCGCTCCATAAGTCGACTTAGCCTCATATTAGGCGTTATAGGTATTCCTGATATTTTCATCTGCGCATTATTCATGCGTTGTGAGCCTATTGTACGTTGCTCCTAGATGTATTTCAAAAAAAAAAAAATGTTCCATTTTTTTTTTTCCCGGGAGGTGTGGTAAGACTGTTACGTGCAGTCTTTGATATCTTACAATATTATACATAGGTAATTTTTTAGTGCTTAAGGGAAAGTCATTATTGAGTTGCTTCCCTTGAACTCCGCGGATAAATACATTTTACTGCGATTTATTCGTTGTTTGGGTAATAATAGATTGTTCTTGCTTCAGAATATCTATGGCCTGAATTTATGTGTATTGTTTGTCTGAGTAGGACAAGTCTGTCTTATATCTGTATATCTTTACATATCTAAGTCGAACTATATGTTCTGTTGTCTCTAGAGAGGTCAAAGGCTATTCGGCGGATGTGTGGCTTGAGTGGTGTGATTTGGCTTCGTCCTGATAGGGACTGTGTGTGTTTTGCTATGTCGGCTTGATGCCTTGAAAAAGTGATCTCAGTGGTTTTGGGGAGAGTGATAGTCGTCTAGACCTATCGTGTATGCTTTACCCCAGTGTTTTTTCATCTTGCCAAGGAATGGCAGTTTCATATTCCCTCTACCAAGGTAATCAAAGATACTCTTATGAACTCTCGATCGAAGCCACCATTGTCGATAATTACGATTTGAATGTTTAAGAGAATATATTTGACTCGATGAAAAACGACTTCGATTCCTAGCAGCACTATATTCTGTAGAATGCAGTCTATTGTTCATGACCAAATCTACAGAGCAACGAAATGTTGTATGAATGACTAACTTTAGAACAGATTCATTATCTGTATTCAAACGTGAGTGACAGTTCACGAGTGGAGCCATCTTGGAACCAAAACATGTAGGACTTTCAAGAAGAGAAAAGGGATGCCCGTATTATCGCTTGATCAGTCCAGAGATCACTGCTACACATGAGAACCCATTGTTAGCGGTTCAATATTATTATATGGAAAAATATGTGCTGAACATTATGTTGAAGAATCGTTGCTAAACGAGATTAGGTTTAGAAGTCATCTGAAATATTGTTTACAAGCTGACGTGCTCAGTCAGTGACGTCAGATGATATATGTATGGGCGATACTGAGTGCTTGGCTATTGACAGTCCATTATACCATTATTCTACATGAGTGCCCATGTAACATTGCAAGACCATTTGTCCACTGTACTATGATGTATTATGGCAACCTGTGATTTGTCACTATCTGTGCTGTCGAGTGTGTACGTCCAATTAAACTTTAGAAAAGGTACACAGTCGTTGGTGTCGATGACTTCCGGTCATACATGAGTGTGAGAAGAGAACATTTGTCAACAACACGAACCCTTATCATCATTCGCACATTATACACTCCATCCATGTCTACACAACACTGCGTAGGTCAAGTTGACATTCCATACACTACAGTGGGGCAGGCAACACCATAGGGATCTTGTCAACTGATGATGATAGACGCCTGTCTTCCCGCCTAGGAGTGTTCTGGTGTACTTTATCAACATATATTATATCCAACTAAATATCAACTTTATCACGGTACAGGAGGAATTGGCATGTGTTTGTCGAAGGCCTATGCTCCTTGGAGAACTAAAAGGTATTGATTGATTACCTATCTGCATCTTTTTTTTTTTTTTTTGCATGTCCCTTGTAGCTCCCTGAGATCTGTACGGAAACACGAAAGACTAGGAGAAGTGCTCACTCAAACATGTCGTAAGATGGCGGCTAATATGATATTGTACATAGGACTGACAATCTAATCATGTAATAATAAAGGTCAAGGTCAAGGATCCCGTTACACGCCCATTGAGGCATATTGGGAATATGGTGTTAGGCTCATATTCGGCCGCTTTAACCTTCCCAGAGTTTCTTTGGTACCCAGTTGGGGCTGGGTCGACCCAGGAGCCGTTTGCGGCCCTAAAAAAATCCCACCTCATCTGTGGATCGAACCATAGACCACTGAGCTAGGAAGCCAGTGCACTAACCACTATGCTACCGCGGCTCCCATGTAATAATAACTTACTTCATAAACCACTGCAGCAAGAGCACGTGCATGCAGGCAAGGGGCGTAACTACATGGCTGGCTCAAAGCTCTATAGGGAGAGACAAGGAAAAAACATTTATTTTAAACCTTATTCTTCACTGTTCGGTAACGTTTCTCTTCCAAATTCAATGAACCTCAATGTTTTTGACCAAAATTGGACTTACAATATTTTTTGAGGAGGCATGACTCTTGCAAATTTATACGAAGATTTTTATAATTTAATTGAATTCGTATACAATTAACCCCATACCTGTCGTAAAAGATGGCTCATTTTGATTGTGTTTCATAAAACTCTACAACACGGTGGGTTTTTTGTTTTGCTCTGATTTTGTTGTATAACATTTTACAATAAAGTGGCTTAGTTCATATTAAACTTAAGTTTAATTTAACAATTTACTTACATCGTGTACACAATGTTCTTTTTCCTCCTAACAGAGCATGATGCTACCTAAACTGATGAACCACCCCCCCCCCTCCAGAAAACCTGCGTCAAAGCCTTGGGGCCCCCCCCCATTTTTTTTTTCGTTGTTGTGGGGGTTTCTGTACAAATCTCTCTCTCTCGCTCTCTCTCTCTCTCTCTCTCTCTCTCTCTCTCTCTATATATATATATATATATATATATATATATATATATATATATATATATATATTTGTATGAATTGAAGTTGGTCTATGTGTCTGTTACCTCATAACTAGAGAACGGCTCAACCCATCTTGATGCGGTTTTCTCCAGCGTATCGGACATTTCTCAGGGAAGGACATGGGCTATACGATGCGAAGTGAGAAGGCTGGGCAGTGAATTTTTCTTCACTCCATTGATTATTTTGTCAAGGGACTTCATTGATTCTTATCTTAAGTTATAAGGGACGTAACTTACAAACTACATAAGTCATAATTTTTATGCTTTTTCATTAAATTTAGAAAATGTGTGTTGCTTTCTGTTGTGTACGTTTCTTAAACCAGAGCTTTTGAGAAGGACATTTTAAATAATCCTCAGGTCTGTAAAGCTGTTAATTAAATTTACAGTGCGTTGCCTTGTGCTATAACATTTTGTAAATCTGGATCCGTGACAAGAGAAAAGTTTTAATAATTCTCAGCGATGTTTATCCCAGAAGATTAGTGAGTGTGTTCTAGAAGATTCCTGAACTCCATTCTCGAGACCTAAAGGTCTTTTATATTTGGACAGTAAATTAATATGAAACAAATATAAAGGTATGTTATCAGGCACTCGCAGGAAATAAAGAAGTAGAACACCAGACAACAGAAAAACAACAGACATGAGTGGCTTACCCAGGATTTGAACACTGGACCTTCCGTGCGACAACCCCGCCTAGCCATGCAAGCGAATCACACTATCCGCTCTGCCATCTACGCATCATCAAAAATGATGTTTCAATGGCAGGTCAATAGTGTGAACCACAATTGAGTGGCTTACCCAGGATTTGAACACTGGACCTTCCGTGCGACAACCCCGCCTAGCCATGCAAGCGAATCACACTATCCGCTCTGCCATCTACGCATCATCAAAAATGATGTTTCAATGGCAGGTCAATAGTGCGAACCACAATACACGACACCAGAAGTCCTCCATGGGCAGTTCAGCCTATTAATGACGCAATCACTTCTGTTGTATTTCTATCAAGCAGTATAGGCCGAATCCAACAAGACCCTTAGGACCTTAATACTGTGTCCAGTAAATGATAGTAGACTAGAACAGTGAGAACAGGATAGTGGGTAGGTTTGGTATTGTACAAACATTTATTACAAATAAGGGAGGGAAACCTGAGGCCTGTAAACAGTAAATTAATATGAAACAAATATAAAGGTATGTTATCAGGCACTCGCAGGAAATAAAGAAGTAGAACACCAGACAACAGAAAAACAACAGACATGAGTGGCTTACCCAGGATTTGAACACTGGACCTTCCGTGCGACAACCCCGCCTAGCCATGCAAGCGAATCACACTATCCGCTCTGCCATCTACGCATCATCAAAAATGATGTTTCAATGGCAGGTCAATAGTGCGAACCACAATACACGACACCAGAAGTCCTCCATGGGCAGTTCAGCCTATTAATGACGCAATCACTTCTGTTGTATTTCTATCAAGCAGTATAGGCCGAATCCAACAAGACCCTTAGGACCTTAATACTGTGTCCAGTAAATGATAGTAGACTAGAACAGTGAGAACAGGATAGTGGGTAGGTTTGGTATTGTACAAACATTTATTACAAATAAGGGAGGGAAACCTGAGGCCTGTAAACAGTAAATTAATATGAAACAAATATAAAGGTATGTTATCAGGCACTCGCAGGAAATAAAGAAGTAGAACACCAGACAACAGAAAAACAACAGACATGAGTGGCTTACCCAGGATTTGAACACTGGACCTTCCGTGCGACAACCCCGCCTAGCCATGCAAGCGAATCACACTATCCGCTCTGCCATCTACGCATCATCAAAAATGATGTTTCAATGGCAGGTCAATAGTGCGAACCACAATACACGACACCAGAAGTCCTCCATGGGCAGTTCAGCCTATTAATGACGCAATCACTTCTGTTGTATTTCTATCAAGCAGTATAGGCCGAATCCAACAAGACCCTTAGGACCTTAATACTGTGTCCAGTAAATGATAGTAGACTAGAACAGTGAGAACAGGATAGTGGGTAGGTTTGGTATTGTACAAAACATTTATTACAAATAAGGGAGGGAAACCTGAGGCCTGTAAACAGTAAATTAATATGAAACAAATATAAAGGTATGTTATCAGGCACTCGCAGGAAATAAAGAAGTAGAACACCAGACAACAGAAAAACAACAGACATGAGTGGCTTACCCAGGATTTGAACACTGGACCTTCCGTGCGACAACCCCGCCTAGCCATGCAAGCGAATCACACTATCCGCTCTGCCATCTACGCATCATCAAAAATGATGTTTCAATGGCAGGTCAATAGTGCGAACCACAATACACGACACCAGAAGTCCTCCATGGGCAGTTCAGCCTATTAATGACGCAATCACTTCTGTTGTATTTCTATCAAGCAGTATAGGCCGAATCCAACAAGACCCTTAGGACCTTAATACTGTGTCCAGTAAATGATAGTAGACTAGAACAGTGAGAACAGGATAGTGGGTAGGTTTGGTATTGTACAAACATTTATTACAAATAAGGGAGGGAAACCTGAGGCCTGTAAACAGTAAATTAATATGAAACAAATATAAACTATCTACTATCCTGTTCTCACTGTTCTAGTCTACTATCATTTACTGGACACAGTATTAAGGTCCTAAGGGTCTTGTTGGATTCGGCCTATACTGCTTGATAGAAATACAACAGAAGTGATTGCGTCATTAATAGGCTGAACTGCCCATGGAGGACTTCTGGTGTCGTGTATTGTGGTTCGCACTATTGACCTGCCATTGAAACATCATTTTTGATGATGCGTAGATGGCAGAGCGGATAGTGTGATTCGCTTGCATGGCTAGGCGGGGTTGTCGCACGGAAGGTCCAGTGTTCAAATCCTGGGTAAGCCACTCATGTCTGTTGTTTTTCTGTTGTCTGGTGTTCTACTTCTTTCTTTCTTGCGAGTGCCTGATAACATACCTTTATATTTGTTTCATATTAATTTACTGTTTACAGGCCTCATGTTTCCCTCCCTTATTTGTAATAAATGTTTGTACAATACCAAACCTACCCACTATCCTGTTCTCACTGTTCTAGTCTACTATCATTTACTGGACACAGTATTAAGGTCCTAAGGGTCTTGTTGGATTCGGCCTATACTGCTTGATAGAAATACAACAGAAGTGATTGCGTCATTAATAGGCTGAACTGCCCATGGAGGACTTCTGGTGTCGTGTATTGTGGTTCGCACTATTGACCTGCCATTGAAACATCATTTTTGATGATGCGTAGATGGCAGAGCGGATAGTGTGATTCGCTTGCATGGCTAGGCGGGGTTGTCGCACGGAAGGTCCAGTGTTCAAATCCTGGGTAAGCCACTCATGTCTGTTGTTTTTCTGTTG
The DNA here is from genome assembly GCA_024509875.1 of Oreohelix idahoensis. NCBI lineage: Eukaryota > Metazoa > Mollusca > Gastropoda > Stylommatophora > Oreohelicidae > Oreohelix > Oreohelix idahoensis. Next base: position 134,747 of record JAMPIV010017026.1, read on the forward strand.
TCTGGTGTTCTACTTCTTTATTTCCTGCGAGTGCCTGATAACATACCTTTATATTTGTTTCATATTAATTTACTGTTTACAGGCCTCAGGTTCCCTCCCTTATTTGTAATAAATGTTTGTACAATACCAAACCTACCCACTATCCTGTTCTCACTGTTCTAGTCTACTATCATTTACTGGACACAGTATTAAGGTCCTAAGGGTCTTGTTGGATTCGGCCTATACTGCTTGATAGAAATACAACAGAAGTGATTGCGTCATTAATAGGCTGAACTGCCCATGGAGGACTTCTGGTGTCGTGTATTGTGGTTCGCACTGTTGACCTGCCATTGAAACATCATTTTTTGATGATGCGTAGATGGCAGAGCGGATAGTGTGTGATTCGCTTGCATGGCTAGGCGGGGTTGTCGCACGGAAGGTCCAGTGTTCAAATCCTGGGTAAGCCACTCATGTCTGTTGTTTTTTCTGTTGTCTGGTGTTCTACTTCTTTATTTCCTGCGAGTGCCTGATAACATACCTTTATATTTGTTTCATATTAATTTACTGTTTACAGGCCTCAGTTTCCCTCCCTTATTTGTAATAAATGTTTGTACAATACCAAACCTACCCACTATCCTGTTCTCACTGTTCTAGTCTACTATCATTTACTGGACACAGTATTAAGGTCCTAAGGGTCTTGTTGGATTCGGCCTATACTGCTTGATAGAAATACAACAGAAGTGATTGCGTCATTAATAGGCTGAACTGCCCATGGAGAACTTCTGGTGTCGTGTATTGTGGTTCGCACTATTGACCTGCCATTGAAACATCATTTTTGATGATGCGTAGATGGCAGAGCGGATAGTGTGATTCGCTTGCATGGCTAGGCGGGGTTGTCGCACGGAAGGTCCAGTGTTCAAATCCTGGGTAAGCCACTCATGTCTGTTGTTTTTCTGTTGTCTGGTGTTCTACTTCTTTATTTCCTGCGAGTGCCTGATAACATACCTTTATATTTGTTTCATATTAATTTACTGTTTACAGGCCTCAGGTTTCCCTCCCTTATTTGTAATAAATGTTTATATTTGGACATACGCTCTAAATATAACCGGCTAGGTTGAACGGTACGCGCCTCGCCAAAACGAGGCAAATTTTTATTTTAAAAAAAAATTTAAAAACTCATTCTTAAGTTTATTCGATAGCAATTTAAATAGATAGATGGACAGATAGATAGATACACAGATAGATAGACGGGACGGACGGGACTAAGGGGCGGACGGCAGAGACAGGACAGACGGACGGAAAAGTCGGGACGGACTGACTGGACGCACAGGGCACAAGGGACGGACGGCAGAGACGCGACTGAGGGGACGGACGGGACGGTACCGACGGGACGGACGGGGGAGACGGGACAGACGTACGGTAATTCCGGGACATACGGGACGGACAGGAGAAACGGACGGGGCGGGCGGGACATACGGGACTGTACCGACGGGATGGACGGGGAAGGACGGGACGGACGGGGGAGACGGGACATACGGGACGGACAGAACAGACGTACGGTAACGACGGGACGGACGGGGGAGACGGACGGACGGGGAGAGACGTACGTCAGCTAGTTTCTTTTATATGATGAGTATGTCAGCCCCATGCACAACCTATTTTAATAGCATCTTACGACACGCCAGAGGGAACAGTGAGCCTATTCGTTCTATGTCTCCTGAGAAGCTGCGGGAGCTGCACGCGCATCTGCTCATATTATATTCCACAATAAATTCTTGAAATATTTCATACAACACTCAAGTCTCAGTGCAACAGTTCTCTTACAAAAAAAATATAATATTTTTGTTTAATATTGTATTTGTAATTGTACTTTTTATTTACTGTTTTCCGTGTGAAATGTTTCCAATGCAGACTTAACTCGCATTCAGTGGTTTACTCACTTACACTCGTCACGTGCCCAGTCAGCCAGACTCGCCCTAGTGTTAGCGCCCATTATCTAAGGTCACGAGCCCGCCACCCCTCATTACCCTATATAAGCATCTGTCCTACCTCTCATGTTCCTCTTTCCCTTCACCACGCCCATGCCTCCCCCCTTCCCCGAATACACTTACAAGCAGGGAGAACGTTGCCCGCGAGTTCGAGTTACCAGAAGATTTGTATGATGAAAATGTCAAACTCTGTTACACGTGTCATAATAGTTAAATTGACTGTGCCCAAACACGACCAAGGCTCTGTGGGTCTAACCACGTGGTGTGCACTTGCTGCCAGTATGACACGGAGATAAAATTTGCTTACGAAAGTAAGAACGATTTCTAAGGAAACAGAATGCTAAGATTATCATAGCTAAATTTCCGCAATAGATTGAGATACCATCTATTCAATAAGCTAAAGATAGGAACTACTGAACTGTGGCACTGATAAAATGACTGCTGAACATCTGCTGCAAAGATGCTAGACATATGAGGAACAGAGAAAGCATATATGGCCGTTACCAGTATTATTCCTGGTATCGCGTCCGCCTTTTAAAGGTACCCGGTTCGCTCCCAGTACAGGGAATATAATTGATGAAAATTAATTTTTTTTTCAAAATCAGAGGTTCCCAATGATGTCAAACTCCCCCCTGATCTCCTGGGAAGGGAGACCGGATGCCTAGCCTTTTCACATAAGGGCGAAGAAATAGGAGGTTCCGTGTGCAAGTTATACACGGTAAACACCCCTCAGCAGTTGGAAATCTTGAAGAATAGGCCATCCGGCAGCTGCCCTGGCAAAATTTTAAAATGAGGACACCTACCTGATATACAAATATTTATAGAATGTATGATTCCTTCACAGTCCTCCGCCAAGTTGTTTTTGGCCGGCCTCTCTTTCGCCGACCAAAAACAACTTGGCGGAGGACTGTGGAGGCTGAGATGCAAAGAATGAACCAGAGTTGGGGCACTGTACGAAGGATGGCCACCGACCGTGCAAAGTGGAATCAATTTGTTGTTGCCCTACAAGACGCCACTAGGCGTGATGGCCACTGACTGCTTTGACGGTCGGTGGTTAAGGATCGAAGAAGAAGAAGTATGATTCCTTACACACACATTGGGATCCTCGCCGGTGCTACCGAGTTCGTGCACTGTGCTGAGATCCTCCTTGTGAGGAGATCGGAGAGCTGATGGAGTTGTCTGTGTGCAACTAAGATGATCCTTAAGCCAAACCCAAACCTTGTTTGTAAGTCCTGATGGTCCAGTTAACGTCTTGCACGGTATCATTTCTTGACTCCTCAGAACATGGCCGTTTATAATCCAGTTTTTTAATAAATATAAATCAATATCATACTTACTTTTCTGTTTACTCCTCCCGGAGAACGGCGCTAATATTGTAGCTAAACCCCTAGGTCACCCAGATCTTTACAGGACCCCGGGAACCACATGGGGTCACGTCATCATTATCTCCCTTTCTGCTCCCTATGGATCAATACGCCACCATCGTAGCTCATAGCCTTGAAGGAAACCACCGTCATAGACTTTAGCAATAGTGGTTTCTATAGCAATGTGAGTTACATGCATGAGGTTACCAGCTGCATGCACAACCTAATATTTGCCACATCTTACGACACGCATGAGGTAGCAGTTACCATATTCTTCTTTTGTCTCCACATAGACCCCATTTACTTCTTCTTCTTCTTCAAGTACCATGTCTGGTGGTGTAGGTGACCATGCCTTTCCACAACTTCCTGTTTACAATACTATTTATCAACTCTGTTCCATGCCATGATGCCAGACTGACTGTCCAGTATCTTCTGTCTTTGTTGTCCTCTATCTGTCTTCCCTTCTATTATCCCTGTTGTCCTCTGTCTATCTTCCCTTCTATTTTCCCTGTTGTCACCAAATATTCCAGTTTCCTTCTTCTCATAACATTCCCAAAGAAAGTGGGGTCTGCTTCCATCTAACATGAAAGAATAAGCTCCCTTTGTATATTGAACATTTAACTACCGAGGCCAAAAATTACCGTTTATGGTTTCATTTTTAATAAGTACTTCATGTCATTATATTTTCCATTTGCACTCCTTATTGAGTATTGAACCACACCTGCAACTGGTTTTCTCTTGCAGGAAAGATAAGTACTAATCTTTTCTTTGCCTCCTTAGAAACACACCCTCCACTATAACTTGGGCCCGTGTGCTCATTGTAATTCGATTTTAAGTTGTTTCTTACGATCTAGTGTGACCTTGTCACATTCTGTTAAATAATTGAATTCGCTTCACACTTTGCTAGCATAACTAAGTTATTTAGTAAAACCAGCGCTCCAATCAATTTGTTTAGCCAGTAAAGTACAGGCTTGGTTAACGAAATAAAGCAATCCGTCAGCACTAGCAGTTCCATGTTCAGATACTGCCGAGAGGAATGAAATATGAAATACATTATCATGCTCAGACCCCGGCTTCTTTATAATATGGTGTGACCACGAATCCTATCCCTATCCTCAAAGCCGTTTTCTTACCCTAACTCAAGAACAGAGTCTGGTACCCATTACAGCTGGGTAGATCACCGAGCGTGACAGATAAATGGTTTTTCTACTCTCCCGAAACCTCTAACTTCGCCAGTCAAGTAAAAAACGCTCTAGTCTCTTCGATCCTAGTGCTCATACTAGGACAAAAGAAGCGGCAACGTATGCTGCCACATGGGTTTTCATCAGGGACAACCGAACAGAGACAGAAGTGGAAGAAAGGAAGAACTAAGTTAAATACAATAAACAAAAATGTTTATACAAAATTACACAGATTTTTCTAGAGTTGTCAAAACTTTGACTGTCTTCGTGTGTAGGTGAAATCTGAATTGTCTCGGCCGATGTGTTTTGTTGGTTTGGGGAAGGTAGGTGTATTTGGGGTATGGTTGGGGTATATGGTGGAGCAGTATGGGATGGGGTTGGGGATTGGTGTATTTTTGTTGTTAGGGGTTGGTGGTGTGGTGGGTTGTGGGGGGGGCTTATGGTATGGGAAAGGTGGGGGGTTGGGGTAGATGGTTTTGGGGAAGTGGTTGGGAATGGCTGGTGTTGGTGGGGAATGGGGGTGGTGGGTGGGTTTGGTAAATTTTGGTGTTGTTGAGAGGATGTTGGTGGATGTTTTGAGAGTTTGTGGGTGGTTGGATGTTAGTTTTGTGGAATGTGTGTTGATGGTGTGGTTATTGGTTTTGTGGGGTGGTTGGGGGTTATGTGTTTGTTATTGTGTGTGTGTGTGTAGTGGTGGGGGGGGGTTTTTGTGTTGCCCAGTGTGGGGGGGTTTGGGTATTTGGTGGGGGGGGGGGTTTTTGGGGTGTGTTGGGTGGGGTGTTGTGTTTGTATCAATTTTATTTTGGGTTTGGGGTTATTGGGGGTGATTGAGGGGTTTTTGGTTTTGATTGGTTTTGGGGTTGAGGGGGGGGTGTTGGGTTAATGGGGGGGTTGTTGTGGGGGGGGGGGTTTTTTGGGTTGGATTTGGGTAAAATTATTTTTTTTGTTTGTGGGGTTTGGGTGGGTTAGTTTTTGTTTTTTTTGGTTTTTGGGGGGGGGGGTGGGGTGGTTTTTAAGGGTGTTTGGGTTGGGTGGTGGTTTGGGGTTGTGTGTTGGAGGGTTGTTGTTTTGTTGTTGTTTTTTGTTTTTTTTTTTTGTTTGGGGGGTGTGATGGGGGGGGGGGTTTTGGGAGTAGTTTTTAGAAAGTGGAGATGGGTTTGGGTATGGGGGTTTGGGGGATTTTGGGGGGGGGGTTTTGGGGGGGGGGGTGGTGGTTTTGGGGGGGGATGTGTTTTGTGTTTGTTTGGGGTAGGGGGGTTGGTATTTTTGGCATTTTTGTGTTTTTGTTGGGGTTAATTTGGTGAAGGGGTTGATTATAGGGGGGGGGGGTGGTGTATTGTTGATTTTTTTGGTATTTTTGAGGTGGGTAAGAAATGGGGGGGGTTGGTTGGGGGGGTAGGTGGGGGGTTTTTGGAATGTTTATGGGAAATGGGTTGTTTGGGAAGGGGGGGGGGGGGGTGGAGGGTTTATAAATTTAGTTGGTTAATTGGGTATGGTGGGGGTTTTAAGGGTTTTTAATAATAAATTAGTATGTTAGTTAGGAGGATAAATTTGGGGGGTAGAAATATTGTTTATGGTGGATGGGGGGGAAGAGAATGGGGGTGTGAGTTAGGAGGGGGGGGGGGAAGGGGGGGGATTGGGGGGGGTGTTGGGGTTTTGTAGGGGTATTAGAGGGTGATTTTTTTTTTGTTGGATTTTAAAATTTTGGGTTTAGGTGGATTTGGATGTAAGATTTGTTTTTGGTGAATGGATTTTTTGGTGGTTAGGGGTTAAATTGTTAGTAATTGGGGGGTGTTTAAATAGATTTTGAAAAATGGGGGGGTATTTGGTTTGGGGAGTAATGTGGGGGGGGGATTTGTGGGGGGGTGAATTGTAAAATTTTTTAATTAATTGTTTGGTGGTTTTTTTTTGGGGGGGGGAATGTGGTTTTATTTTTGTTTTGTAGAAAGGGGTTATTTAGGAATGTTATGAGATTTTTTAATTTATGTTTTTGGTTGATTTGTGAAATTTAATTGAGTATAAAGATTTTTTGGGTTTTTTTAAAGGATTTTTTAATAGGAAATGTTTTTTTGGGATAGTGTTTATTTATTTTTAAATGTTATAATTATAAATATTTGTTAATTTTTTAAAAGGAGTTTTATAGTTTGTTGTTATAAATTGGAGGTAAATTAAAGAATGAGGTTAATTGGGGGTTGGGTTGTGATTTGAAAAAAAAAAAAATTTTAGTAAAAATTATTTATTTGTTTTTTTTATTAGTTAGGGTGTTTTTTTTTTTTGGTTTTTAGGCAATAGTTGTGATATTAGGTTTTGGATTTACTAATTAGTTTGTTTTTTGTGTTTATAATTTAATTTGATTGATATGATTTACCTTATTTTTTTTTGGAATTGTTTTGAGGTTAGTTTATTTTTGGTATTTTTTTGCCATTTGTTTAACAATTAAGGTCTTTTCGTTTTGAAGGTAAATTATTTTAATATTATTTATGTGGTTTTTGAATGGGTATTATATAGTTGTGGTTTAGAGGTCATTGTTTGTTTTGTTGTGGGGGGATTATTTTTTCAATTAAAAAAAAGAATAGGCAGATATATTAGTGTTTATTGGGGGAGTGTAAGTTTTTTAGGTGATTTATCTGGATATAGGTTTTTTTGGTTTTTGACAAATAATTGTCCTTTAAAAAAAAGGGGGATGGGGGGGGGAGGTATTTTTTTTAAATTTGTTAATGGGTAGGGGGATATTTGGTTTATTTTTATTTAAATATTTGTTGGGGTTTTGTTGATTTATTTCATTGATTTGGATGTTAGAGTGTTTTTTAATTTTTGGATTAAAATACTGGGTTTAGTTAATATTTTAATTATTTTTATTATTTTTTTTTTTTAATTTTTTTATTTTGGGGGTTTAGGTATTTGTATATGGGGTAAATTAATAAATTTAATTAGTTTTTTTTGGGGAAGTTTTTAATAAATTTGTTTTATTATTTTAAAGGGGATGTATTTTATATATTATTTTTTATTTTGTTATTTTATTTTTTTATAAATTTTTTTGTAACGAGGGATATCGGGGGTTTTGGGTGGGGTTTGTGATGGGGGTTGGGAAGAGGGGAATCGTGGGTATTTGTAATTTTTAATAAGTTTTTTGGTTTAATAGTTGGATGAGAGACACGGGTGGGTAGTTTTTTTTGGGTGTAGGGTGGTTTACTAGTGCAAGATGGGGGAAGAGTCAATCCATGATGGGATTAGAAGTGTTGTAGGGGGGTAGGGGAGTTGAGCGAGGTTATATTTTTATTAATTAAATGAGTGGGGGGTTGTTTTGAATGTGTGGCTAGGGGTTTCAGATTATGGGTTCAAGTGTAATCGTTATTATGATGGATGAGTAGGATGCTTATAATTATGTGATTGGTTTAGATTGATGGGTGGGGGGGGGTGGGTTTGGGGGGGGTGTTTGGGGGGTGGTTGGTGGTTGGGTTTGTGAGTTGTGTTTTTTGTAGTTGTTGTATTTTTTTTTGTGTTTTGTTTTAATTAAATTTTTTTTTTTTTTAGTTGATTTTTTTATTTTTTTTATTATGTTT
>JAMPIV010017028.1:0-87822 GCA_024509875.1 Oreohelix idahoensis
AAATAAATTTAATTATCAATTATTTAAAATATATTTTTATTATTTCTTAATAATTAAATTAAAATAACTTTTTTTTTTATAAAATATATAAAATATAAATTTTTTATTTTACAATTCCATTGATTAATAAAAATAATAATAAAAAAAAAAAAAATATTTTTTAACTTTAACTATTTAATTTTTACATATTGTTTTTTTATAACTTAATTTGCTTAACCCCATATTATTTATATAAAAATATTTTTAATCTTTTTCTCTTTATATTAAATTATACCCAAAATAAAATAGTGAGGATGCCTGACAGCATGGAATCATTTCTGCTCATAAAATTTTTTTTTATATAACGTGTTTGAAAAAACCTTACGTTACATAAATAGCCTACCATGTAAACTCCCAATTGATTGGAGCGCAACAAATGAAAGCCTAACCACGATTGGTCGGACTATAAATACTATCTTTCGTTGTTAGGGGAAACGGGGAAAGGTAACATTTTTTCAAACACTTGTCGAAACGGGGCCTCATTGGCTAGACTCGCTGGATATAATCACTTGGGAGCGTTAGTTCGAAACCACTTGTTTAAATAAGCTTGATAAAGCATCAGTGCGTTGAAGCCAGCTCACAATTTTGCTAAAATAAAAGCCTGGAACATAAGCAGATGGAAATTTGTGCCAGTAATTGTGCCAGAATTCATTGCTAATCAACGTATCTGTGTTTATTTCCATGAAATTGTGGTAAGCTTGAACCATTCAGTATCTTTTAATGAAAATTGAATGTAAATTGTTAATTTATGCCTGTATATATATGTGTAGTTCAGTGGCAAACAAGAGATAAAGCCTATAATGCTCCAGCCTGAACAGAGGGTGTCGGAGGAAAGTCAAACGGCATGGAATGGCCAAATAGTACACTGACACCTAGATGATTGACTAGAAAGAAATAATGCTGGAATTGCAGAGGCGTAGTAACCATTAAGGAGGTTAATGCTGGTATAAAGTACTTCAGAATGAAGCTGATAGTTGGCCTAACGCTCTGAACTCAATGTTTGTGCTGTATTGTGATCAGTGTAAAAGAGAGTATAAGTTAGTTATGAAGTAGAAGGTACATCCTTCTTGATTTCAGGGACAGTGGTCTTGATGGTACTGAGCAGCACCTGGTCAGAGCTTTGCTGAATCCAGCTTGAAATGACTTTGTAAAATTAACATTAAGAGGGGAAATTAATTGTCTTAATATCAGGAACTGAGAACATCTCCAATACTAGTTTCCTTAAGACAAACTATTGAAGTCATGATGACAACTACCAACAGAGCTTGAACAAAACAAAACCAGTATTACCTCATACTACTATTACACAACTGACACACATAGGATATTTTTAATAATATATGTCACTACCAGATTCATATTAATACATTCTGTACATAACTTGTAATTAACATTGATTGTGATTCCTGGTTCCTTTGTCTTTGAATCAGGACACACATATGCCTTTATGATAGAAATGAATACATATTGTTATTTGAAAAGTTACGAGTGACTTCTTTAAGATATTCTCATAGAGTGTTATATGTATGTGAGTGTCACAGTGTTGTTAAGAGTAGTGGATTAAATTAAATTGTTTATCTGTCTGTTGTTGTGACTTACACTTCATCATACACATACCCTAGACACATAACGTAGTCATCACACTATTCCAGAATAATTCTGACTGAGATATATAGATATGTGGTAGCAAGTAAGGTTATATATAATACACTACTCTTATTAGATATATATACCTTCACAGCTGATCTCAGTCAGTACACTAAGTCCCCTATAAATATTTATAACATCCCACTTCACCACATATATTGGGGTCTCGCTCTTGGGATTTTGAATCTTTAACTATTAAAAATATTGGGGGTAATTCACTTCAGGGAATATAAGAATTAAAAGGTATCCTTGGGTGGAATTAAATAAGGTTGAGCTCACGGTGCCTGTGTTGTCCATTAGAGATTGAATTGTTGGTTAGACATTATATAAATTTACCTGATAGACAATGGCGGACCTGGCCAAATTTCGATCTGCCGCTGTTCAGACTGCAAAAGAGTTAGGATTAGATGGGCAAGTTATGGTTGCCTATGTCACGACGGAATGTGACAAATTTATTGAACGTGAAGAAAGAAGGTTTGAAGCCGAAAGAAAGTTAGAGGCTGACAAGGAAATTAAGAAGTTACAGTTTGAAGCTGAGGCTGAGACTAAGAGGTTGCAGATTGAGGCTGAGGCTAAGAAATTGGAGGCAGAAAGAGAAGACAAAAGATTAGCTGCAGAAAGGGAAGAGAGGAAATTAGCTGCAGAAAGGGAAGCAGAAGAAAAAAGATTACAAAGGGAACATGAGTTACGACTAAGGGAGTTTGAGTTTCAAGGCCATGCTCCTGAAAATGGTGCCAGTCCCTTTGCCTCTGATGCTACGGTTACTCAGGGAGCCTCAACCTCAGCTATGAATTTTCATTTAGATCATTTTGTTGAGAAAGACGATGATATTGAGAGCTACCTAAATAGGTATGAGCTATTAGCTACCACGTATGGGTTAGAGAGAGAAAGGTGGAGCTTAAAGTTATCTCAGGGACTTCGTGGGGCAGCTTATGAAGTTTTTGCAAAAATGAGCAGAGGTGATCAGAAAAATTATGACATGCTAAAGCAGGCTCTTTTGTTAAGGTATGAAAAGAATGCAGAATTCTATAGAAAAAAATTTAGGAATGCTAAACTACTGTCAGGTGAAACCTATCACCAGTTCTCTGCACGAATAGAGACATACTTGGAGAAATGGACTTCTCTGGGGAAAACCCAAGATCTTAAGGAAATGGTCCTTATAGAGCAACTAAGAGAGTCCATGGCTCCAGACCTGAGAAAGTTTCTCATGGAACAAGGTGCAGAGAGGCTGGGTGAGTTGCTAAATGTTGCTGAAAGGTATCAAGCAGCTCAAGCAGAGGTAACAGGAAATAAAAAGAAACAAGTGGATAACTTTAGGGCACCCCAGAACTTTAATAAATTTGATCCTAAGGATCAAAATAAAGGTAAGCACCAGTTTGATAGGCCACGGTATGACAATAAAAATAAATTCCCACAATTCGATGAAAGGAAATATAATGAAAGAAAATCTTTCAACCAAGGAAAAAGGTGGTGTAAGAATTGTCAGATGGACAATCATGACACTGACCGTTGCAGAAGGAAACCTGTGTATATGGCAACCCTTCAGGTCAGGTCGACCTCAAGACAGGAGGAGGATATTATGTTAGATACCACTCCAGAAGAGATGAGGAAGGCACAGGCTGGGGATAAAACACTCAAGCCTTGTTTCAGAAAATTGTCAACTTGTCATACAACTCCAGGCAAGGGAGATTTTTACATGAAAAACAAGTTGATGTATAGGAAGACTGGAGCTAGATCCAATGGTCACGGACAGCTGGTTCTTCCAAAAAGATATAGGACAGACTTAATAAGGAGCCTACATGTGAAACCAGATGGGGACCATGAGAAGATAGGTACCATCATTCAAAAGGTGGCTCACAATTATTATTGGCCCAAAGCAAGATGGGACATTGAGAATTTTGTAGAAAGGTGTAGCATAGCACATGAGGGAACACCCACAAGTGGGAACATGGATCAGGACCTGGACACGCCCCGGGGAAAAATTAGGCCTGATAATAAAAAGAGATATAAATTTGATAAAGTGGACCAAATGGAATGGGAAGCCCCTTTTCACGGACAAGCTTCACTTAACTGTTTTACAATGGCCACTATGCGGAGAGTGCAAAGAGATGTCTTACCCCAGGATAAGCCGAAAATCCCTCAATCGGACTTAAACAAACTGGAGGAAGAAGATGTAGAGAGGAAATCTCTCATCAAGAATTTTAATGGGGAGGAAACCCCAGGAAAAGAAAAATTGGTAGCGGTCGTTTTGTGAATGATAATTCTGGGAGGAAAAATCATCACTATAAAGCTTCGAGTGGAAGAGACCATACCGGTGCATGGACAAATAGGTCCACACAATTAAAGGTCCATATGTAGCTTTGTTAAGAACGTGGACTGATGAAAAGGCAGAGGAAAACATTACATCTTCATACCAATATGTTAATGAGCTGACCACTCGGTTGAAAACTGGCTGGAAACTTGCCAATGAAAATTTGAAACAAGCCAGGAAGAAACATGCTGCCTATTATAACAGGAAGGCGAAAGACAGAAATTTGGCTGTGGGAGAGAAAGTACTGCTTCTTTTGCCCGGGAGTCAGAATAAGTTACAAATTGGATGGCAGGGTCCATATACAGTTCTAGAGAAGGTGTCTAGAACAAATTATAAGATAGATAAGAAGGGGAAAGAAAAAATCTATCATGTGAATCTCCTGAAGAAATATTTGGAAAGAGAACATCAGGTAGAGACACACTTGTTGACCTTGTCCATCGCCATGGAGATGAAAAAGGAACCACTTTCATCATTTGAATATCCATTACACCCCTGTGAGACAGCAGCACAGGTGAAAATCAGTACACATTTAACGAAAACTCAGAAAGAGAGAGTGCAACAGGTTCTAAATAATCATGCAGAGGTTTTAACAGACCGACCAGGGCATACAAACCTATTGGAATATGATATGAAACTAATAGACTCCACACCTGTCTGTATGAAACCATATTCGATTCCGTTTGCTAAGGAGAAAGCTTTGAAGGAAGAGATAGACTATCTGTTGAAGGAAGGAATTATTTCGCACAGTGAGTCTTCGTATAGTTCCGGTGTTGTACTCTTAAGGAAGCCCTCTGGAGAACATAGACTCTGTATAGATTACAGGAGACTGAATGCTATTACAGAAGGACAGGTGGATCCATTGCCGGATACAAATCAGCTGTTTGCCAGACTAAATAAAGCTAAATATTTCTCAAAAGTGGATCTGAGTAAAGGATACTATCAGATTCCAGTAAAGCCTGAGGTTAGACCATACCTAGCTTTTAGTACCTCAGAAGGACACTATGAGTTTAATAGATTGCCATTTGGATTGAAGAATGCGCCTAGTGTCTTCTCTAGAATGATGAGAAAATTATTGGATCCTCTGAATAATCCCTGTATAACAAATTTTATGGATGATATCCTTATAGCAACAGAAACATTTGAGGAACACATTGACTCTCTGAACATGCTGTTTGATCGACTTAGGGAGGCAAATTTAACAGCCCGACCAACCAAATGTTGCGTTGGATGTAAAGAATTGGAATTTTTGGGACACACAGTTTATCAGGGAAATATGACCCCTGACCCAAAGAATTTAGAAAAACTACAGAAAGCCCCGAGACCACAAACCAAGAAGGACGTGAGATCCTTTGTCTCATTATGTGGTTTCTACCAGAAGTATATCAAAAACTTTAATTCCATATGTGCACCTTTAACGGAATTGACACGTAAAGGACATCCAGATCGCATTACATGGACACCACAATGTGAAATGACTTACCAAGAATTGAAGGAAAAGCTCACAAGTAAACCCATTTTGAAATTACCTGACTTAAGTCAAGAATTCATAGTAAGGACGGATGCAAGTAATATTGGGTTAGGTGCAACTTTACTACAGAAATCAGATGCATTGGATGGGGAATTAAGCCCAGTGGCATATGCTAGCAGAAAGTTGAATAAAGCTGAAATCAACTACTCAACTAGCGAAAAAGAATGTCTTGCAGTAATATGGGCGATAAAGAAATTCAATATTTATCTATATGGGAAGGCATTTAAGTTGCAAACTGACCACAAACCTTTATCGTTTCTAGCACAGGCTAAGCATGAGAACTCTAGGTTACTCCGATGGTCTTTGCTTCTGGCTCCATATAATTTTAGCATTGAGTATATATCTGGAAAAACCAATTTGGGAGCGGATTTTTTAAGCCGCCATCCGTGTGATGAGAATCACCGTAAACACCAGAAATAATAATGAATTTCTCTATGTGAATATAGAATAAAGGACTGACATATAATGTCTGTTTTAAGAGGGGAGGTGTCGTGGAATATTCTAATCCACATATATAAATTATCAAGTAACTATAAAGCCTAATAAATACATATAATAAATAAAGGAAGAAGAATGGTAAAGAACAGTGCTGTCACAATGACTGTACTCGAAATCCCCCTTGTTTTATGCTTCGTCTGCAAATTGTAACGCTTTCACGTTGATAGTAAAAGCTTACTGTATTATTACCCGCTTTCTTCAATGAAACGTGTGCTGCATTTCTAAGAAAAACATTGAGAGGCCCTGCGTAATGACCTAAATTAATCCTAACATTAATTATATTACATTACCAAAACGAACGAACAGATGGACTCAAATATAGAGAGAGAGAGAGGGGCGAATAAAATCGGGAACGCATGCAACACGCGTCGCGCGATACACAAATGCTGCCATCACGCGTGTAAGTCTACATGCACTAATTGTTTTTCAGTCGGACAGTGATAAAATACACTACCCTTTCCCAGAGTTAGGTTTATAAATCATAAAAAACTCTTATTAGGAAAGACAACATTAGATGGGTTTACGGTTGAAAACATAACAGTACCCAGACAGCACATCTTCGAAACAGGAGGTAGAAAATACATATTTTGAACGCAGCCACGTAGCTCTTTCAAATTGGTATATTTGGGTTCCTTAGGGCTTGCTGACAAATAATATGTAAAACGTTACGCAAATAGTCCAGGAATTAATAAATTATACCCAAAATAAAATAGTGAGGATGCCTGACAGCATGGAATCATTTCTGCTCATAAAATTTTTTTTATAACGTGTTTGAAAAAACCTTACGTTACATAAATAGCCTACCATGTAAACTCCCAATTGATTGGAGCGCAACAAATGAAAGCCTAACCACGATTGGTCGGACTATAAATACTATCTTTCGTTGTTAGGGGAAACGGGGAAAGGTAACATTTTTTCAAACACTTGTCGAAACGGGGCCTCATTGGCTAGACTCGCTGGATATAATCACTTGGGAGCGTTAGTTCGAAACCACTTGTTTAAATAAGCTTGATAAAGCATCAGTGCGTTGAAGCCAGCTCACAATTTTGCTAAAATAAAAGCCTGGAACATAAGCAGATGGAAATTTGTGCCAGTAATTGTGCCAGAATTCATTGCTAATCAACGTATCTGTGTTTATTTCCATGAAATTGTGGTAAGCTTGAACCATTCAGTATCTTTTAATGAAAATTGAATGTAAATTGTTAATTTATGCCTGTATATATATGTGTAGTTCAGTGGCAAACAAGAGATAAAGCCTATAATGCTCCAGCCTGAACAGAGGGTGTCGGAGGAAAGTCAAACGGCATGGAATGGCCAAATAGTACACTGACACCTAGATGATTGACTAGAAAGAAATAATGCTGGAATTGCAGAGGCGTAGTAACCATTAAGGAGGTTAATGCTGGTATAAAGTACTTCAGAATGAAGCTGATAGTTGGCCTAACGCTCTGAACTCAATGTTTGTGCTGTATTGTGATCAGTGTAAAAGAGAGTATAAGTTAGTTATGAAGTAGAAGGTACATCCTTCTTGATTTCAGGGACAGTGGTCTTGATGGTACTGAGCAGCACCTGGTCAGAGCTTTGCTGAATCCAGTGTCGGACAGCATACTCCTTGGTCCTTTTAGCTATCAGTGAGGTGTCTCCAGAGCCCAGAGGAGAATTCGAGCAGAGGAGTCCTTTCCTGCCGCCATCACGCCAGATAAGCTAACTTGGCCAGCTGAGCTCAACATTATGTCCCCTCATCTTGAAATGACTTTGTAAAATTAACATTAAGAGGGGAAATTAATTGTCTTAATATCAGGAACTGAGAACATCTCCAATACTAGTTTCCTTAAGACAAACTATTGAAGTCATGATGACAACTACCAACAGAGCTTGAACAAAACAAAACCAGTATTACCTCATACTACTATTACACAACTGACACACATAGGATATTTTTAATAATATATGTCACTACCAGATTCATATTAATACATTCTGTACATAACTTGTAATTAACATTGATTGTGATTCCTGGTTCCTTTGTCTTTGAATCAGGACACACATATGCCAGTAATGAATACATATTGTTATTTGAAAAGTTACGAGTGATAGCCATTGGCAGTTTCCTAAAGCAGGGTGCCAAAGTAGGGTCCTTGTATTGCGCTTCTTTAAGTTCTACAGGTAACAAATTAGGCGCAGGTGTGGTGAAGTGGGATGTTATAAATACTTATAGGGAACTTAGTGTACTGACTGAGATCAGCTGTGAAGGTATCTATATCTATTAAGAGTAGTGTATTATAGATAACCTTACTTGCTACCACATATCTATATATCTCAGTCAGAATTATTCTGGAATAGTGTGATGCTACGTTATGTGTCTAGGGTATGTGTATGGTGAAGTGTAAGTCACAACAACAGACAGATAAACAATTTAATTTAATCCACTACTCTTAACAACACTGTGACACTCACATACATATAACACTCTATGAGAATAGCTTAAAGAAGTCACTCGTAACGGTTCAAATAACAATATGTATTCATTACTAGCATGAATGAATATGTGTCCTGATTCAACTACAAGGGAACCAGGAATCACAATCAATTTAAATTACAAGTTATGTACAGAATGTATTTAATATGAATATTGTAGTGACATATATTAGTACAAATGTTCTATGTGTGTCAGTTGTGTAGTAGTAAAATGAGGTAATACTGGTTTTGTTTTGTTCAAGCTCTGTTGGTATTTGTCATCATGACTTCAATAGTTTGTCTTTAGGGACCAGTATTGGAGATGTTCACAGTTCCTGATTTTAAGACAAGTAAATTCCCCTCTGAATAGTATTTTTATAAAGTTATTTCAAGATGAGGGGACATAATGTTGAGCTCAGCTGGCCAACTCTGCTTATCTTGAGTGATGGCGGCAGGAAAGGACTCCTCTGCTCGAATTCTCCTCTGGGCTCAGGAGACACCTCACTGATAGCTAAAAAGACCAAGGAGTATGCTGTCCGACACTGGATTCAGCAAATCTCTGACCAGATGCTGCTCAGTACCATCAAGACCACTGTCCCTGAAATCAAGAAGGATGTACCTTCTACTTCATAACTAATTTATATTCTCTTTTACACTGATCACAATACAGCACAAACATTGCGTTCAGAGCGTTAGGCCAACAGTCAGCTTCATCTGAAATACTTTATACCAGCATTACCATCCTTAATGGTTACCACGCCTCTGCACTTCCAGCATTATTTATTTCTAGTCAATCATCCAGGTGTCAGTGTACTGTTTGGCCATTCCATGCCGTTTTACTTCTCTCCGACACCCTCTGTTCAGGCTGGAGCATTACAGGCTTTACCTCACGTTGGCCACTGAACTACACATATATATACAGGCATAAATCAACAATTCACATTCAATTTTCATTAAAAGATATTAAATGGTTCAAGCTTACCACAATTCATACGAATAACACAGATACGTTGATTAGCAATGAATTCTGGCACAAACTGGCACAAACTTCCATCTGCCTATGTTCCAGGCTTTTATTGAGCCAAATATAAGCTGGCTTCAACGCACTGATGCTTTATCAAGTGTATTTAAACAAGTGGTTTCGAACTAACGCTCCCAAGTGTGTATATCAGCGAGACTGGCCAATGAGCCACGTTTCGACAAGTGTTTGAAAAAATGTTATCTTTTCCCGTCTCCCCTAACAACCAAGATAGTATTTATAGCCCGACCAATCGTGGTTAGGCTTTCATTTGTTGCGCTCCAATCAATTTGAAGTTTACATGGTAGGCTATTTCTGTAACGTAAATTTTTTTCAAACACGTTAAAAAAAAAATCTTATGAGCAGAAATGATTTTATGCTGTCAGGCACCCCCAATATTTTATTTTGGGTATAATTTATTAATTCCTGGACTATTTGCGTAACGTTTTACATATTATTTGTCAGCAAGCCCTAAGGAACCCAAAAATACTAATTTAAAGGAGCTACGTGGCTGCGTTCAAAATATGCAATTTCTTCTACCTCCTGTTTAGAAGATGTGCTGTCTGGGTACTGTTATGTGTTCAAACGTAAACCCATCTAATGTTGTCTTTTCTAATAAGAGTTTGTTATGATTTATAAACCTAACTCTGGGAAAGGGTAGTGTATTTTATCACTGTCCGTCTGAAAAAGTTAGTGCTTGTAGACTTACACGCGTGATGCCAGCATTTGTATATCGCGCGTCGCGTGTTGCATGCGTTCCTGATTTTCAGCCCTCCCCTCTCGCTATCCTTTTGTCCATCTGTTCGTTCGTTTTGGTAACGTAATATAATTAATGTTAGGATTAATTTAGGTCATTACGCAGTACGTCTCAATGTTTTTCTTAGAAATGCAGCACACGTTTCATTGAAGAAGGCGGGTAATAATACAGTAAGCTTTTATATCAACGTGAAAGCGTTACAATTTGCAGACGAAGCAGAAAACAAGGGGGATTTCGAGTACATTCTTTGTGACAGCACTGTTATTTTACCATTGCTCTTCTCTTTATTAATTTTATTTGTTAGGCTTCATATTTACCTAATAATTTATATATGTGGATTAGAATATTTCATGACACCTCCCCTCTTAAAACAGACATTATATGTCAGTCCTTTATTCTATATACACATATAGAAATTTATTATTATTTCTGGGGTTTACGGTGATTCTCATCACACGGATGGCGGCTTAAAAAATCCGCTCCCAGATTGGTTTTTCCAGATATATATTCAATGCTAAAATTATATGGAGCCAGAAGCAAAGACCATCGGAGTAGCCTAGAGTTCTCATGCTTAGCCTGTGCTAAAAACGATAAAGGTTTGTGGTCAGTTTGCAACTTAAATGCCTTCCCATATAGATAAATATTGAATTTCTTTATTGCCCATATTACTGCAAGACATTCTTTTTCGCTAGTTGAGTAGTTGATTTCAGCTTTATTCAACTTTCTGCTAGCATATGCCACTGGGCTTAATTCCCCATCCAATGCATCTGATTTCTGTAGTAAAGTTGCACCTAACCCAATATTACTTGCATCCGTCCTTACTATGAATTCTTGACTTAAGTCAGGTAATTTCAAAATGGGTTTACTTGTGAGCTTTTCCTTCAATTCTTGGTAAGTCATTTCACATTGTGGTGTCCATGTAATGCGATCTGGAAGTCCTTTACGTGTCAATTCAGTTAACGGTGCACATATGGAATTAAAGTTCTTGATATACTTCTGGTAGAAACCACATAATGAGACAAAGGATCTCACGTCCTTCTTGGTTTGTGGTCTCGGGGCTTTCTGTAGTTTCTCTAAATTCTTTGGGTCAGGGGTCATGTTTCCCTGATAAACTGTGTGTCCCAAAAATTCCAATTCTTTACATCCAACGCAACATTTGGTTGGACGGGCTGTTAAATTTGCCTCCCTAAGTCGATCAAACAGCATGTTCAGAGAGTCAATGTGTTCCTCAAATGTTTCTGTTGCTATAAGGATATCATCCATAAAATTTGTTATACAGGGATTATTCAGAGGATCCAATAATTTTCTCATCATTCTAGAGAAGACACTAGGCGCATTCTTCAATCCAAATGGCAATCTATTAAACTCATAGTGTCCTTCTGAGGTACTAAAAGCTAGGTATGGTCTAACCTCAGGCTTTACTGGAATCTGATAGTATCCTTTACTCAGATCCACTTTTGAGAAATATTTAGCTTTATTTAGTCTGGCAAACAGCTGATTTGTATCCGGCAATGGATCCACCTGTCCTTCTGTAATAGCATTCAGTCTCCTGTAATCTATACAGAGTCTATGTTCTCCAGAGGGCTTCCTTAAGAGTACCACCCGGAACTATACGAAGACTCACTGTGCGAAATAATTCCTTCCTTCAATAGATAGTCTATCTCTTCCTTCAAAGCTTTTTCCTTAGCAAACGGAATCGAATATGGTTTCATACAGACAGGTGTGGAGTCTATGAGTTTCATATCATATTCCAATAGGTTTGTATGTCCTGGTCGGTCTGTTAACACCTCTGCATGATTCTTTAGAACCTGTTGCACTCTCTCTTTCTGAGTTTTCGTTAAATGTGTACTGATTTTCACCTGTGCTGCTGTCTCACAGGGGTGTAATGGATATTCAAATGATGAAAGTGGTTCCTTTTTCATCTCCATGGCGATGGACAAGGTCAACAAGTGTGTCTCTTCCTGATGTTCTCTTTCCAAATATTTCTTCAGGAGATTCACATGATAGATTTTTTCTTTCCCCTTCTTATCTATCTTATAATTTGTTCTAGACACCTTCTCTAGAACTGTATATGGACCCTGCCATCCAATTTGTAACTTATTCTGACTCCCGGGCAAAAGAAGCAGTACCTTCTCTCCCACAGCCAAATTTCTGTCTTTCGCCTTCCTGTTATAATAGGCAGCATGTTTCTTCCTGGCTTGTTTCAAATTTTCATTGGCAAGTTTCCAGCCAGTTTTCAACCGAGTGGTCAGCTCATTCACATATTGGTATGAAGATGTAATGTTTTCCTCTGCCTTTTCATCAGTCCACGTTCTTAACAAAGCTACATATGGACCTTTAATTGTGTGGACCTATTTGTCCATGCACCGGTATGGTCTCTTCCACTTGAAGCTTTATAGTGATGATTTTTCCTCCCAGAATTATCATTCACAAAACGACCGCTACCAATTTTTCTTTTGGGGCTGTCTCCCCTCTTAAAATTCTTGATGAGAGATTTCCTCTCTACATCCTCTTCCTCCAGTTTGTTTAAGTCCGATTGAGGGATTTTCGGCTTATCCTGGGGTAAGACATCTTTTTGCACTCTCCGCATAGTGGCCATTGTAAAACAGTTAAGTGAAGCTTGTCCGTGAAAAGGGGCTTCCCATTCCATTTGGTCCACTTTATCAAATCTATATTTCTTTCTATTATCAGGCCTAATTTTGCCTCGGGGCGTGTCCAGGTCCTGATCCATGTTCCCACTTGTGGGTGTTCCCTCATGTGCTATGCTACACCTTTCTACAAAATTTTCAATGTCCCATCTTGCTTTGGGCCAATAATAATTGTGAGCCACCTTTTGAATGATGGTACCTATTTTCTCATGGTCCCCATCTGGTTTCACATGTAAGCTCCTTATTAATTCTGTCCTGTATCTTTTTGGAAGAACCAGCTGTCCGTGACCATGGGATCTAGTTCCAGTCTTCCTATACATCAACTTGTTTTTCATGTAAAAATCTCCCTTGCCTGGAGTTGTATGACAAGTTGACAATTTTCTGAAACAAGGCTTGAGTGTTTTATCCCCAGCCTGTGCCTTCCTCATCTCTTCTGGAGTGGTATCTAACATAATATCCTCCTCCTGTCTTGAGGTCGACCTGACCTGAAGGGTTGCCATATACACAGGTTTCCTTCTGCAATGGTCAGTGTCATGATTGTCCATCTGACAATTCTTACACCACCTTTTTCCTTGGTTGAAAGATTTTCTTTCATCATATTTCCTTTCATCGAATTGTGGGAATTTATTTTTATTTTCATACCGTGGCCTATCAAATTGGTGCTTACCTTTATTTTGATCCCTAGGATCAAATTTATTAAAGTTCTGTGGTGCCCTAAAGTTGTCCACCTGTTTCTTTTTATTACCTGTTACCTCTGCTTGAGCTGCTTGATACCTTTCAGCAACATTTAGCAACTCACCCAGCCTCTCTGCACCTTGTTCCATGAGAAACTTTCTCAGGTCTGGAGCCATGGACTCTCTTAGTTGCTCTATAAGGACCATTTCCTTAAGATCTTGGGTTTTCCCCAGAGAAGTCCATTTCTCCAAGTATGTCTCTATGCGTGCAGAGAACTGGTGATAGGTTTCACCTGACAGTAGTTTAGCATTCCTAAATTTTTTCCTGTAAAACTCTGCATTCTTTTCATACCTTAACAAAAGAGCCTGCTTTAGCATGTCATAATTTTCCTGATCACCTCTGCTCATTTTTGCAACAACTTCATAAGCTGCCCCACGAAGTCCCTGAGATAACTTTAAGCTCCACCTTTCTCTCTCTAACCCATACGTGGTAGCTAATAGTTCATACCTATTTATATAGCTCTCAATATCATCGTCTTTCTCAACAAAATGATCTAAATGAAAGTTCATAGCTGAGGTTGAGGCTCCCTGAGTAACCGTAGCATCAGAGGCAAAGGGACTGGCACCATTTTCAGGAGCATGGCCTTGAAACTCAAACTCCCTTAGTCGTAACTCATGTTCCCTTTGTAATCTCTTCTCCTCCTTTTCTGCTTCCCTCTCTGCAGCTAATCTCTTCTCTTCTCTTTCTGCAGCTAATTTCTTCTCTTCTCTTTCTGCAGCTTGTCTTCTTTCCTCGGCTTCCAATGCTTTAGCCTCTTTGTCAGCCTCAATCTGCAACCTCTTAGTCTCAGCCTCAGCTTGCAACCTCTTAGTCTCAGCCTCAGCTTCAAATTGTAACTTCTTAATTTCCCTGTCAGCCTCTAACTTTCTTTCGGCTTCAAACCTTCTTTCTTCGCGTTCAATAAATTTGTCGCATTCCGTAGTAACATAGGCAACCATAACTTGCCCATCTAATCCTAACTCTTTTGCAGTCTGAACCGCAGCAGATCGAAATTTGGCCAGGTCCGCCATTGTCTATTATGTAAATTTATACAATGTCTAACCAACAATTCAATCTCTAATGGACAACACAGGCACCGTGAGCTCAACCTTATTTAATTCCACCCCAGGATACCTTTTAATTCTTATATTCCCTGAAGTGAATTACCCCCAATATTTTTAATAGTTAAAGATTCAAAATCCCAAGAGCGAGACCCCAATATATGTGGTGAAGTGGGATGTTATAAATACTTATAGGGAACTTAGTGTACTGACTGAGATCAGCTGTGAAGGTATCTATATCTATTAAGAGTAGTGTATTATAGATAACCTTACTTGCTACCACATATCTATATATCTCAGTCAGAATTATTCTGGAATAGTGTGATGCTACGTTATGTGTCTAGGGTATGTGTATGGTGAAGTGTAAGTCACAACAACAGACAGATAAACAATTTAATTTAATCCACTACTCTTAACAACACTGTGACACTCACATACATATAACACTCTATGAGAATAGCTTAAAGAAGTCACTCGTAACGGTTCAAATAACAATATGTATTCATTACTAGCATGAATGAATATGTGTCCTGATTCAACTACAAGGGAACCAGGAATCACAATCAATTTAAATTACAAGTTATGTACAGAATGTATTTAATATGAATATTGTAGTGACATATATTAGTACAAATGTTCTATGTGTGTCAGTTGTGTAGTAGTAAAATGAGGTAATACTGGTTTTGTTTTGTTCAAGCTCTGTTGGTATTTGTCATCATGACTTCAATAGTTTGTCTTTAGGGACCAGTATTGGAGATGTTCACAGTTCCTGATTTTAAGACAAGTAAATTCCCCTCTGAATAGTATTTTTATAAAGTTATTTCAAGATGAGGGGACATAATGTTGAGCTCAGCTGGCCAACTCTGCTTATCTTGAGTGATGGCGGCAGGAAAGGACTCCTCTGCTCGAATTCTCCTCTGGGCTCAGGAGACACCTCACTGATAGCTAAAAAGACCAAGGAGTATGCTGTCCGACACTGGATTCAGCAAATCTCTGACCAGATGCTGCTCAGTACCATCAAGACCACTGTCCCTGAAATCAAGAAGGATGTACCTTCTACTTCATAACTAATTTATATTCTCTTTTACACTGATCACAATACAGCACAAACATTGCGTTCAGAGCGTTAGGCCAACAGTCAGCTTCATCTGAAATACTTTATACCAGCATTACCATCCTTAATGGTTACTACGCCTCTGCACTTCCAGCATTATTTATTTCTAGTCAATCATCCAGGTGTCAGTGTACTGTTTGGCCATTCCATGCCGTTTTACTTCTCTCCGACACCCTCTGTTCA
Organism: Oreohelix idahoensis; assembly: GCA_024509875.1. NCBI lineage: Eukaryota > Metazoa > Mollusca > Gastropoda > Stylommatophora > Oreohelicidae > Oreohelix > Oreohelix idahoensis. The sequence continues at coordinate 15,976 of JAMPIV010017028.1, forward strand.
GGCTGGAGCATTACAGGCTTTACCTCACGTTGGCCACTGAACTACACATATATATATACAGGCATAAATCAACAATTCACATTCAATTTTCATTAAAAGATATTAAATGGTTCAAGCTTACCACAATTCATACGAATAACACAGATACGTTGATTAGCAATGAATTCTGGCACAAACTGGCACAAACTTCCATCTGCCTATGTTCCAGGCTTTTATTGAGCCAAATATAAGCTGGCTTCAACGCACTGATGCTTTATCAAGTGTATTTAAACAAGTGGTTTCGAACTAACGCTCCCAAGTGTGTATATCAGCGAGACTGGCCAATGAGCCACGTTTCGACAAGTGTTTGAAAAAATGTTATCTTTTCCCGTCTCCCCTAACAACCAAGATAGTATTTATAGCCCGACCAATCGTGGTTAGGCTTTCATTTGTTGCGCTCCAATCAATTTGAAGTTTACATGGTAGGCTATTTCTGTAACGTAAATTTTTTTCAAACACGTTAAAAAAAAATCTTATGAGCAGAAATGATTTTATGCTGTCAGGCACCCCCAATATTTTATTTTGGGTATAATTTATTAATTCCTGGACTATTTGCGTAACGTTTTACATATTATTTGTCAGCAAGCCCTAAGGAACCCAAAAATACTAATTTAAAGGAGCTACGTGGCTGCGTTCAAAATATGCAATTTCTTCTACCTCCTGTTTAGAAGATGTGCTGTCTGGGTACTGTTATGTGTTCAAACGTAAACCCATCTAATGTTGTCTTTTCTAATAAGAGTTTGTTATGATTTATAAACCTAACTCTGGGAAAGGGTAGTGTATTTTATCACTGTCCGTCTGAAAAAGTTAGTGCTTGTAGACTTACACGCGTGATGCCAGCATTTGTATATCGCGCGTCGCGTGTTGCATGCGTTCCTGATTTTCAGCCCTCCCCTCTCGCTATCCTTTTGTCCATCTGTTCGTTCGTTTTGGTAACGTAATATAATTAATGTTAGGATTAATTTAGGTCATTACGCAGTACGTCTCAATGTTTTTCTTAGAAATGCAGCACACGTTTCATTGAAGAAGGCGGGTAATAATACAGTAAGCTTTTATATCAACGTGAAAGCGTTACAATTTGCAGACGAAGCAGAAAACAAGGGGGATTTCGAGTACATTCTTTGTGACAGCACTGTTATTTTACCATTGCTCTTCTCTTTATTAATTTTATTTGTTAGGCTTCATATTTACCTAATAATTTATATATGTGGATTAGAATATTTCATGACAGCAGGCTCCCGTTCCTTCTTGGTTTGCCCTCTTGTAGTTACTGCTGCCACAATCGGCTCTTCCGGTTTCCCAATACACACGTATCTCCCGCCAAGTATGACTGGGTAGATGGGATCATCCATAACAGCCGCTTTGATCATGCCTCTGACAAAATCAGAGTGGATCTCCACCAATGCAATGGGAAGCGCTGTAGGTGCATCACTCTTACGAACTCCACAAAGTTGGACGGTCTCTCCTGTCTCTTGACCGGGTTTAACCAGGTTTCTGGCAACAATGCAATCATACGAAAGCCCCGTGTCAAATAAACAAGAAGTTTGAGAACCGTTCAATGTAACAGTACCGCGCGTTGAGGGTGTATCCCCAACAGGTTAGGAATCACTGTCAATGATTCCGCCTTGCGAGACTGTTAGTAAGCATCCGATTCGTTTAGGCTCGGTGTGCTCACTCTGATCATATATCCCGTGCTCAGGGGTTTTCCCTTTGCCACCTTGTCCTTTCTGGCTGCGCTGCCATGTAGGGCGGTCGGGTTGATCAGACTGTTTGGGGTGGTTGGGGTACTTGTTCTTGTAGAACTTGGTCTTTTCATGAGGGGTGTTTTGAGGTCCAGTTTCTCTGTGGTTATTCTGATTAGAAGCCTGAGAAGATTGCTCTAGATTATTTTTTCGAAAATGCTCCTCTGTCGGTTTCCGTTTTGTGGCCGGTAGTTCAGCCAGCGCATTTTGATAACGCTCAGACTTTTGCAAAATGTCTTCAAGCTTTTCTGCACCCTGCTCGGCAAGAAATCTCCGGGTATCCGCAGACAAAGTGTTCTTTATTTGTTCTGTTAGAACAAATTCCTCAAGACCTTCATAGGTAGAGGGGAGCTGTGAAAGCTCAAGGCACTTTGACAAGTATCCCTTTAAACGAGATGAGAACTGCTGAAAAGTTTCAGCGCTCTCCTTCCTGCTGTTGCGAAACAGTTGCAAAAACTTTCACGCATTCATTTCGAAGCGGTCAAGCAAAGCTTTCTTCAACAATTCGTAGTCGTCTTGTTGGCTACTTTTCAGCTTAGAATAAACATCATAAGCATAACCTTTTAGGGCCTGGGAAAGTTTCATATTCCAACGCGACCTCTCTAACCCGTACAGAGTTGCAATTTTCTCAAATTTTTCTAACCATGTGTCAATCTTCTCATTAGGACAAGGGAAAGACTCAAGAGTGAAGGACATAACGTTGAGTTGAAGAGATTGAGTGTTAGAAGGATCCGTTAAGGAAGAATGAGGAGAAGACTATCCATTGCTGGAGGTAGAGGCAGCACCAAGACTTTGGACTTCTAGAGCCTTAAGAGCCAACTCATGCTGTCGTCGTTGCTCATTTTCTCTTTCCAAATGCTGTCTCTCCTTCTCTCTTTCCTCTCTCTCTCCTTCTCTCTTTCCTCATGCTGTCTCTCCTTCTCTCTTTCGTTTGCCCTGCGGATTTCCATTTCTTACTCTATCTTTTTCTGCTCTCTAGCTTCGGCTGCTTTCCTCTCCGCATCATATCTCTCGAGTTCGTCTCTGACAAATGCTTTCGCTTCCTCTCCTTCCAGTCCCTCCTCTCTTGCTTCGTCCCTGAGGAGTTGTCTAAGCTTTGCCCTCTCGGCCATATTGAATAAGTGACTGAGACTTAGACGAGAAAGAAATTAGGAAAAGGATAACCTGGTTCCCACCACTTGCGAGAAAATAACAAACAAAGATGATATACTTATAACCTGGGATACCTCCTCCAAAAATAAAATATAACTGTCGCTGCTATTAATCGGCAATAAAGCACCTAATGCAAACACGACTACGCCAACTAAATGGTAGTTAAGATTACTTCTGAAAAATAAGTTGCTACAGTGGAAACAAAAAAATTTATGCAAAAAATTAAAGAGAAAAAATAATCCCTTAATTTTAAAATCCACTATAAGTTCGCCCCTGGAGTCAGATCGGGTAAGGGAGGCAATTAATCTGAACGAAAGAGTCCGAAACGCACTCCTTAACTTAGTTCAAACACCGTTCTGCCTCAGTACCCAGTGAATGTTATACACTCACCACTTTACCAGCGTTTAGTATTACAAAATCATTAATTAACATGTATTCCGACAAAATCAACCTGTAAACCAAATGTATAATGCTTCTTAATGCTGTGGAAAACAATTTTTAGTCGTGTGGTCAGCACGCCCATAAACAGATCGTTAGTCTAGGGGATAAATTATTTAGAGATATAACAACTCACAAGACATCACACTCTTACTCTATATCAGAATAAAGAATCTACAGACGAGCTGATATTTGTCGTCTCGTCTTCCTATTCTAAGTTCAAAAACCGGAAACGAGCCCACATTTGTCGTACCCGTCTCAGGATTTTGGGTTCAATTCCCGGTAACGAGCCACCATTTGTCGTAGATTTTTGATAGGAGAATTAAGACTTGGGTTGGTCCCTTCTGAATAGATTAGAATAGGTGATAGACACAGTGAGAGTTAGTAAAAGAAATAGATTCCACGAGTGAGATTGAAAGAATGTGATATAGAGGCTGTCTCTGAAAGCGAAAAAAATTCTTCTCTCTCTCACCTATCTTCTACGACAGCTTTACAGCGTCAGACAGTCTAAACACATATATATATTTTACCTATATTTCTATCTACTCACGGGCACGCACATACACGTGACGACAGTTAAACACACTGACGTGGGAAACCTATACAAATACTTATATAAATATTCTAGAACGAGCTGACCAACACGCTGATTAATTCCAAGGGAAATTTTAATTATCATTTAAAATTTCTTCACAACACATAGAATTTACATCAAAACATATACAAATAGTCATAAAATATCAAGAGAATGCTACAAGGATGATAGCCCCGTTATGATATTAACTCTAGGTTTAGCCCACAGCCCCGTTATGCGACAGATGATGGCCCAAAGAGTCATAAATACATATGATTAGGGTCTAATATTGTCCTTCAAAAGGAACAATTTAATCAAGCAGCCAATCTTCCGTAAGGAGATTATAAAGTGGGTGAATCAATAGTTATCAAAAAAAACTCACTCAGTCCACTTTCACTCGGTTCTTTCATCAGGGTACCCTGGCACACGTGCTTACCTAATAAAACTTGATGTTGTTCACCGTCTGACGCAACCTTGGGACACTTCTCTACAGTGAATCTGTATTCTTTGGATAAAGCGAATCCCAGCTCTACAATTACAGGTTTCTTCCACTGTTTTCGGGGAGCGTTCACTTCACCAGTTAATTTTTTAGATTACTGTTCATGTCACTTAGATCGGTTAGGGTAAGCAAGTTTGAACGGGCACACAGAGTCAAAACACGAGGGTTTCCTTCATTTGGGAAAAACTGACCAGTGGACAACTTCTTTTAACAGATAGTCTTGGTTCACTATACACTCTTTCAATACTTGTCGGAAATATTAATGTTATTTCTTTGTAATTATTCTCGCCGCCAGGCAGCATGTATATTTGAGTTTATTGTGAAGAAATAAAGTCTGGCTCAAAGGCCCAGTATAAACATTTAGTCTTTAGAAAACCGTTAGTGGGATTGGTATTACTGTCTATCTCTGATGGCACATGCACTGTCAGACCAGTGTTACTTGAAACAACCCACGTGGTTAAAGATAAGAAATGTCTATTCTTCTCACAAGTATGACTCTTTACTGCTAAACGCCGGCAAGTTCTGGGTCACCCCAGTATTCACTGCATAAAATGGAAAAAGCACATATAAAATAATTATACATACTATGTATAAGGATATAACTTATATTTTAAACTGCAAGCGTAGAGCTTATCATTTAACACTTCCCGTGCAATAAGTTATATTATAAAATCAATCATCATGAATTTGAAATACATATAAATATATTTCGTCAACACTCATGAGACATCTAGCAGTTATAAGTTAGTTTAGAAAATGTATCTCGCCTGAGTATTAGCAGTTAAATGGAATTATTTTTATTAGCCGAATGGGTTTAGCTAGAAATTTATAATTTATCTTGCTTTCCACTGTAACTCGTCGACTAAAGAATATAACAAACTATTAAAATAATCACTCTGCACACAGAACTAGTTTAAAATGAAGTAGGCGATTAAACACTTTATCACTTCACAAAATACTAGAGATTTATTATATATAATATTTACCTCACGCAGAACTACAGACTAAACCATGAACTAGAGTACTGTAATCTAATGGTAATCTAGAACTCGGCAAATGCCCAAGAAACTCAGACTTCGCCAAAGCACAGATATTAAATCTAGCATAGCGATCTGTCTACTGCAAATTTAAGAGTCAGAATGAAATTAAAGTTTAACATTCTGGTTATATCTATCAAACAGACAAAGAGGTGAACGTTTATTTCGTAGAACGAAATGCTCTCCCCTTTCCGGCTTTAAGGATACGTTTAACACCTAAACGCATGTCGTAACTGCCACCTACTGACCAAGATGTACGCGTGTCAGTTTCAAATCTCAGACACCCCGTCTGCAGGGCGGAGCGCAATTTCACACTTCGCCGGACTATCCCGACGAAAACTCACGCAGTTGCTGCATAAGGTAGACAATCCGTCTGCCTGCCATGTCCGACGGAGCGAATTCTCACACCCCAGGCCCAGAAATCTGGTCAGGCAGCGCTCTGACCGGGGAAACTGCAGACGTTCTGTCTGGCGAGAACCGTATATTCACAGCTATCGTTCTACTGACAGAGTCTGACATCTACGTAATACCATCACTAGTGCGATTCTCAGTTTTGAGAACAGAAACAGGTATACGTTAAGGATGGGGAAGAAAATATTTTTCGCAAACGAATGGATGCGAAAAATACAGGAAAGAAAGTAAAACGGATAACAAAAATAAAGGATACGGGTGAAAGAAGAAAGAAGAGGATGTAGGCAATTTATGATCAATAACCTCTGTGACACTCAGGCGGAAAGTGGTAGTCTGCTGGTATCTATGAAGCTGGTGGATTGACCTGGCAAATGTCTCTATGTTGTGGTCATTAACTTAATATCATAAGAAAGACTGACCTTTGCAGAGAAATACTGACACAAGACAGATACGTGTGGACATGTGGCAGTAAGGTGACTGAACGAAGGGAATGGCACTATTTTGACATATGTGTGACAGGGGTTAGATGTTTTGGTGATTGTTATGGGATCTCTCGAGTGTAACTGGTTACCACCAGAGCTGTTAGTACCCGAATGAAATATGATTCAACCCAAGTTCTTATTACTCACACAGGCTGTCACGTTATCTATTCTCCTTGATTCCTTCCACTACAACATGCTTATTCAAATGACTCACTGGTTTTATAAACAATCAGTTTTATTTACAAGTCCGACTGGACTATAAGGTTCATATAATGGACACATCTCAATACCCTGACTACTGACGGTCAGAACGTTCACAATCAAAAAGAGTATTGTTCCTTGTATAAAACGACAGCCTCAATGAAATACTGTCCCATGTCATTTGTAAACAATGGTGGCTTCTACTGACTCTTTGTAATTTCATAGATAAAAGTTATCAAAATGTTCACACAACATAACGAGGGTACAAACCGTATACAATTCTTCCAACATAATATCTTGACTTAGTCGTGTGAAAAGGTTACACTTGCAGAAAGGGATAGTTCTCAACTTCTAACAAGGAAAACTCACCGATCTGCAAGACTGATGTGTCTCGCTCGGAAGCTAGTTCTCGACTCTTCTTATAAAAAGTACTCAGCCCGTGCAAAGCTTTCTGTACACACTCAAGTGTCAACAAAGCCTAGGTCTTCGCCTATTAATTAAAGGGGAGCTAACTATTAATTTCTAAGAGTTACCTTCTCTTGACTAGTGCTTATACTTGCTAGTCTATTCAAGTACATCGGTCTGTTAGACTTTATTTCTAATACTAACGTGATAACTTGCGTTAGTGTTGGCCGTACTGTAACAGACACAAAACCACTCGTCTCCGTCTCTCGTGTAGCCACAGGTCAGTCTCTATCAAAACATTGGTGGTCTGTCTCAGGCTACTCTCATCGTCATAGTTTGGTGAAGCTCATACTGTCAGTCTCCTCCGGTCGTAGAGCCGACATTCTTGGAAGCAACGTTCTACGGTTTGCTTTTTTTCCCCACATGGACTTGTGTCAGCCTGTCCGATTGTTAATTTGCTCAACAAATTGTATTTGAGTCTTTGGTGGACGGTTCCAAATCTGCCAATTATCACTAGATCATTCCTGATTAAGTGTAGTATGCATGCGTTGTATGACTCTGTGTCTTTTATAAATATCGGCTATTTTATTATTATTGTTTTTATGTGTTCACATGCAGTTATATCCAGCGTTACAAGTTTGTTTCCTCCTTCTTTTGCAAGTTTGTGTGCCTTCTTTTCATTTCCGTTTATCTTGAATTTAGCAGAAATACATTGTACTTTTCAATCTCCTGAAAATTATGGCTGGTTTTCCGTTAGTGCTTCTGAGAGACTGTCTAATTCTTTGTTTTTATGGTTCCGTAGGCATTTATGACTTAAAGGAAATTTGTAAGGACCACATTCTTGGCTTTAGCAATCTTCTTGTTGCGAAAGGCAAAATTAACAAAACATTCAAAGACAAATCTTGCCATACGACTGTATGGGCTACATAATTTAGGTAGAAAGGAATACTATACCTCCATGTAAGATAAACCGTCTAGTTTACATGGCGTTGTTATTAGTTCAGCACAAACTATATCGCCCATAAAACACTTGAGGGAACGAACTGGAATGAAGAGTATGTTTTGCACTCTATCTGGCAAGTTCCAGGTATTTACATGGCATACATGACAAATAATTGAACGATACTTTCTGTCACGAAAAAAAAAAAAAGGCTCTCGCTATTATTGCACACACAGAAAACTTTTCTTGGAATTCTGTAACGTACAAATTCTCAGAACATGGTAGAATGGATAAGGATCTAGAAATCAAAAGGCTAAGAGAGGTCAACGGCTTACCAATTGTCTCCGCTGCTGGAGTACTCAGACGTCCCTATGGAGAATAAAGAAGAGGTGATACATAGAATAGACATGCCGTTCAACGCGTCTAATATGAGGTGTTCCGCATGAGGCTGGCAACCTCCTCATGTAAAACCAACCGATACAGAAACAATTGCTGCAAGAACATTGGCTGCTGTGTGCAAGGGAACCAGCTGCAATGGTGGCTCCATGCTTCATATAAGCCAAAAGGAAAATGATGATGATGCATAGAATATGTAAGGGGGGGGGGTATCATTGTCATACATTATCACTATCTGAAGCACCGGAGAAGAAGATCATATGGTAAAATAACGTGCCATACAAGCAATACATATTATCATGAGAGACAGAAAGAGGCATGAAAAGATGAGGAAATTGGTAAGTACGTGACTATGCATAAGGCACACATCAGTGACAGACAACCCAGAAGCTGTTTCTACTTTGAGCTCTCTACAGATCTGCATTGATAACATCGTGAATGATTTCAGGTTTGAGAGTACAGAAATTTGGAATGCGTGCAATTTATATGTAACTCTTGTGTCTGTCGTACGACCCGCATCTTGCAATTGCATCATCAGAGTGATAGAAAAGCTCAAGCTAAGTTATATTTTTACTGAATGCTATAATAATAATAATTGCCCTTTCAGTCACAACTGACTAGGCCCTCAGCTGCTTATTTTCCTGGTGTTCCTTTCCACGTTTTATCTATCTACTGCTTGCCATGAGAACTTCTTTTCGCCCAATTTGAAGTGACGCCGTAGCGTGCATCGCCACTTGGTGCGATCGGCAGCTTCATTTTCCCAAGTTGCTGGATTTATGTCCAGTGCCCTTATGTCTCTCTTGCACACATCTTTGAACCTGAATGCTAACTTCACTTCAAATAAAAGATGGGGTCGGAGTGCCTAAAAGGTATGGCGTTCGCCTCGAATTCTAAAGGTACCGGTTTCGATTCCCAGTAGAGGAATTATCATTTATGGAATTAAAAACAAACAAAAAGAAAAACAGTGGTGCTAATGATGTCATACTGTATCACATGTAGTTTACGATTAAATTGACTTTGTGAAAGCTAGCTCGTACGTTTTCAGTTGGAATGCGGTAAATGTACCTTTAATCCTGGGAACACCGCGATCATAAATACCGGCTACAGAAATGTCTCTAGCTTTAACATGCTTTCTAATTCCCTCCTCTGTCATCTAGAAATCTATCAAATCATCCCCCTGTGAACTACTACAGATCGCGATCTACCTTTACGCAAAAAAAGAAATATAAAGTAGTATAATCCTGACAAATAGTCTGAGCGCAAACAAATAATGAATCAGCATAAGCCCGCCATAGAAGAAGATTAGGCTACAGGGCGCCTGAGAGGAAAGTGAATAGCCGGTTATAGATAATATTAAAGAGAACATAAAGAACCATTACATTCTCCTACTTCTTGTACTATTACTATTACTGTCACTACTATTATTATTAATACCACTAGTACTAGTACTACCACTATCACTTAACTACTTTTACTGCCACTAGTACAACTAATATAACTACGACTACTACTTCTTCTTCTTCTGCTACTGCTATTACCATTACCACGACCTTTACCACCATTAATACTACTACTAACACCACTACTACTACCACCTCCGCCACTACCACTACCACAATATACAATATACCTCGCACAGGAACAAAGCGTTTTTCTACCCCAGAAGCTAAAGGAATAATTGGGATGGCAATATTTGCAAAAGTAAGGGCTAGAAAACAGGATTCTAAATGTACACGATTTATTTAATATAACATTGAAAATGTATAAGGCGTAACAAGATGGTAAATCTAGAGAATTATTCGGAATAATTCAGCCGCATTGTGCCTTTTTTTAAATGTCGTCTTTTGAATACGAAAATGCACAGTTACACTAATCTCTTTCTCATTGAGTCTTGCATATACCTAGGCGGGGTTGTCGCAAGGAAGGTCCAGGGTTAGAATCCTGGGTAAGCCACTCATGTCTGTTGTTTTTCTGTTGTCTAGTGTTCTACTTCTTTATTTCCTACGAGTGCCTGATAACATACCTTTATGTTTGTCTCATATTAATTTACTGTCTTGCATATAGTAACGGTTATGTCACAGAAGAGAAATGGTGAGAAGGCAAAGAATTATGGTATAGTCACGCAGAAATAATGAGCTGATGTGAGCTTTAAAAAAATAAATAAAATGTTGTCTCGTTTTGGCGATGTGCTCTCTGTTCAATCTAGACACAGGGTCTTTCGGTTATATTACGGCGCATGTCCAAATATAACAGACCATGTAGTCTGGTTGACTTAAATTATTTTCCATTAATAAGCCCCTTCTTGAGTGTCCAATGGACCACGAGGTTAGAGCGCTTTTCTTTCACGGCGCGGTTAACGGGTTCCGGGATCGTAACCTGGTAGCGTCACGGGCCAGTCTACCCAAATGTAAATGGGTACCTGACTTTGCTGGTGAGTTATAGAGGCAAAGGCAGCGAGGAAGGAAACTGGTCACCAGACCTCATAAAGATGGACTTAATATTGTGAAGTCTCTAACACTTCACACCCCTACGGCTGTTTCTGCTAAGGGACTACTTTTACCTCATCTTTCGTTCTGATTTTGCACTAAAGTAGTTCACAATTTAATAAATTAATAACTAAAATATCTTAAAGTTTTCTTATAATATTAACATCTGTATAACTTTTTATATATATGATAGTACATCTTACCTAGTAGTACAAAGGTGTACTACAGCAATTAGTTTAAAAAAAAAAACATTGCCGCAGTATTCCTACGAATAATTTATTTGCTGTAACAGGATGATAGAGCTAGAATGTTATGTGACGTAGCAGAACAGCAGTACTGTAGAGAGATATATGTGGTGCAAAATATTTGTATAAGTCTAGAAGATTTGTGACATATAACAACATTTTATATTTGTAAGATTTATCAGTTGTCTGGGACTTATATTCATATGACCTCTGGTATAATAATTCATGAATGAAGAGAATCTTTCTTCTCCCGCCTCAATTGTTCAGGCCACCGATGTCTGGCATTACTCTAACATCAGCTCATTATGTCATCGTGACTATACCATAATTCTTTGCCTTCTCGACATTTCTCATGTGTGACATAACCGTTACTATATGCAAGACACAATGAGAAAACGTGATGAAAGGTCGCAGTAATTAGTTTTGGAATTACACAGAGAAATGATAAAAATATGAGAATAAATGCAGCTAATGATAGATGTATCTCTACAGATAGTGGAATAATAATACAAGTTTCGTGGCATCACTATAGACAAAGTTTTAAAAAAACTGATGATAATTTCAAAATTTAAATAGCTAGAGTAACTTTTATTACATTGGGACATATATAGAGATCAGAAGAGATCATAATAAAACATAATAACAGACATCTTTAATTCAAATGTCAAGTCAGATATGAATCGTTATCGGCACCCACTCTAGCGTTGCAGTCACAGAGAACATGTTGTTCTTGTCTAGGTGTACTTTTGATGACTTCTGCTAGATTCTCCTAGAACTCGTCATTAGCTTCCGAGGCAGAGTACAGAATAGGAGCATGTACGCTGACTAGTTTGTAGGCGAAGCTTCCACAGGAGTCCTGATCCATTCTGACCTGGTCCAACTATTATAGTTAGCCATTTTTTACCGTAAAGCCTACTCGATGCTCTATGGCAGGGGTCGGCAAACTTTTAGTAGTGTCGTGCCGAAGTAATGTTGCAAAGTCACTCAGCGTGCCAACCTAAGTCCACCATATTTTTATATACAACAATTATTGAAACAATTTAAAAATGATCTTGTATTAACATGTTTCCGATACATTAAATAACTATTCTATTCTTTGTAGATTATTCAATATTTTAATATAAATAGGAACAAATATCAATACAAATATTATGTTTTGCAAAATTTAAGTCCTGAACACATTAGTTTGAAATTTTATAATAAAATTGCCATATGTATATTTTGTTAAGACAGAAAGTCCAATAGTTTGAAGAACAAAACAATTAAATAAACCAAACATAAAACACGTTATTAAAATTTTAATATGAGTAATCATTGATTATTATTGATCTGAGTCATTAATCAATTAATGGGACCCGCGTCCTTGTTTCTCCTTGGCTAATTGTTCAATATCAGGTGTATATTTTGTCAATTTCAGCTTCACACAGGCTTCTGAATGCATATTTGTTAGGCGACTTCTCTGTGGACTTAAAACAGCTTTCATATGTGAGAAAATTTGTTCACATGTATAAGTTGACCCAAAAGCCGAAAGTAGAGCAAATGCAACTTTCTTCAAACAGGTGAACGCTTCAGGCAGGGATGTCCAGCAGTTGAGGATGGCAGCTGACTTTTCCAAGCAGCTTCCTTCAAGAGTTTTTCGCAATTCTACAAATGTTATCGTCCATAACTCTGATGCCTTGAATTCGATGTGTTGCATTTCAAAATTGTCAACATCCATCCACTCGAAAAGAGATAGGTCAAATGGGATGTTAGTATGATCAATTAAGTCGGGCTTGATGAGGTAAGAAAACATGGTCAGCGTGAGGTGCGAAGTAGTATAAGTGTCAGTTCAGAGTCGTTGTCAAAATAGCTCCGGCTTGGCGTGAAAAATCGCTCCGCACTGGAGACCGGCTGTCTGAGAGTTGCAACTCACGCGCGCTCTCGGTCACTGATGGCGGTTACGACACGCGTTAAGCAGACGTAGGTCTTGTACACGTAAAGGGGAGATGATTTCGGAGTTTGAGAAAATGTGGGATTGTTTGCCCCTGTTTTCAAATATCCACCCAGGAGCTGAAATCTGATTTCATTTCAGTCTTCAACATCTTCAGTAGACGGAAACACGCGTGCTAGCGAATGAAGCTTGTATAGCGAATTTCATAGTTCTCGTCAGATTTCTGACGAGCTTCTAACTACCTATCTAGTGAATTATCCTAGTCGTGGTGTTACCGTAGTTCTGGGGTGAGATTAATATATATTATATCTAGTATTTTGTGAAGTGATAAAGTGTTAAGTCGCTTATTTCATATTTCACTAGTTAGATTTTGCGCAGAGTGCCAAATTTATATAGTCTGTATTATTTTCTAGTGACGTGTTTCAGTGGATAGCAGAATAAATTATAATTTCTAGCATTAAACAATAATGTAGCTATAATGAAGTTAATTTTACTGCTAAATAATCAGACGAGACCATATTTTTCTAAACTAACTTATAAATGCTAGAAGCCTCATGAGATGTTGACGGAATACGCACGTGTTCCTAAATTCACGAGGATTGATGATTTTTTAAAAATATAACTTACTTTATGGGAAGTGTTAAATGATAAGTCAAGCGGTACGCTTGCAGTTTAAAAATGTAAGTTATATTGGGTACATATTGTAAATTATTTGATATGTGTTCTTTCCTTTTTATATAGTGTAACGGTGGTACCCAACTTTGCCAGCGTTCTAGTACGTGAACATTATTTGTGAAGAAACTAATCACTTTCATTACCTGAACTTTAACAGTTAAATGAAGTAAGAGGCCTTCGCGCCAGAATTAATTCTTCCAAAATAACTCTTCAGTACAGTTCAGCCCGTTGTGGAAAGCAAATAGCAGTAACCTTCCGACAGAGTTTTGACTAGTATTGTGGTGACCAAATATAGTACCTTCCTGAAAGTAGACACCGATCTGACATTCCTTAAATTCTAGAAACCAAAGCTAATGACATTGTGCTCTGCTAACTTTCGTGCCTGGACAAATTTTATGTGACTTAACAGACATCCGAAAAATAAGAACACCCAAGGAATCGTTCCCTGAGACAGAGAAATTCAGTACGTCTTTTTGGAACTGGGGATTTCTTGGTCGATGATTCTGTGTGAGAGCATGAGCACATGGCCATGGCTGAATGAATGAGTGTACGCAGGTCAGAGTGTTATTTTACCGGTGTATATTGTCACCCATTTGCTGTCTTAACTTTTTAATCTGCAGAATTTGTTACAACTGCTAGAGTTTCTTTTTCTTAGGCTAAATCAGAGACAGCCTCTATATCGCATTCTATCATCTCACTCGTGGAAATCTATGTTGTATTTCTATCTCTCACTGTGACTATCACTCATTCATTACATTACAAAAACGTGCAGTGCGCCTAATTTCAGACAAAAACCTCACACAGTGTGTAGACGCATATACATATCTTAACATATTACCACTAAGAAAGCGCCTTCTCTTCAACAAAGCCAAATTTATTCACAAAATCTTGTCACAGAATGCTCCAACGTATCTGTGGCCTATTTTCAAATACAGCGGAAGACGCAGTCAACGCTTAAATAAATTACACATGCCCAAGCCTAGGCTCGACTTATTCAAGAAAAGTTTAGCTTTTTCTGCTGCTCATCTGTGGAATACTCTTCCACACGACTTAAAAAATACTCTTAGTCCATATTCATTCAATCACAGACTTTTCAAATACATCATGAGTGCAGATTATATGCCACCCTAATTTCGTTATGTTCTTAAATAATTACGCTGTCACCTCAGGGGCGCATTCCCATAGTCAGTTATGACTGAAGGGGCTATTATTATTATTATTACATAACATCATATGTAGGTTTTAAAGTTAATTTTGTCCTGTTTAGTATAAATTATGATACGCATCTGTAAATTTGTGTAACTGTTATTGTACTGTTACAATGTTGGGATTTTATTTTATTGTACTTTCTTGTTATTTTATTATTTAAGTAACATTTAGGATACGTGTGAGAATAAATAGATTAACTATGGAAGAAGAGAGAAAGGAAGGGCAGAATGTTAGACGGGCCTGCGTGACCAATTCCAAACCCTTTAAAAATAAAGTTCGTTCGTTCGTTCGTTCTATCTATCTATCTATCTATCTATCTATCTATCTATCTATCTATCTATCTATCTATCTATCTATCTATCTCTGATAATGTTTGTACTTTTCAACATATGTTATGTCATGCTTATAAGTAATTAATGTTAATATGAGTGTGCTATATTATTATTTTACTTTACAACGTTGAATTCCTTGAATTTGATATGTAAAATGCATATGAGAATAAATGAATTCAGTATGAAAGGTGAGAGAAAGGAAGGGCAGAATGTCAGAAGGGCCTGCGTGCCCAATTCTCAACCCTTTGAAAATAAAGTTCGTTCGTTCGTTCATTCCAACCTATTCAGAAGGGACCAACCCAAGTCTTAATTCCCTTCAACTAAGACAAATAGTCTATATCCAAATCCATTCATATTTCCTAAACCATTTTTCTACACTCTTTTACCCCACCAAAACCAAACCACCGTTCACAGCTGTATTCCAGGCAACATTTATATCTTGCAGGTTTTTTGGCTGTCCAGTCAACATAGTGCGGATGGTCCAACATCCCAACCTGAAAGTCTGTTTTCTTAATATTAATTCTTATGTTCGTATTACTGCCAAGTGCAGTGTGTTCTGCCCGCAGTCCAGGTTTGACGCTAATCACCATGCACCCAATGGGAAAACATTAATGACACATAAGGAAGGGAAACCCGAGGCCTGTAAACAGTAAATTAATATTAGACAAACATAAAGGTATGTTTTCAGGCACTCGTAAGAAATAAAGAAGTAGAACACTAGACAACAGAAAAACAACAGACGTGAGTGGCTTACCCAGGGTTCGAACCCCGTACCTTCCGTACGACAACACCGCCTAGCTATACAAGCGAATCACCCTATCCTCCCGCCAGCTAGGCATCCCCCAAAAAAGATGCTTTACTGACCGGTCATTAGTGCGAAACACAAGACAACACCGGAAGTTTACAATGGGCACTCAGCTTATTAATGACGCAATCACTTCTGTTGTTCCCCTATTCTACAGTACGTGTCAGTCCACACAAGACAAAGACCTTGATACTGTGTCCAGTAAATGATAGAAGACTGTGTCCAAAAATTATTCACCTGATTACAAATAAAATTAAAAACGTAAGCACGCGGCGCATATCGATACCATTATCGGAAATGCACGTGGCAACTCATTATTTTTATTTTCCATAGTTTAGTGATTCTGCACCACTCATACATTGCGCTGGAAAATGTCGACCTGTATAAAAAAAAAAAAGCGATGTGTGTCTTGTACGCGTTGCAAAGAGTATCCACATAGAGACATATTGAAAAAAAATTTACCCTAAGCTTTTCTTTTTGAATGTGAATTTCAGTGAATGTGAGCAATAAAATTCCTTGGGTTAAGCGCTGCTAAACAGTATCATTTATCAGTAACTCTCGTATTTGCTCACGGTTACTGAACTTCCTAATTCGGTGAATAATGCTGGGACATCCTGAATATTCTCTTCACATTCTGTAGTAACCCTTTCATAGTTTAACACTTTTATGCCGTACTCAAGAACCACACTGGAAGGTTGCGTTTTTTTGGGTTTTTTTTTTACATTCGACTACTATTCCAGATACAGGTTGAGTAGGGAGTGCTTCCCCAAAGGGAGGTTAAATGGTCCTTTTTTCAATACTTCTTCGTTTGCTCTCACATAACTACATATCTTTCATAAAATGTAGGGTCTGTCTCAGGTTTCTTTCATCGCCATATAGTGTTCCCCGGCAACGGGGTGGGTAACGGCAATGCTGTCAGTTCGCTCCTCTCGTGGAGTTGACATTCTTGGAGGACATGTTCTGCTGTTTGCTTGTCTTTACCACACATACACAATGACATGTCTGTCTGCCCGATTTTTAAATTAGTTAAACAGGAGCTATTTTTGTCTCCAATAGTATTTATAATAGCATCAGCCGCGGTAGTTGTCATTGTAGAAATTGTAGTCGCAGTAGCAATATTAATAGTAGTAGTAGTAGCAGCAGTTGTTGTTATGGTACTGTGCCTTACCTAGGTTCGTATTCGCCGCCATTTTGTTTAAAACTAAAGGATATTTTTAAAAATTTTCTCTCACCCCTCTCTCCATCCCCCACCTCTATGTAATTTCCCACAGTGCTGTTTTAGAATGTAATGGATATGACCTACTAAAAAAAAACACACCAAAACGTAAAAAAAAACGCAAGACAAGTGAGACAAACATACAAATAAAATGCGACGTTTAACGAAACACAAGTGCTTACTATCGTGTTCCCGTAAAACGAAGCGTTCGCATTATGAAGTAGCATAGTATAAAAGCACCGTTATTCTTTCCAATTTTATGGAAATGTTATGCATACAGGCTAAAGCCAAGTGGCAGGGTAATGTGTTTTCAATAAACCGTTTTAAATATAAGGACGAGGTGAACACCGAGACATGTTTTTGTACTGTTGTGAGTTTAAATGTTGGTTTTATGAGACACTTGCATGTATTTAAATTTATTTTTGTCAAGATTTGCACAGAAAATATACTTGTATAAATTAGCAAAACAAAATAGGCGTGTCTTTTATTTTCTTTCAATACAAATGCCACAACCATCATTCATTACTGCTGTTGTTACTACTACTACTATTATTACCACTACTACTAATAATGCTACCACTAAAATATACTTGTATACTAAATTAGCAAACTACAAAATAGGCGTGTCTACTTTATTTTCTTTCACTAAACTACTATAATAATATTATACCACTATTGCTTACTTACTACTATTATTATTACTTCTACTACTGTTACTATCACTACTACTAATAATATCACTATTACTATAACTGCAACTACTAGTGGGGGTGTGTGGAGGTGGGTGTGGGTGGGTGTGGGGGTGTGGGTGTGTATGGATGTGTGTGGGTGTGGGTGGGTGCGGGTGTGTGTGGGGGTGTGTGTGTGTCACTTTACGTTGACATAATCACTAAGATGTAAATATAATAATCCAATAATAATTCTCACTGCTATTTTGAGTAGAGAAGGATTATTTTTTTCGATGGATTTGTTTAGTTTGGCCAACTTATTAGCCGTATCTTTTTGCGTTGTTCCTTCTCCCCACAAAGGATATCAGATCTAATGCAAGTTGGTAGTGTAGGTACAAGAAACTTCCCTTTTTCCTTTTTTCAGTTATTTATTTATTTATTTTTTACCTTATTCAAGTAGGCCTTAATGTCTTATCACAAATTTGTACTATGCAAGATGATAATGAAATTTGGTATGTGCAAGAGTAGTTTTCTTCCATATTTAAAACTAAAATGACTTTTTAACCAACCCTATCTTAAAATAAAAAATAATAAAAACAAAAAGATAATTGAGCTTAACTTATCTTTTTTGAAATTAGTCTCTTTCTTTGCCTTTCATAAATTTAAAGCATTCATAAGGTAAAAATTTTAAATATATCTGAACTAACTGGCTTAACCCAAAATGGGACTTAATGTTTCTAAGTTAAGCTCGGTAGATTTAATTTAAATAAAGGTTGTGAATAGATTTTATTTAATGTTATCTACACAATAAAAATTTATTGACAATGTCGAATAGTAAAGCTGCTAAAATGATAGGAGAAAGCAAAAGGAATTAAAAAAATACAGCCTGCTCCGTCCCTGCACACCACTGTGTCCGCTAACTTGGCCCGGCGCGCGCAAAGTTAAAAAAAAAAAATGTTTAAATTTTTTAAATCCCGATCTCTCGCGGAACCCCTAGAGACCTCTCGCGGAACCCCGGTTGAGACGCCCTGGTCTAAGCAAACGTGAACGCCATTTTGTTCCGCACAACTTTGTGTAGTTTGTTTATTTGTTTGTCCGTAGAAGTTTTTAGAGTTTTCACTCTTGTACCCTTTTTTCAATTTTTTTCAAAATTGAAGCAAACTGGGGTAGAACGGAACAGTGACAAATACAAAAACTGCACAAGAAACATCAGGAGAGAGATTAGGAAAGACAAGAAACAGTACATAACGAATACTTGCAATAGAATAGAAGATCTGCAATTTCAGGGAAAAGATGGGGATATGTTCAAAGAAATCAGAACGCTAACAGATGATTTTAGACCATCATTACATCTAATCAATGATAAAAATGGTAACATATTAACAGAAAGTAAGGATATATTGGAGAGATGGAAGGAGTATTGTAGAGAAATGAATGAAAATAGTACAAAGACCCCAGACATGACGATTGAAAGTGAAGAGAGAGAGAGCCAGAACCTATATTAGATGAAGTACGTGCAGCAATCAAAAGCCTGAAGAAAGGGAAATCACCAGGATGCGATGATACACCAACTGAACTAATCCAAGCAGGAGGAGAGGCCAGTGTCCTCGTTTATCATGCACTATGTGTGAAGATCTGGAACAGTGCAATCTGGCCCAAAGCATGGAAAAGATCTGTGTATATCCCTCTCCCAAAGAAAGGCAATTTAAAACTGTGTACCAACTATCGTACTATTGCTTTAATAAGTCATGCCAGCAAAATCCTCTTGAGGATTATCATAAGAGGATAGAAAAAAGTTAGAACATGAAATACATGAAGTACAGGCGGGTTTTAGACAAGGCAGAGTTAAGAGAGATCACATTTTTAATGTGAGAAACACCCTCGAGAAATGCAGAGAATACAATGCAGATCTTTGTCACGAAGTGGATTTAAGTTTATAGAGTTTGCCTATGTATATATTTGTTTAAATACAAGAAAAACATAAAATGGCATCATACGTCATCAAGTCAGTCGATAGCGTGCACTGTTGCACGGCCTGAAAACAACATACCAATTAGATTAGATAGACACTAGAAACAAAAAAAAACCCAAATCACATTCACTCTTTCTGTCACCCTGCTGAGGAACAATAAAATGATTAGTGATTAAACAACTCTACTATTGTGGAGGCTGTCCACTTTAGCCTCCACTCTCTAATACAAATAAGATTCTACTGTCTCAGTCCGGTTGACTCTTCCTCAACGAAAACATCTACACAGCTTCCATCTTGGTAGGCGATATGCGCCGCTAACTAACACCACTGGCGATGCTAAAATAATAGACTTGGAGTAACCCAAAGGCTCAGTGTCTATCCTTCGAGTGGACACTGAACAGACCCTACTGGTCCTGTCTATTTTCTCCCTCTTTCTCTCTCTCTCTCTCTATCTCTCTCTCTCTTGGTCTCAGTGTCTCTCTAACACTCGACGACTGATGATGCGGCGTCTCCGTTACGCTCTTCTCTCGTTACTTTCAGGACCTAGGTATGGTAACCCTGTCACCTGTTCCTGAATTTGGTGATGACGATGCTGTTCAGGTATCAAGCCTGAGGTGCTTGATAAACTGTAGGAACTACTCTGCTGCTGACTGGCTTCTATACGTTCCCCTTTCAACCCGCTCCGGCTCTAGAGGAAAACCACAGCCGTGATTTCTGGCTGTTTAAGATTACACCAATCTCCCGGGCCACTTGCCGTTGCTGGAGACTATAATAGCGATAAGCTCTGGCTGTACAATAAATAAACCTCGTTCCCGCTAAAGCATGGGTACTTTACTGCAAGAGACCGTAGGTTATTTTCGTTGTGCTTCTGACGATAACTTGAGTCCTCTGACCCCTTAAGATATGTCTTGTTGCCGTGGGTAATTTTGCACATGGGCAAATTTACGCTCCCCCACTATTCTGCCGTCACCCGCTGAAATTAAAAGGAAATGCGTCTAATGTACACCACTCTAACATAACGCATCTCTAACCTAACTCCTCTTACTCAATACTCCACTCGTCATGTACAACTATACAAAAAAACATAATATTACCCACGTGGCACTTAATCTCCCTCCTTCTCTCTCTCTCTCGTTCTGCATAACATTACATAAAATATTTCTACCCACGTGGCACTTAATCTCCCTCCTCCTCTCTCTCTCTCAACTAAAATCCGCCAGCCAAATAAACAAAACCTGTCTGGCGGGCCACTTGGCCGTCACACATGGCTACCCACGTGTCAACATTTTCAACTCGGGAACTTCTTTTGTCCGAAATTCCGGGGTCTCCCTTTTTAACATTACCCATTGAGGTTTCCCGGCTTGCTCCAAAATTAAATTAAATCTCGCTATAGGAATAGTTTCCTCCCCTAAGCAGTATAATTCACTTACAACGTAAATCTGAACCCTCCGACAATATTTCTCACATTTAAGGCTCAGTAAAATTAACGAACACACCAGGGATTTCCCCATAAAATTACATTAGTAAATACAAGGAAATAAATGGTGGTTTTACATAACATTCTACAAATATGGGCACACGTGTTTCTCACAACTTCACACACTCCTATCTACTGCCAAAATCCCAGAAAGAATTATACACACTTTTTACATTTACATCGTTCTACAAAGAAAGTAATGGATGGCGCTGGCGTTTAAAACTTTAAGTTAATGTCGCCGACGAACTTTTACTTACGGGCGAAGATTTCTCAAAACCCTACTAATAAGTAAAACGATTAATAAAACTCTACATACCAATTCATCGCTGTTTTTCCCACAGTGGAGACGATAAATTACGTAGTCTGACGGCAGGCAATATTTCTTCAAGAGATTTGCCCACAGTTCTAACTGGCTATTTATACACCCAGGGAACCACTCCTACGCATCATCGCGAAACCCGCGTGGCCTAAAATTGCGTCACGTTACCTGACGGCCGCGTGCTTCCGGACTCGTCATACCGCGTGCCGGAAATGGCGATTATTTCGTAAACAACGAAATCCCCGTGATCGTGGAAAAATCTATAAGAGAAAAAAAACTGGCCGAGTGAAAAATAAACCTACCATCGTAAACGAACCCATTTAATTTATCTCCTCAAAAATACCAAACACGATATATATTCAAATGAGAAGAAATAAAATGATGAAAATTCAAAATAGAACCACAGAATCGGGCCGGAAATGCAAAATAGACGACAGAATCGGGCCGGTTGAAAGACAGAATTACAGTGCGGCATCACAATCTTCATGCCTGTTTTGTAGATTACACGAAGGCCTTCGACTGTGTACAACATCAGAAATTGTGGAACATCATGAGAGACATGGGGTTTCCGGCGCATTTGATCCATCTAATTGAAACACTATACCATGAACAACAAGCAGCTGTCAGAGTAGCGGGGGAAACATCAGGATGGTTTGAGGTGAAAAGGGGAGTAAGACAGGGTTGCATCCTCTCTCCATACTTGTTTAACATCTATGCAGAAAATATAATGAGAAAATGTTCGGAGTGACCAAGAATGTGAACATTGCGATCCGTTCACAATTGGTGGAAATGCGATCCCAGAACTCAGGTACGCAGATGACACAGTTATTCTTTCAAACAGTGCCAAGGGACTAGAACAGTTAATCCTGTCTGTCAAAAGACACAGTGAGGATCACAACCTTTTTCTGAACACAAAAAAAAAAAAAAAATAATGTCCACAGATAAAACAAAATGCCAACCAAAAATTACCATCAGTGATGAGGAAATTGAAAATGTCACAAATTTTGAATATCTTGGCTCCATAATTAACAACAATGGAGGCTGCTCAAAAGAGGTCAGAAGGAGACTGGCTTTAGCAATGTAGAGGTTAAATAAAATGAAGAACCTATGGCAAAACACCAGCAAATTAATAAAAGTAAAACTTCTGAGAACGTGCATCTTTCCGATAGCAACGTATGGATGTGAATTATGGACCATTACTCAAACATTAAAGAAAAAAAATCGAATCTTTCGAAGCAAAGTGTTACAGAAAAATTCTCAGAATATCTTGGACCAAGAAGAAGAAAAATATAGACACCCTACACGACCTGAACATCGAGGAAAACTGGCTCATAAACAATATCATGTCCCGGAAACTGAAATATTTTGGCCACATTAAACGTCATAGTGGCTTAGAGAGAGCAGTGATGGAGGGTATGGTACCTGGAAGGCGAGGCAGGGGCCGACCAAGACGACGATGGACACAGGACATTGAAGACACCTTGAACATGACAATGGAGGAGGCAGGAGGGCTGGCTAGAGATCGAGAGTCTTTCAGGCGGGCTGTGATGAGAGCGACGTTCTGCAAAGGACATGCTACATGATGATGACCCTTTTTTTATATCTTGGGTAAGTTCCAAGGCTTTCGTACAAACCCACAGGGTTTTACCAACTCAGTAGGCTTGACATTAGTATACTAGACCTGCTAAGTGGCGGGACGGTGTAACGCTACTGGTAGGAGGGTCCCCTACCATAGAGGGTATGGTAGGGGACCCTCCTACCATAGAGGGTATGGTAGGGGACCCTCCTACCAGTAGCGTCCCCTCAACTCCTTTGTGATAATAGGAACATTATCATATTATTTCCCCTTAGAAATGAATAAACTATGTTCTCCAAAAATATCTACTCTATGAGAGGAGAAAATCTACAGCATGGTCTTCACCCACCTCGTCGACGGAAACACTCTATAGTGAAGAGGGAGATCTGAGACAGATCGCCAACTTTATGAAATAATTTTACTTGGTTATATGGGTGATGCTACAAAAACTTCAACAAACAATATCGTAAAATCAACTGAGGAAAACGAAGCTCAGAAGAGGGTCATCTGGTAGGGAGGCATATGACGCAGCCCAGAAAAAGGGTGAAAGGTGTCTGGGTTGCAGAATCACCTTTTTTCTTGCAAGAAAATTTCTAGAGACACACGGAGAAGAGAAATGGAGACGCGACAGACATAACAATGAGGAGGAAGACATAGAAAGGCCTTGAGCTGATGACACGTGATAGGAGGGGACTTGGCCTTGAGTTGATGACACGTGATAGGAGGGGACTTGGCATACATTTGTCGTAGGCCTGTGCTCGTTGGGGGAGCAGAAAGGTCATGAATAAATATGTATAAAGTTCTATGTTGTCATAGTAACAGAATATAAACAAACAAAGCTAAACGTTAACAATCCACATTTTTGTCAATGCTGCTCAAAGTACAATGCAAATCCATTGTCTCCCCTAGCACTGGTTGCTCTAAAAAGCGGAAATCAATACACAACCTAAACAATGTGGAAGCGAAAGAAAAAGGAGAAAACGACGACGGCGAAGAAGAAATGAATTAACAATACAAAACATAAATACGCTTGACATGTCATAGAGAATTGGGACAAGGAATTGGGGTAGATTAAAATCCGTGAACTTCTGGAACCTATCAAACAAACAACAACAAACAAAGTGAACCCACCAATGAGAACATTTCTAACAGTATTCTGCAGCAAGGTTACCGGGTTCCGCGATAGTAATATAACAGTGTTATGCTACTGTCTACCCAGCTGTAAAGGGGTACTTGATTTTGCTCTTGAGTTGGGGAAGAAAAGACTGCGAGAAACGGAACTGGTCACCCCATCTCATAAAGCTGGACACAGTATGGTTAAGTCTGTAACACTTAACTCCCCGACGGCAACATCTGCTATGGAACTAACTTGTTTTTAACCAAACAATTCCACAAGTGAAAGGGCACGTTACTCTTGTCATGTCATTAATGCAAACCCACGAAAGTCTGGCAATTCCTATGTGCGGTATTAGTCCTATACTACACTAATAACACATAAGGAAGGGAAACCCGAGGCCTGTAAACAGTAAATTAATATTAGACAAACATAAAGGTATGTTTTCAGGCACTCGTAAGAAATAAAGAAGTAGAACACTTGGACAACAGAAAAACAACAGACGTGAGTGGCTTACCCAGGGTTCGAACCCCGTACCTTCCGTACGACAACTCCGCCTAGCTATCAAGCGAATCACACTGACAAATAGCCAGTAAAGCATCTTTTTTTTGGGGATGCCTAGCTGGCCGTGGGGTCAGTGTGATTCGCTTGATAGCTAGGCGGAGTTGTCGTACGGAAGGTACGGGGTTCGAACCCTGGGTAAGCCACTCACGTCTGTTGTTTTTCTGTTGTCCAAGTGTTCTACTTCTTTATTTCTTACGAGTGCCTGAAAACATACCTTTATGTTTGACTAATATTAATTTACTGTTTACAGGCCTCGGGTTTCCCTTCCTTATGTGTTATTTATGTTTATACAATACCAGAAACCTACCCACTGTTCTATACTATTGTCCTTTAGTCTTCTACTATTTACTGGACCCAGTATCAAGGTCTTTGTCTTGTTTGGACTGACACATACTGTTAATAGGGGAACAACAGAAGTGATTGCGTCATTAAGGGGCTGAGTTGCCCACTGTATACTTCCGGTGTTATCTTGTGTTTCTTACTGATAAATAGCCAGTAAAGCATCTTTTTTTTTGGGGATGCCTAGCTGGCCGTGGGGTCAGTGTGATTCGCTTGATAGCTAGGCGGAGTTGTCGTACGGAAGGTACGGGGTTCGAACCCTGGGTAAGCCACTCACGTCTGTTGTTTTTCTGTTGTCCAAGTGTTCTACTTCTTTATTTCTTACGAGTGCCTGAAAACATACCTTTATGTTTGTCTAATATTAATTTACTGTTTACAGGCCTCGGGTTTCCCTTCCTTATGTGTTATTTATGTTTATACAATACCAGAAACCTACCCACTGTTCTATACTATTGTCCTTTAGTCTTCTACTATTTACTGGACCCAGTATCAAGGTCTTTGTCTTGTTTGGACTGACACATACTGTTAATAGGGGAACAACAGAAGTGATTGCGTCATTAAGGGGCTGAGTTGCCCACTGTATACTTCCGGTGTTATCTTGTGTTTCTTACTGATAAATAGCCAGTAAAGCATCTTTTTTTGGGGATGCCTAGCTGGCCGTGGGGTCAGTGTGATTCGCTTGATAGCTAGGCGGAGTTGTCGTACGGAAGGTACGGGGTTCGAACCCTGGGTAAGCCACTCACGTCTGTTGTTTTTCTGTTGTCCAAGTGTTCTACTTCTTTATTTCTTACGAGTGCCTGAAAACATACCTTTATGTTTGTCTAATATTAATTTACTGTTTACAGGCCTCGGGTTTCCCTTCCTTATGTGT
The DNA here is from genome assembly GCA_024509875.1 of Oreohelix idahoensis. Taxonomy (NCBI): domain Eukaryota; kingdom Metazoa; phylum Mollusca; class Gastropoda; order Stylommatophora; family Oreohelicidae; genus Oreohelix; species Oreohelix idahoensis. Next base: position 42,090 of record JAMPIV010017028.1, read on the forward strand.
TATTTATGTTTATACAATACCAGAAACCTACCCACTGTTCTATACTATTGTCCTTTAGTCTTCTACTATTTACTGGACCCAGTATCAAGGTCTTTGTCTTGTTTGGACTGACACATACTGTTAATAGGGGAACAACAGAAGTGATTGCGTCATTAAGGGGCTGAGTTGCCCACTGTATACTTCCGGTGTTATCTTGTGTTTCTTACTGATAAATAGCCAGTAAAGCATCTTTTTTTGGGGATGCCTAGCTGGCCGTGGGGTCAGTGTGATTCGCTTGATAGCTAGGCGGAGTTGTCGTACGGAAGGTACGGGGTTCGAACCCTGGGTAAGCCACTCACGTCTGTTGTTTTTCTGTTGTCCAAATGTTCTACTTCTTTATTTCTTACGAGTGCCTGAAAACATACCTTTATGTTTGTCTAATATTAATTTACTGTTTACAGGCCTCGGGTTTCCCTTCCTTATGTGTTATTTATGTTTATACAATACCAGAAACCTACCCACTGTTCTATACTATTGTCCTTTAGTCTTCTACTATTTACTGGACCCAGTATCAAGGTCTTTGTCTTGTTTGGACTGACACATACTGTTAATAGGGGAACAACAGAAGTGATTGCGTCATTAAGGGGCTGAGTTGCCCACTGTATACTTCCGGTGTTATCTTGTGTTTCTTACTGATAAATAGCCAGTAAAGCATCTTTTTTGGGGATGCCTAGCTGGCCGTGGGGTCAGTGTGATTCGCTTGATAGCTAGGCGGAGTTGTCGTACGGAAGGTACGGGGTTCGAACCCTGGGTAAGCCACTCACGTCTGTTGTTTTTCTGTTGTCCAAGTGTTCTACTTCTTTATTTCTTACGAGTGCCTGAAAACATACCTTTATGTTTGTCTAATATTAATTTACTATACTACACTGCATGTTCCAGACGTGTCTACTTTACATATTCTAGGCGTGCCTACTTTACATGTTCTAGACGTGCCTACTTTACATGCTCTAGATGTGCCTTCATCACATGTTCTAGACGGGTAATAAAAATTCACTCAATTATTCCAGTGACATGTCTCCTATGCGTCCTCTTGTCTCTTTGTTATAATCTGTCCTGGAATTTAACAGAAGAGAGAGTGAAACAGAAACATCGTTGTTTTGAACACTACGGCTCAGAAACTGAGTACATATTTAAATTTGTCATGTTTAATTTGTTCCCAAATGCTGCCTGTATTGATCCTGCAATTAAAGTTGCAAGCTTCCGATAAAGTGATATCACCGATCGACTTACTTTAATTTGGTGGGCGTGAATGCCCTATTGTGTTTCTAGTTGTACAGACGATTGTGTTTAGTCTACGTGCTATTGTGTTTAGTTTTGTGACATGTCTGTTCACTGAAAAGTTAAAAAAATGGGAAAGGCGTGTGGAAGGCAGACATAACAATGGAAAGTGTAGCTGTCAACATTCAAGACAAAGCCCGTTCGATCATCTCGTATATAAAATCTATACTATTCGCTAATCAAGCTATTGGTCTTTGTTCAGACTAAGTCGGTGTATTCGTCTCTGTCTTCAGTATGATTTAACTCTGTCTGCGGCAATTAAAGAGCTGATAGACTAGCTCCAATAGCACAAATAGAAGGTGCATTAGATATCGGTAAGGGAGACATACTGAGGGCAATTAATGATCGCCTATTAGAGAATGACACTGCAATCGACGAATCATCATGGCTAAGATTGCTGGAATTAGGCATCAAACGTAAGACTAGCAGGGATGGAAGTATGAAAGGATGCATACAGCGTGTGTCCAACCAGCGCGTGGCAAGAACTATAAGCATTCATACCCTTCGACATTTGCTGAGTGTCGTAGATTTTTGATAGGAGAATTATGACTTGGGTTGGTCCCTTCTGATTAGATTTGAAATAAGTGATAGTCACAGTGAGAGACAGTAATAGCACTAGATTTCCACGAGTGAGATGGTAGACTGTGATAGAGGCTGTCTCTGAAATCGAGAAGTCTTCTCTCTTTCACCTATCTTCTACGACAGATTTAGAGGAGTCAGACAGTCTAAACACACATATATATATATATATATATATATATATATATATATATATATATATATATATATATATTACATATATATATCTATCCACTCACGTGCACGCACATACAAGACGACAGTTAGACGTACAGACGTGGGAAACTATAACAGTGATTATACAGATAATTTGGAACGAGCTGACCAACGCGCTGATTAAGTTCTCGAGAAATTTTAATTATCGTAATAAAACTTCTATCACAACATAAAATATTACATCAAGCATATACAAATAGTCATAAAAACAAGGAATTGCTACAAGAAATGATAGACCCACAGTTATAATCTTCCGTCGATGTTTAGCCCACAGTCCCGTTAGGAGAAAGATGATAGCCCAAAGAGTCCCAGATACATATCATTTGGGTCTAATATTTTCCCTTTTTTGAAGGTATGAACTGACTTTGATAGCCGTATCTATTCTAAGGGGAAAATATTGTTAGCAACAAACTTGCATAAAGACAGTTAAGACAGCAAAATGGGTGCCAAATTACAACAATAAAGAAGTCACTCAGTCCCGCATTCACTCTATTCATTCAGCCGTGATCACGTGCATTTGTTCATACTCACAGCTTTGATAGCCACTTCTGGAAAAACACAATTTTAGGACATTCACATACAGAATCGTCAATGGCAGTCTTTGACCAAGAAATCCCCAGTTCCAATAAGGACGTGTTGAATTCTCTGCTTCAGGGAACGATTCCTTGGGTGTTCTTATTTTTCGGATGTCTGTTTAGGTCACATTAAAATTGTCCAGGCACGAACATTAACAACGAGCACACTGTCAATAGCTTAGGTTTCTAGAATTGAGGAATGTCAGATCGGTGTCTACTTTCAGGAAAGGACTATATTTGGTCACCACACCACTAGTCAAAACTCCGTCGGAATGTTACTGACGTTAATAGGTTACTTGCCACACAGGTTAAAAAATGTACTTGGGTTGTTTCTCAGGAAGAATTAAATATGGCGCGATAGGCCTGTTACTTCATTTAGCCTTTAGAGTACTTGTAAAGATTATGCACCAAGGCTTTTATTGAAGGAAAATGTTTTAGTTCTTCACAGATATCACTCATCAGTACTTAACGCTGGCAAAGTTTGGGTTAACCCCAGTATTCACTGAATAAAGGAAAAAAACACATATAAAATAATTATACGTACTAGGTACTCGTTATAACTTACATTTTTAAACTGCAAGCGTACAGCTTGACTTATCATTTAAAACTTCCCGTAAAATTATATACATAAAATCAATCATCATGAATTAGGGATACATACGTATCCCGTCAATACTCACTGATGTAGCATTTCAGTTATAAGTTAATTTTAAAATATATTCTCGTCTGATTATTAGCGGTAAAATTAAATTCATTTATAGCTGCGTGATTTTAAGCTAGAAATATAATTTATTCTGCTTTCCACTGAAACACGTCACTAGAAAATAATACAGACTATATTTTAATTCTCTCTGCACAAAAGAACTAGTGAAAAATAGGCGATTAACCCTTAATCACTCACAAAATATTAGATACTTAATGTAATATTTACCTCAACACAGAACTACGGTATCACAACGAAACTAAGGGTTTCACTTATAAGTTTAAGTATCTAGAACGAAGTGACCACGTCTACTGCAAATGGAGAATGAGTGAAATCAAGTTTTAAATTCTGATTATATCTATCAAACCAGACAAAGGATGCACGCTATTGCGAGACCCAGAAATCGTCTCCCCTGCTCTTAACACTTACGTTAACTTAGACGCTGCTCATAACTGCCAAACGTGCGTCTTCACACCTCCGTCTAACAAACTGGCCGAAAAGTGCCGTGACCGATGAAACTACCAGACAAATGTCTCTTCATCATGTCTGACAGAGTGAGTTCTCACACGTTTATGTCGAGAATCTAGCCCAAGAGCGCTGTGTCATGAGAGAAGTATAGACACCTGTCTGCTTTCTGTGTCTGACCAGATGTCGGGTTTCACACCTCACCTGAGCACTCAGCCGATGAAACTACGTTGTGACAGGTGAAAATGCAAACGATATGTCTGCCCTATGTCTGAGATAGATGAATATTCACAGTTTACGTCTACAACGCAATAACCCCAAGAGCCTGACATCCACGTAATAGAATGCGTATCAGTGTGATAAAGAAAACGGTAGAGTGAGAATGTGAAAGAAAATATTTCTCGCAAACGAACGAATGCGAAAAATACAGGAAAAGGATAAAGAGTGATATTAAAATAGAGGACATGGGTGGAAGAAAGAAGAGAATATAGAAAATTTATTGATCATAATCTTTGTGTGACACTGAGGGAGACTGAGCACCTACGGGCTTGCCCGGAGCTCAAGGACATCGATTCTGATGAACAATAACAATAACAATGCTCCAAGCAGTATTTAAGTTTTATTGAGGTGCCATGTGTCGCGGGTTGTCTACTTTGCTCTGCGGTAGTAGTCCACGAATGGCCAAAAGTTCGAGTAAAACTAGTTTTTCGAAGATAACCTTTTGCTCAAGATTACTCTTGGTAGATATGGATAAAGGATATTTTCTGCCCCTATTTTAGGGAGTCTCACGGGGATTTTAGAATGGCAAGTGCAACAACTGCGTCGCCTACGTTGATTGTAAACTTATATTCTCCAGCCATTCTGTGAGAAAAATATTTTTGACTCGTATTTAATGAGCCCTCAGCTAAAGGTAATTCAGCAAAGTATGAATTGTATATTTAACTCCAGATATATGTTTAAAGAAGTGAATAGTATGAGTGCAGACATACAATATTCTCAACAAAGTTCTTAACTCCAACTAAGAATTTAGCTTTACATAGATAACAAGGGATTTTTTAATGAAATATTTGATCAACAGGGTTAAAATGAATAAAAGTGATTTGTCAGACAAAGATCATAGCTTGTGTATCTTCGGAAAATTTTACTGTATGGTGGAGTTTTAAACAAAATAGTCCATTCACTGAGGCCGGCAAATTTGGACTTAGCTTTGCAGATGGCTGCAGTGAGTTGTCTCTGGATGCTGGTTCTTAATGAAGTCTTGACTGTACCTTCTCAAGTTAGCACTCGCTGCTGTGCAGAAGTAACTTCCCCAAAAAATTCGCTGCTTCGAGTGTCCTCTAGACCCGTCTGTTACATATGGTGTCCAGTGTTGATTATTGGTAACTAGTCTTTTTACATATACATCTCCACTGATTGAAAAGTGTTCACAATATAAATTGAATATGTTTTCATTTATGTTTACACTGAAAAGTTTGAAACTTCCATTACTTTAAAATGAGTATTTTCACATAGACATTTACACTGGTTTAAACTTGAAAACTTATATTAATTTTAAAGTGACCATGTTTATAGTGACATTTACACTGCTTTGAAAATGTAAGTATTATACTTAGAATGTACATCATATCTTTCATCTTTCCCTCCCTGCTCCATAGGGGACCTAGAACTATTTTATGCTTTTAGTTCTCTGTATGAAACTAGCAATAAAACAATCACCAGGCCGTGCAGTGGTGGTTCATGAATCATCATTCTATACGCTATGGTTGCCAGCCTCATATGACTTTGACATCCACAAGCGAGTTTCACATATTAAATTCACATGGTTATATATATATATATATATATATATATATATATATATATATATATATATATATATATATATATATATATATATATATATATATATATATATAAGTTCACATGTTAGTAATAAAAATATGAAATGTAAATCACAACTCTTACGCCAATCATGGCTCACAAACTTTTTTTGCTCAGATGAATAAAAGAGACTTGAATCGGCCTCTTACACGCGTCTGGGGTGTCGTTAATTTAATAAGTTCCCTCTCTGACTTCGTGTGTCGTTCGTCAGTTTCCTCAGTCTCGGTTTCCTTATTTAAAATGTAAGAGATTTCCTGGGCTATATTGTAAGTCCTGATAAATACTCCAATAAAAGGTGTCCGGTATTTTAAGAAGGAATTCTTAATTCTTCACTGTGGCAGTCTGGTGTCTTGGCGAGAGATTTCTCAAGTGAAATAGCTTGAGAAAATGATCAGATTATATTCCCTGCCTTCCCACGCCTTCGTTTGTTATGAGCTATCAAAAAACTCCAATCATTATCAAACTGGCGGATTATGGTGTAGTTTCAAAACATTCCGACATCGGATAATCTTGAACGTAAGGCAGAGGTCAACTCTCCCATATATGGTAATAAGATGTCCGATGCCCTTGTGTACAAACTTACAGACAGATCAGTAAATTCATATAACAGCGTGTTCAAAATGTAACCATCATTACTTTATCAGAAAGTACTCTTGTCATAACAAGTAGGACAGGAAACGCTTATGTCATAAGTTTCCGCCGCGTACACGAGATCTTGTGCTAATCTTAGCCAAGCTGTGCCACTCTCTTGCGACTGCGAGTAATTATCTCAGCAAATCTGGGTAGCGTCAAGCAAATCTGATTATTATCACCTACAGGGAGTGTCAAGCGATTTGACAATACACACATATCTGCTACTTAGCAGAAATATAACGAAGAAAGAAAGAAAGAAAAGTGCGACAATTGAACGCACATAATAAAAATCAGTACCACAAATGTACCGACACTGCTGGAGTGAAACAAAGATCGACAGGGGCCGCTCCCTTCCGTCACAGTTAGACAGGTCACTGTATGCACCGCTCAAAGTTCAATAGTCAGTTGAGGCTACCAGTTGAGCCAGGAAAACAGATCAGGCTTTGGGCTGCCAGGGTGTTCTCTTTAACCACTGGATAAATAAGGATCTTATTGTGTCGATCCTGGTCCTTCTTCTTCTGCATTCAGTTTGTAGTCATGCTAAATCTGCAGGCCTGTTGCCACGACAAAGTCTACAGTTTTTTCCAGGTCAGCGCTGTGGCCCCATAGCTTCTGCCTGAGATCAGCACCCACTGGCCAGGTCAGGCGTCCAGGCCCGAACTTGATAGAGAAGTACAACAACAAAAGCTCGGTAATAACTCACATCTTTAAGAGGAATTGTATGCGCCTATTCATTCCTAACATAATTCAGTTTCTATAATACCTAATAGTGTCGTCATCCTATTTGGCTTCTAGCTTTATTGGTTAAATATTTGCGGTAGAGCGCGAAAAGATGTCTATCCATTTCACGTCTTATTCTTCACAACCTCTATTGAGCTACTACCAGTGGCGGCTTTCTTTAATGAGCTGTTGAGCTACTACAATGTTGACAGCTGTGGTCATGACAGCAGCGCCTATGCTCTATGGCAATGGTCAGCAACCCATGTGCTATGAGGATTGTTAAGGATAGATTTGGGATGCAGATAAAATAGTGTGGCATGTTACTACACGCTAGCACATTTCCATTTTTATGTGAGGAACTGTGTTCGCCTGTAGACAAACTACGGTTTGCACGAAGCGTCCACCCGTGGTGAGCGATGCGTTCGCCCATGTTGAGTGACGGTCAACTAGTGACGTTTTCTGTCACATGTCGTGGCGTTCAGTGTGTTAATTAATTGGGCTTTCGTCTTTGTGTTTGCGTCCGAGAGAGAGATGTAATTTTTCGAGCTCCGGGATAATGGAGAGTGATTTATAAATATATATTGTGGCATTGTTGATTTTTTCGGAGGCCGCCACGTTATGTGTAAGATGGTTCATAAAACTTATCTAGAAGTTCATACCATAAATTACTACAAGTAACTTTGAGATAAGGAGGCAACTAATATTTTGTTTGGCCTGATTTCTTCTGCCGCATTACTTTGGTTTTCGTGGATTGCCCGAACCTTTAGTACAACGGCCAGGATTGAGTGGAGATGAGAGGAGTGTATTATTATCATATTATTGCCACTTAAAGATGCCTAACGTTTGAACCTTATTGACGGACCAGGGATAATCTACTATGCTTATCCATTGCAATGTACTTTTGATGTCTTGATGGATACTATTGTGAAGTGACTTTGTTTATTAAATGTCAACCATGTTTTCCCGTGGACCTGTTCACCTACCGGCTTTTGTTATGTATACAGACAATAATGTCCTGAATGAACACCTGCTATCATTCGCGTGTCCATGCATGATCCTCTAAATTATCCCACCGTAACACCATATAATTTGGTGGCCAGTATGGTTATGGATCGATACTTTCATCAGGACATGGTTTTCAAATTCACGTGAGCAAGTATACCTTCGTACTTTGCAAATCTACAGCTACCATTTAATCAGTATATTCGATCTTTACTCCTGTTCAGAGTGTTATTGTGAACACACCGCTTAGTGAACTCAGTCATTATCAACGGGTCCAGTTGGATAACGAACGCTGCCACTGCGCATGTCCAATGTTCCAGTTTCAATGTCCTATTGTTCGCTGTAACGTTCAAGATTACAATTTCAAGCCAACCAGTCTGCAAGTTTATTACGTGTTCCAGTCTACATCACAACGTTTGTAAGATTCTTTCAAGTTTCAAGTCTATGCCACGGCGATGTCAAGTTATTTGTGCCAAGTCAACACAACGTTTCGAGGTCTACACAGTTTATGATGCCCATCTGACTGCGACCGTGTATTTGTTTACATTTCATCCGTGGAATGTATCAGTGGAATGTGATGCCTTTCGGACTTATGAACGCCCCGGCTACGTTTGTTCGTATGATGAGAAAAATTCTCGCTCATCGGTCCGATATAATCACATACATAGATGACATCTGTCTATTCAGTTCCACTTGGGAGATTAACACTTCTTAGGTTTACATTCTCTTCTGGACACTTTACGTCTCTATCACCTAACAGCCAAGCCCTCAAAGATCTTTATTGCCTTTGAGGAAATTTCATTCTTGGGACATAAGGTGGGTAACGGTTGTCTTCAGACCGTGCCACAGAATGTTTACAAAATTCTAAAATTGTCTGTGCCCACTACTAAGAAGCAAGTTCGTAGTCTTCTCGGCTTAATTCAATATTACAGTAAATTTATACCCAACTTGTCTTCCGTCACTGCAGACCTCTCTGCCTTGCTAAAAAATGGCTTACCGAACCACGTGCACTGGACACCAGAGTGCCAGGCTGCGTTAAATTATATTCAAAAAATTGTTTCTATGCCACCAATTTTGAGGTTACCAGATACAAATCTGACTTATTATCTCCGCACAGATGCTAGTTCAAAAGGTATCGGCGCATCACTGATGCAATAGTTCGAGGGAAGATTACATCCAACCCTCTACATATCCAGAAAGCTCAATGATGCAGAAAGGAAGTACCCAGTTATAGAAAGGGAGCTGCTGGCTGTTATCTGGGCGGTAGTCAAGCTGGAGCGGTATTTGTTGGGCTCCCCTTTCATCATACAGTCAGACCAGAAATCCCTTTCCTCATTGAAGAAGGCAAATCACAAGAACCCAAAGCTAGCCCGGTTCGCCATCCTGCTTCAACCTTTTCAGTATGAAATCGAGGCAATACCGGGGTCTGCAAATGTGGTTGCAGATGCTTTATCGAGATGCCCACAGCTCGAACTTGAAGATTCATATTGACTTAGTTAGTTCAGTTTATATAACAAATTTGTGAAGCCATGGTGTTTATCCACTACTAGTCACTATGACAAAGGACGGTGAATATATAAACACTAAGTTGATTTCCAAACCATTCATATTAACATTTGTGATTTACATGACTTTGAGATAATCATTATTCACTTTAACTAGTGGTACAAGAAACAGTATTATACTACTTGCAGACACGAACAATTTCCAACTACAATATCATGTTATTATTCTGGAATGCATTCACATTAATTAAGATTGCTATACTTATACTAGAAATCTAGTCCTGACACGGATAGTTTGGAGTATGATTACATTATTGCAAGTTTGTTTTGGACATTACTTGTCTTGCCACAACGTACAAAAGGTACTTAGAGCAGAATAATTAAGTAATGTAATAATTGTGTTAATTAGTTATACTTGCGTTCTTGTACTATTTTTTTTTCCTCTCTTCTTTCTCTTTTTGTGAGATATTCATGTACTTTAGTTACATTAATTTCATATCGCATTGCTTCTTATCTTATTTGATTTGTCATGTGTGAATTGCGTTTAAGCTTAATTTTAGGATTTTTGACAGCATTGTTACTTGGAGATTTAACCTTCTAAATTATTTTTTAAAATTATTATTCATGCATTTTTGAATTTTTGATTTGGATTTTTGTTTTTATTTATTTTATATACCTCATACCATTTTCATATATTCATGCTATTTCTTTGATATGTTTATTGTAAACTCACATGATCATACATTTATGTATTCTTTTGTTACATCATTGGAATATCGACTGTATGTGACTTGTTACTTATTGACATATGACTGTTTATGACTGATGACAAATTCGTCTAACATTATATTTGATAATAAGTTACATTATGCAGACTGACTGCGACTAGATTATTTTCAATATGGCTTAATATTTGTGATATGATCAATTTTGGCCGAGATTTCCGCATAGGAAATATTTGAATGGAAAAAAAAAAACAAATAAATTTGTTTTTTTTACACCGCGAAGGGGGTGATATGTTAAGGATAGATTTGGGATGCAGATAAAATAGTGTGGCATATTACTACACGCTAGCACATTTCCATTTTTATGTGAGGAACTGTGTTCGCCTGTAGACAAACTACGGTTTGCACGAAGCGTCCACCCGTGGTGAGCGTGGCGTTCACCCGTGTTGAGCGACGGTCAACTAGTGACGTTTTCTGTCACATGTCGTGGCGTTCAGTGTGTTAATTAATTGGGCTTCCGTCTTTGTGTTTGCGTCCGAGAGAGAGATGTAATTTTTCGAGCTCCGGGATAATGGAGAGTGATTTATAAATATATATTGTGGCATTGTTGATTTTTTCGGAGGCCGCCACGTTATGTGTAAGATGGTTCATAAAACTTATCTAGAAGTTCATACCATAAATTACTACAAGTAACTTTGAGATAAGGAGGCAACTAATATTTTGTTTGGCCTGATTTCTTCTGCCGCATTACTTTGGTTTTCGTGGATTGCCCGAACCTTTAGTACAACGGCCAGGATTGAGTGGAGATGAGAGGGGTGTATTATTATCATATTATTGCCACTTAAAGATGCCTAACTTTTGAACCTTATTGACGGACCAGGGATAATCTACTACGCTTATCCATTGCAATGTACTTTTGATGTCTTGATGGATACTATTGTGAAGTGACTTTCAGTCCCAAGCAAAAAAAGTGGGTTTGGGCCAAGCAAAAATGGCCACCCCAGTGCGTTTTTATTGTTGTTGTTTGGAAATAATTTTTAAAAATGTTCATATGCATAAATAACTTTGTTGTTGTATATGAAACTGAAGGTAATTGGATGTACTTTACTCTTGTGCTACAAGTATAAAAGCTTTCATTGAAAAATGATTAGTTATTCAAGGTAAAATGGAGGATATGCGCTTTAAAAAATGATTAGTTATTCAAGGTAAAATGGAGGATATGCGCTTAAAAAAATCGCTTTAAAAATCTAAAATAAATGTCTCAAAACAGAAACACGTTCACTCTTAAACACGTGCGGTATTTAAAAGAATGTACTTGCAGTCGGAAATGACTTTGTGGGTAGTTATAATTAGAAACAGTCTCAAACAGAGGCACATATACTAAAGGCTTTTTAAAGTCGATTGGACCAAGCGCGTCTAACCCCTGAGCCTTTATAAAGTCGATTGGGACTTAAAGAGGTAAATGTCAACTATGTTTTCCCGTGGACCTGTTCACCTACCGGCTTTTGTTATGTATACAGACAATAATGTCCTGAATGAACACCTGCTATCATTCGCGTGTCCATGCATGATCCTCTAAATTATCCTACCGTAACAGGGATCTACTTTCAAACAACTGAACATTCTAAAGATGTACCTTCATGAAACTATGTCTGTTTTCAGGTTTTAGAGAATTTAGAATAAGCGCAGCTTTATTGTAACTTTTATCGTTGTCGGACGATCTGCAATTTCATCGACAGAGGGATGGACAATTTAACGAAATGATATTTTGCCGAATGTTAACTTCACTTCAAACAAAAGATGGCTTCCTATCTTATGCAGTTCACGAATAAAGTTAATTTTAGTAAGATGGCTTGCATGCTCTCACTGGGCACGTTGTAACAGTACCTTTAAACATGGTTACACTAGCACTTGTAAGTGCCGGAAGAAAACGGCGTGTCAATAATTTACCTTGTTAAAAAATTACCCCCCCCCCCCCCCCCTTTTTTTTCCGTAACTTAGCTATCTACTAAAAGATCCCATGAGATCTACAGTTAGACAGTGTGAACCGGTCGCCGATCTCTGATCTTCAGGTTATGGGCTCCGTCACATGAGACACTGCACAAGACGCGCGACGCACGTTGCTAAACAAATTCCATATATATATATACTTGCACAATTGGTGTGTTCGTGATGTCTTTGTAAGAGCTTAATAACTACTTGTCTGAACACAGTTATTTCTGCATTTTATTTTATCCTTCTTTTGCCAGTGCTTACCAATTTATCTATTTTCGTTTATTATTTACTTGTTTGCTCACCAATCTGTCAGTTTCAAGATTTTTTTTTTCAACATATTCTTGAGCTTATAAAATTTCAAAATTGTCACAGAATGGATTGGGGTGACCCCTTCTTCTTCCTAATCTCTGTTTCACTTTGGCAGTAATCGGTACATTTGTGGTACGGATTTTATTGCGTGCTTTCTATTGTCGCACTTTCTTTCTTTCTCTGCTAAGTAGCAGATATTTTGTATCTACATTCGTTCGCTACGTTCAGTGTGTTGTGTCTTGCCTGTTTATCTGACACTCCTAGTGGATGATAATACTAAACATTTGCAGGAGCGGCTGAGAGAACATTATCGACAACCAAGTTGGTTAATCGCAGGCGCGGCCGATATCAGTACACAGATTAACACGTACATCGAAGAGCGCAATTTGGTTAATCACTGATAAGGCACGGGTGCGTCTCCGCCAAGGTTGCAAAAAGACGGATTTTGTGTGTGCTCAAGCAACAGATAAGATATTACTTTAGCGAAAGTAATAATTTGTTACATCTGACACACGTTGTCGTATGAGGTTAATGACGTGTTCGTGAGTCGGTACACAGGGCAATCGGATGTTTACAGCCCATTTTCAGAAAAGTAATGTTTAAAATTTTGCACTAGATGAGACATGCAAAATATTCAAATCAGATTGGCTGATCATCTGAGCTTCATAACCACGAATGCATGGGAAGGCAGTGAATATAACCTGACGCTTCAGTCAGTCAAAACAACTGTGAAGATCGCTTGCCAAGACACCAGACCTTGCCAGATTGAAGCCTAGAATTCAGAATTCCATTTTATCAGACCGGAACCCTTTTATTTCAGTATTTATCAGGACTTACAAAAACAGCCCAGGAAATCTCTATCATATTAATAAGGAAAGCCGCTGTCTGAGGAAACTGAAGGAAACACATAAAGTCAGAGAGAGAGCTTATTAAATTAACGACACCCCAGACGCATGTAAGAGGCCGATTCAAATCTCTTTTATTCATCCGAGCAAAATGTCTGTGAGCCAGGATTGGCGTAAGTTGTGATTTTATATTACTAACATGTGAACTAACATATATATGTAAATTGCCATGGGAATTTTAATATGTGAAAATCGCTAGTGGATGTCCCAGTCATTTGAGGCTGGCAACCTCAGCGTATAGAATGATGATTTCATGAACCACCACTGCCACTATGGAGCAGGGAGGAAAAGATGAAAGAAATGATGTACATTCTAAGTATAATACTCACAGTTTCAAACCAGTGTAAATATCTATGTGAAAATATTCATTTTAAAATTTATGGAAGTTTCAAACTTTTCGTATCAGTGTAAACATAAATGAAAACATATTCAATTTATATTGTGAACACTTTTCAATCTGTGGAAATGTAAATGTAAACATATTCTATCTGTACTATTAACCTTTTCAATTAAATGTAAAGTAACTGTAAAAGCTATTCAATTTCAATGTAAATAAAGTTTTATCCCTAGGGATTAAATTTAATTCACATTGAGTGTAAAATCTGAGTTATATGGGATGGTGGATTGGGAAGATAGGGACCCATAACCGTGGGTTGGAAAATGCAATACTCAGGAGAGCGTTTCGTTTCTATTCTTTGCAATAGTTATTGGTGGTACCAACAGAAAGTGCTATCTCTGGAACAAGAAGGGAACAGTGGCCTAAGCTTTAAGACGAGAGACCAGCTTTGTAGACTCTCCCTGACATTTCTGGGAAACGAGCTACACCCGACAACCTTGAGCAGCGACAAGTGTGAGCAGTGTAAAAAGAACCAACCCATCAGAAGGAGCAGAACCATCATTGGCAGCTAAGTTCAATATATACTGAACTTAAACTTCTTGTTAAAAGCAGTTACCTCCTATCACGACCGTGATGATAACTTTTCTTGATTCATAACTATTCAAATTATTTTTAAACTGTTAAAACTTAAGTGATTATTACATTTTACTATTTGTAAATTTACAAATTTAACTTCGATTTAATCATTTTAAAGCTACTGCATGTTTGTCTTAGTCAATTTACTACACACACTCTAAACTGTGCTATACCAGAATAATAAGAATTCTCCTGAGTTAATCAGAGGTGGGGGCCTAAACGAGCTAACATAAACCATTGCTTAATCCTTCACAAAAGTTGTCGGCAGATTCTAGAATTAACGTGCTCAGCCAAACGCAGCATTGTTTTCCCTTAGCTGAATATCTTGTGAATACTGCTTTGTTGTAGAAGCGTCATTAACCTTCTATCTACATATCTGCCAAGAGTAATCTTGTGCAAAGGTAGACACCTTTAAAGCCCGTATTAGATACTCTTGAGTTTTGGACACTGTTTGACCACTACCGCAAAGCAGGGGAGGCAATACCGTCACAAAAACGATGTTAACTTGCGAGCGTGATTTTTAATAAAAAGTGTAAACTTAAATTTGGCCTGTTTGCCTGTTATATTTGTAGAGGCGGTGAATATTTTCATAGATTGTTCTTACTCGTAAAGCCTATGAAAATGTATGTTAAATTTGACCTAGTTAATTCGTAGAAAAAACATTAAAAACGCAAAAATTTTAATCTATGTTTTTCAAAACTTTTCTTTTATTTTTCAGATAACTAAACAGAAGGCTACACAAGTTTCCATGTCATCGTCTGTCGTCTCATCGACAACAACGGATCACATAAGCTTCCCTAAGAGGTTTTATGTTACGTACTTTATCTTCTGGACCTCTAATACTTTAACAGCCAGCGATCATTTCCAGCTCAGCTTCTTATAGGTTTTGATATTTCCTGGCATAAATATTTGGAATATAAAAACCCATTTGCTAGATTTAGCGGATGTCGCTAATTTTCCTGTTGTAAATTGGTTAGAGATCGTTGAAATGCCTAGTCTAGAAGAAACTGAAGAAAGGCCAAGCTGCCTTCTTGAAATTCATGGAACGCCTCAACTTCCAAAACTAAAAAATACTTTTAGTCCACATGGCATCAGCAAAAAGAGCGACTGCAGCAACTATTTCTCCAGCAGCATTAATGGTCTCCAAAACCACAGTGTGAATGACAACTTCGACAGCAACAACAACAACAACGACATAAATCACAACTTTATTGAACTTTACGTGGACGGTAAGAGATCTAATTTATCAGAGCGGTCATCAGTACCAGGTACCCCTTTTAAACTGCCAGTCATCGATCTTAATTACCATACACATGGCCAGGCCAAAGAGAAATCAGGACAGAAACAGATAAAGTACAAATGTACAAGTAGAGATCACCTGCCAAAACTCAGCCAGTCGCCAGTTTATCTCTCTAACGTGGACACAAGTAAGAACTACCACGACGAAAACGAAAGAGCAGCATTACAGCCAGACCACGTGTTCACTGACGTAACCCAAATTGGTAACCATGTAAGTTCAAACTTCATACATAAGGGAAATAACCAAGTCGTCAAGCTTCCTAATATATTTCAAAATGGAAACCTGCCTAACTCTGACCTCACGAGGCCTTCCCTTAACCGCAGCAGTGGCCCACTCGCCAGCCGAGATACCAGCCCGTTTCTAACCAAGCGTGCGCCAAGTTTTATTAGTCTTTCCCAGAAGAACCTGTCGCTCGTTGGCCGAAAATCTAACCTCAGCTATAGGAAAGAGCCTAATGTTCTCCAGAGATCAGAGACATACGTTTCTGCTCTTCTCTTGCCGATTTCAGTGGAATCTGCACTCTTTGCCAAGGGAAAACACAAGGAAAGAAAGTAAATGACTTATTTCTAGAGAGGACTGAGGAATATTCTTTCTGATAGAGCAACAAGAAACCATGAAAGGTGGAGATTTTACCAGTGTGGCTCAAGAGAAATGGTGTGACTTTTTATAATCTACGTGTCATTAAGCCAAAGATGGCATGCCAATGAACAGACTCGACCACAAGAACTGCAATCGTGGCGCTTTAACTACGTGAAAATAGTCATATCATCCAAATTTTAATAATGTTCATGATTGTTTCCTCTTTTAATGGGCTGTGCATATTTTAAAACATCATCTCTTTACTTACTGAATGTTAATGATGTCATACTTCATTTTTGTGTGTGCTTATTCCAAGTTGTCAGATCAGATCATCTGCCATCTTTGCATCGAAATATCAGCTGCATTGGGTCTCCAACGTCTTCTGTCTCTTGTCTTGATGGTGCACTCTTGTTACGTAGGTTTTGATCATTAAATTGCCTATAGCGTCTTCCTATTCTTTCACCCGAATTCTGTAATTTTGTTATCTCTCTTTATTTCCTTTTTCCTGTATATTTTGCATCCATTCGTTTGCGAAATATAATTCGCAAACTTTACCTGTTTCTTTTCTCAAAACTGAGAATCGCACTAGCATTCTATTACACAGATGTCAGTCGCGCAGGTAGACGTGAATGTGCGAAAAATTCGTTTCGCTGGACATAGAGCAGACTTTTGGTCTACCATTTTCACCTGACACTAGCGTAAGGTGTCAAACCCGGCATCCTCACAGTGCAGGAACGAGACAGCTGTCTACAGTTTGCAGAAACGCATGAGGGTTTTCGTTAGAAAAACCTGGCGTAGCGTGAAAAATTGTTCAGCTGTCTGAGTGTGAAGATTAGGTCTTGAGTACTTCGGTTTGCTCGGAATCCGCACTGAACCTCATCCAATTGTGGCTCAGCTAGGCGTCAGAGTCTCTGCTCTAGGATTCTAGAGTAGATTTTACCAGGGACACTGAGAAGGGATATGCCTCTATGGTTTCCACACTGTCGATTGTCACCCTTTTTGAAAATTGGTGTTATGATGGCAATCTCCCAATCCTTTGGTATGGTCTTGTTGTACCACGCTGCCTGTAAAACCCTTAAGAGTAATAGGTCGCCTGATGCTCCCATGAACTTAACCATTTCTGGTGTTATACCATCATGCCCTGCTGCTGTGCCCATCTTGATTTTCTCCAGTGCTGCCTTCAGTTCTTCCATCTTTATGTCATCTTCACCATCATTGGTTTTCTCTTCTGTGCTAGTGTTTATCATTTCTGATGCTTCACCATGCTCACCATCCAGGAGTTCTGAGAAATATTCTTTCCATCTTCCCATTACTTCCTTCGGGGCAGTAAGCAATTTGCCTTGCTTTCTTATAGAACAATTTATGGTTTTCTTGTGCATCTTTTTCTAGCTTTTCTCCAAATTCTTCCCAGGACTTCTGTTTTGCTGCTAGCACTTTGTTCTTTGCTTCTGTTCTGAGTATCACATATCCTCTATATTTTTCCATTTGTCCTGTTGTGTTTTTAGCTCCTAAGTATTGTTTTCATGCCATTTTCTTCTCTCTTATTTTCTCTTTGACTTCCTCTGTCCACCAAGGTGTCCTCTTTCTCTTGTTCCCAAGTCGGACTTCACCGCATGCTTCTGCAGCAGCTGTCTTTATGATATCCTTGAATTTAATCCAGAGGGTTCCCAAGTCATCAGATCGTTCTTCTGTGTTGCTCACCGCTGCAGCAATAAGCCCCTGATATCTGGTCTTAATTTCTGGCTCTCTCAGCTTGTAGATCCTAATGCTCATTTCTCCTGCTCGTTTACTTGGTTTCTTGCGTGATGTTGGACAGTTCCTAGGCTGAGCAACTCTTTCAGTTGTTCTTTTGATTGTTAGCAGGTAGTGATCACTTCCAATCTCTGGCCCCCTCCAGACTCTAGCATCTCGGACATATTTGAATGAGCTTCTCCGAACAATGGCATAGTCGATCACTGACTTCTCATTCTTTGTTGGTTCACATCTAGTGTATGCATGTATGCGCTTATGGGGGAACTTTGTGTTTGTAATGATCAGATTCTGCTCACTGCAGAATCTAAGGAGTCGCTTTCCATTGTCATTGAGAGTATCTTCTCCATATCTTCCGATAACTCCACCCCATCTAGCATGGTCATTTCCAACTCTGGCATTAAAATCTCCGAGCATGATAACTTCATCTAGGCAGTCATCCACTGTCCTTTGAAGCAGCTCGAAGAATTCCTCCTTGACCTCTGCTCTCTCATCCTCATTTGGCCCATACACTATGACCAGGTTGACTATGGTTTCTCCTTCTTTTAGTTTAACAACCATAATGCGCTCCGAGACAAAGTTCCATCCCTTGATACTATCTTTTTAATTTTGGGTCACAATGCAACCCACGCCCCCTTTAGCTCTTTCAGACATGGGTACACCACTGTAGAGCAGCGTGTTGCCATCGAGATCCATGACTCCTTGTCCTTTTTTCTTTGTTTCCGTTATAGCCAGGATTTCTAGTTTTGCTTTCCTCATCTCTTCCACCAGCTCCTCTTCCTTCCCATTTATACTTCTTGTGTTCCAAGTTCCATAAGTCGTAGTCCGTAGTCCGTTCCAGTTCGTCGCCTTTAGAACCAGTCCAGTTTTCTCTCTTGTGTTGCTAGTAATCGTGATTTAAAGCAAACAGGTGATTGGCCTGTTGTGCCTTTGCATGGTGGAGGGGCTGCCTCCTTACGGCCTCCATGCAGGCCGCCCTCCTCCTTTTTCATCCGGGCTTGGGACCGGCATTGGCGGAGTTCCTATCATTGTCTTGTATTCAATATTTGCTGCTCCAGTAATCATTCTTAATATATATATTTTTCATACTACATGAATTTATGAATGTAAGTAATCTTGTTTGTTGACATATATACATATGCGTACGTACGCATGCATGTATGTGTGTGTATGTGTGTGTGCCTGCATGCAGGCAGGTCAGTACGTAGGTAGGTAGATAGGGTGTATGTATGTATGTACCGGTACCGACAGTCTTGCGCACTTGTTTATAAGCTAGGAAGGTGACAAAAGGCGCAATGTGAGCCTCAACTCCGATCTGATGAAAAATAATAATTTAGAAACCCCGAAATGTCATTTGGAAATATAGGTTTACGATTTTTTTTTACCATTATCTTTTCCTTTTTATATATAATTTAAATTTTTTTTTTACCATTTTACTTTACTACCATGAAAGTACGCAAGTTAAAATCTTTCTTAAAAACCCCAAATTGGTACTTTTTTCTGGATAGAAAAACATGCTAATACCAAGAAGTCACATCTTTTTTCGATATATCCTGTAGAAATGCACATCGTAACGTTCCTTGCAAGTGAGTAGATGCTCGATCTTTTTCGTGACAGCGCTGCTTTCCAATGGAGCCAGGGATATTAATGTAGTACAGATGTGGATCACAAGTCCTTTCAGCTTGCAGCCCTTGATTCTTTTTTATTTATTTGTGTTAAATTTTATTTTATGCTTTCAATGGCTTTCGACGCAAATATTGAATTCGAATTTTGGCAATAAAGCCAAGTCCGTCAGATTCAAATGCAAATGTATCAACAGAGGAAGTAGCCACGCAATGTTTGCTGTGGCAATAGACAGTGATGAATTCCAGCTATGCCAAACAGGAAAGTTTATAAGCACGTCATTCCTTCCCTGTTCACGAATTAACAAATTCCAGAGAATCCGCAACCTTGAGGAACCAGTGAAACAAAAACAACAGACGTTATATTCTATATAGAATGAAGAACACTCAAAAGGTTAAAGGTAGTCGCATAACAGATCCTGCTTAGGGGATTGAAGCGTTAGATACTACACTATACTAAGTCGCAGCTTTATTAAGTAGGGTACTCGACTTCCTTCCTCGCTGTCTTTGCCATCTCTGACTCAAGAGCTGAGTCAGTTACTCATTTACCGCTGGATAGACTACAGTTTGTTGTTGGCAGGTTTCAAATCCGGTAACTTTGTCCCGCAAACTCGGCAACTCGACACCCTAAAAGAACTCTATATACCAAAACTATAACCCACTCGGGGTTGAACAGGCTACTCCATGTTCAGGACAAACATCACATTTCTTGTACTTGGGCCAGACCTCAATCAGTCAAACCGTTCACGACATGTTTTCAAAGATCATTCAGATGCCCACTTGAAAAATGGACGGAGGGCGAAGTCCTCCATATAAGACAATGTTGCCCAGAAGCTGCTGCACGTTCCCAAAACAACTTTCTTGTTGTTGTTGTTGTTGTTTTAAATTGTGCCAGCAGAATACTTTAGCAATATCTTTTTCACGAAATACTCAGTCACAACACGAAGTTCACTCAAAAAAAAGCAAGGGGCATCGTCTCATTACGCGGAGACTCATAAAGGCAAAATGCTTGGCCTGGTAAACATTGTTCACCAGTACAAATTATAGTGCTGATTTATTTCGAATGTCCGACTGGCAGAGTGGTTTGACAAAATTTCCGGGTACCAAACACGGTGGTGTCACGCTCCAGTCTACGCAGCTGTAAATTAACACCTGACTGCTCTTGAGTTAGATAGGTAAAGGCAGCTAAGAAAAAAACTGGTGACTCCACCTGTCAAAGCTGGGCCTAGTATAGTGAAGTCTTACACACTTCACTACCATACGGCAGTATCTGCTATGTGACAACCCTTATTTTTTTGTTTACTTATGTCATATGGTATTGCCTAAGATTCAATAACGTTTGTAGTTCTGGAACTTTTATTTAATCAGCTGTACATCTTTTTTTAATGTAGCTTTGTGTTCTTTAAATTTAATGTTTTTCACTTCGTACTGCAATGATTCTCAAAATAAAGGTAAATATTACAACAGGGAATCAATTTAATAGTCCTATATATCTTCTAAACGGCATTGTAAGTAGTATATATGGTGCCTACAATTACCAGAATTTTGCTTACTATCCTTACTAAAGAAAGAAAAATATTACTGGGCCCTCAAGCATGTCGTACAAGGCGATATGAGGGTGTGCATAGGGGCTTGCAACCTAAGCATGTAAAATTAATAGCTACAGAAATCACCACTACCAGAGCACGTAACCGCTTGGTGCAGGCTTCCTACGAGGGAACCAGGTGTAGCTGTGGCTGCATGCTCCGTAAGGATCGCGTAGGAAAATAATGATGATAATGATGATCCTTATTTGTCATTTATTGCATATAAGGTAATGACCAAGAGTTAACTCTCACTGATGGTGGGTCAAAGACAAGCCAAGCAGATTGTGTCATTAACAATGTCAAGTTGATTGGCATACTTGCTTAATGAAAACTTCCATAGCAAATACAGAAGACAAATATCTGACTGAAAGGAAGGATAAGGTTTAGTAAGTACAATCATTTCTTTTCGCAACAGATAAGAATGATAGATGAAGATAAAAACATCAGAGTTGATACCCTTTCGTCTTTTTTTTTTCCAAACTTCTTGTTTTAACTGGAATGATGGAAACATAAGTTGATAATGTTCTATTTTAAAACCCCTTTAATGAAATTCTTAAGACATGAGACTCGAAAAAGAACAAACATTACAAACAAGTTTCTAATTGTTTTTATTTATTTTTGGTTTGAAGACATTTATTTCTAGCATGCATGTAGGGATGTCGACAGACAGGGAGGACATGACACTAGGATCTGAGAAGGTAAACGATGACATATTTTTTTTTGTATATTACAAAGTGAGATCAACGAAATTGAAAGTTCTACCATCATATCTGTGCTTTTAAAAACAGAGCCACGTGTAAAAGAAAATTAAATAAAAAAGGAAAACCTGACAGATTTATAAACATAGTTGCAAACAACATGCAGTGTTTGCAGTAAACAATTTTAAAACACAATACAGTTATCAACATAGACGCAAGAATAACTGACTGAAGTTAAATTAATTAGGCTTGTTGCTCAGTGATTTACCGACGCCAAAACGATAGATCATAACACAAAACAGTGTGATTTAGAAATCGTCCAACAGATATAATATTTGCTGGATCGGTGGTGTTCACACTCTGGACATTCGACCATTCGAAAACACTGTAGATATTCTAAGAAGTTTATCATTGCTACATCATTTGTTGATGCACTTAACCCATAGTCATCAGCTAGATCATTGCTACATAATTTGTTGATGCACTTAACCAATAGTTATCACCTAGATCATTGTTACATCATTTGTTGATACATTTAACTGATAGTTATCAGCTAGATCATTGTTACATCATTTGTTGATACACTTAACCGATAGTTATCAGCTAGATTATTGCTACATCATTTGTTGATACACTTAACTGATAGTTATCAGCTAGATCATTGTTACATCATTTGTTGATACACTTAACCAATAGTTATCACCTAGATCATTGTTACATCATTTGTTGATACACTTAACTGATACTTATCAGCTAGATCATTGTTACATCATTTGTTGATACACTTAACCGATAGTTATCAGCTAGATCATTGTTACATCATTCGTTGATACACTTAACCAATAGTTATAACCCAGATCATTGTTACATCATTTGTTGATACACTTAACTGATAGTTATCAGCAAGATCATTGTTAAATCATTTGTTGATACACTTAACCGATAGTTATCAGCTAGCTATGCAGTAATCTCTTTAATCTTAACTGCAAAATAAGTACTAAGACTGAAAACAAAATAGTTAGCACCAAAGAAAATGGTGAATGCGTGCTGGGAACACGCACAATGAAATACATGTGTCCTGTCTGACAACTGAAACAATTCAGTGTAAAATTACATGGACCACTATAAATAAGCTGCTGGTATTAATTGTTTTCAAAAACTTGATTCTTAATTGTGTCATCGCATTTTGTTAACATTAAGAAACTCAGAAATACATCTACTAAATCATCAAATGTTAGTATTTTTAACAAGAGTTCCTTGTTCTCGAAAGTCATGTGAATATTTGCTAGATATAAGTTTTGACAGAAATCGTGGCACATTTTGCTTATCTACGAAATAAATAATTTACCAGAAAAAGGGAATTATGTCAAAAAGCAGAAAGAAAATATTTGATTGAGTGAAGTAAATATACACATACTTTACAAGTTAAGTACTGAACCGCGGTTGAGATATTACACACATTTGCATTACGTGGCGCGTATAGCGAACATGTTTGGCTCATACGCGCGGGTGAGCGTTAGTTAATGTTATACGCAACTTTCTGTACAGTATGTGACGCAAGCAAAAATATTAAAAACTTTTTACACTTTTATACATTATCACAGTGTTATGGTTTAAGTGATCCCTATAAGAAAGTGTCCAATACAGGATTCATCTTTAAGGAGAAAATGACAAATAAATAAATAAATAAAAAGACACGAGTCTGGGTAAGTAACCACGAAAACACCAAAACTTGATTTTTTTAAATATTTTGAGATAATAAATTAAAAATGTATTTTCCTTGTGAACGTAAAATGTAAGACTTATAACTTGGAAAATAAATAAAGCCATTTTTTAAATGAGTAACTTCATTCTTAGACGTATATGAATATATGAAATCTTATTTTATTTACCGACTTTAAATCCAATAATAATGCTAATAGTGAACTTTCATCCTGAATTGTATGCGTTGATACACCCGAACCTGGAACTAAAAACAACTAGTACATATCAGCTAACTAAAAGAAGCACTGAAAATGCCTAGTCCGAGAAATGACTGCCAGTCGGCCACGAGAACAAGTGTTATTTTGTCAGGATTTATCACAATCATTATAATATAACTTTCTAAATAAAGACTAAACTTATGTCAAGTTCTTAGACTGGTAGGGTCTATATGGTTTTTGAAACTTGAAATTGTATAAGAAATTGTCAAGTTCTTAGTCTGCGAGTTTATGAAATCAAAGTTACGGTACAGTAGAACTCCATTTATCCGAACCCCTTGGGACCGAGCATCGTTCGGATAATCAAATGTTCGGATAATTGGATTACATAATATATCGAGTACATGTACACATACGCTCGTATTTCTAAAAATAATTAACCATCACAAGGAAAATACACAATAAAACATATTTACTTGTACTGTAATAATAATACCCACACTGTATTAGATCACCGTATCACCAAAATCTTTTATTACACAGCAGTGCATGTACTAGTTGTATTAATTATGTTTTTTAAGAAAGAGAAATGTTTTCAAAATAACATTACAAACGATTCAAAACCAGGCACAACTTACGTATACATGTACTTGCACAGATGTAGCCCACTATTTAAAATAATGAGGAATCCTCTTTTGCACCAAACTGGATAGTCTCCTTTTGGCTGCTAAGTCCCGCATTCTCTTCAACAGCAGAAGCTGTGTAGAACAGCTATCATCTTCTTGCTCGTACCAAGCCATCGCGGTTTCTAGTGCTATAAAGGCCTCTTCAGGACTTGGTCGACGTTTTGGGTTTTCTTCATAATCTACAAGTACATCATGTACTTCCGAGGAGTCTTCATCATCGGTCACTACATGTATTTGGTTTTCTTCTTGCACAAAAGACAAAATTTCTTCGTCATTCAAAAACTGAAAACCAGAATCATTATCATCTTCTAGCCACGTGTGTGCATCATCTTTGTCACAGTCCGAAAATCCGGGCATTGCTTGAAACAGTTCCACAACTTCATTTATGCAATCATCATTTGTGTCCACTGCAGTAGTTTTATTTCCTTCGTTTTTTCCCAATCAATCTATTCCAAGCCTTGTTGAGATTATCTTGTGACAGGGTGGTCCAAGCATCAGCTAACATATAGCAGCAGTCTTTGAGAAAACGCCACCACACTTTCTTCATCTTCAGCCAACAATAAACGTAGCAGGACTTCCTTCTTGTACATCTTTTTAAGCTTTGCTATAACACCCTGATCCATTGGTTGAATCAGGGCTGTTGCATTGGGAGGCAGAAAAATTACTTTAAAATTTGCATCAACTGCATTCAATGTATCCGTCTCTGGATGAGATGGTGCATTGTCCAGTTGAAGAATTACTTTCCAGTTTTCTTTTCTTGTTCTCTCAACCTCTTCACATTTGTTATGAACTAATTTGTATACCAATCAAGAAATATTTCACTATTCATCCAAGCACTCTTCTGTGCTTTGTAGCACAATGGGAGACATGTCACATTCTTTAATCAACGTGGTTTTTTGACTTTACCTATCTTTAGCAACGGTAAACGATGACTTCCACTGGCATTCGCGGCTACCAAAATTGTTACTCTCTCTTGGCACTTTTTAAACCCAGGGGCAGCTGCTTCGCGCTGAGATGCAAGTGATTTTTGAGGCATTGATTTCCAGTATAAGCCAGTCTCATTGGCATTATACACATCATCGAGTGAATAGCCTTCTTCTTCCAAAAAAGCCAAGAGTGTTTCTTTAAAATTTTCAGCGGCAGTTGCATCGCTAGATAAAG
This sequence comes from Oreohelix idahoensis, assembly GCA_024509875.1. Classification (NCBI taxonomy): domain Eukaryota; kingdom Metazoa; phylum Mollusca; class Gastropoda; order Stylommatophora; family Oreohelicidae; genus Oreohelix; species Oreohelix idahoensis. The sequence continues at coordinate 67,893 of JAMPIV010017028.1, forward strand.
ATTCCCCTTGAGTCTCCAATTCTCATATGCCATGACGAGATTTAAAGTTTCTTAACCATTCCTGGCTAGCCTTAAAGTCAGGAGGACCGTCAAGTTGATTGTTGAACTGAAGTGCCTTTTCACACAATAGAGAGCCAGAGATAGTTTCCCCTTTGCTTCTTCTTTGCACAACCCATATATACAAAGCCTCTTCCAATTTCAAATCTTTAGCATTTCTCATGGTTTTACGTTTCTTCGACCCATTTTCACTTTCCAATTTCGATGCAAAACTCATAATTTTATCCTTGTTACTTTTGATGTCAGAGACGGTAGCTTTCCCAACATTGAAAATCCTCGCAAGTGAAGACGCAGTTTCACCTTTTCCTAGTCTCTTGATAATTTCTGTTTTCGTTTCAATTGACAAAACATTGCGGTTTCTTTTATATGCTTTAGGCTTACTGGAAGATGCCATATCGCACAGAGAAATACTTGTACACCAAAATTTTTCTGCTTTAGTAGCAGAGACAATTATTTTAAGTTGAAGTGTCTGTTTAGCTAGTGTTCTGCCCAGAACGCACACGTACATTGGATTGGTAAACCAGATATTAACTGACTTTATGATATAATGATCTAATTGACTTCCTGTATGTAAGCGACCGACCTTAAGCCCATCCCATCCTCTACAAATTGTTCGCACACATTTGAAGCTTGCCGCATCAAAAGATTCAGAAATGTAGTCTAACGTGACTGGTGACGCCTGGTTTTTTTTTTTCTGGACAAAGTGTTCGGATAATTGGATGTTCGGATAATTGGGGTTCGGATAAATGGAGTTCTACTGTATTATCTTGGTACTTAACAAAGAAAATGATAACATCTCTTAGTGTTTTGAGAAAGTTTCTAAGCTCAGACATTAATGAAACAAATAGATGACGAGGGAAAGAACAAACACGATTAATAATTTCAACTTTTTCAGAACGGTTACGCTAGTCTGCGTTATAGACAATTTTTTTCCCCTAGTTCTTTCTTTCTGGCCAGAATATTTTGTTGATCGCCTGTACTTGAATTTTCTATCACGTGTCCGGAGCTAAATTTATTCTGTATGCGGGATCATGTCAGGGGACGATACCAGGTTATTGAAAATTGTCTCCCCTTTCTCTGTGAACTTTCATTAACAGAAAGTGTTATCAGTTACTTTTATGTACCTGAAAACGACTTGAGAACCGCGATGTTGTGTAAAATATGTTAATTCTTTTTTTTTTTTTAATTGACTCAGACCTTTCAAGCCACCCTGGTAATTGCAGAGTCAAATATTAGTAGTTCCTTCCACTTTTGCTTTCTCCTTATGTTTTCTTGAAAGTTTCAAGATATGAAACACAAATAATTTTAATTTCAACAAATATATATAGAAAAGAAAGTAACATTACTTTCATCTTTACAGCAATGAATGTGATACGATGTTCAATCTTGTCTTTACAACAACCAGTAGGGGACAATATTTAACCTGAACAAGAATCAGCACAAAACAACAATCAAATTCTGAACACTTAATTCACATAATTAACGGGCGCTATATTATCCTCAAACTCTGAAAGCTAAAACATAATAACTCAGATTTGTTACTCTTTCTGTCTCACCACGGTTCGGCGCAATTTTGAATCGTGAAATTATCAAAATCGACTTGCATTTTCTCAGAATGCACCAAAGAAATTCTTAGAAACATACACAGTGTTTCATTAATGTTATATTCTTTTAGGATATAACTTAAATTTACAGAATATTGTTCTTCGCCAACAAGTTTAGAAAAATCAAAATCATAGCATATTACACAGATAAGAAAAATATTCTTTTCTCGCAATAAATTAACTACATTAAAATGGGGCATGTTTCTCCGCTTTGATTCAAGCCTGTGAATTTATTTTTGTTTCTTTCAGTATAAGACTCAATACACGCGTTGATCTTCGTACACTCATGGCTCCAGGTAGAAGCCGTTCCAGTTTAAGGAAGGTTCCAATTATTCATGGGGTTCCTAGCCATTCTGGGGTCCTTTTTGGCAGCAATGTCCATACGGTCACCTAGGAGGTACGGATTGCCGTGGTCAGAAATTTCAGACTGAAAAGAAAATCATAATTTAAGTAAGACAGACGTTAAGTTATTGCATGTTTGGTCAAAAAAAACTTAGATGTTACCATTTATATAACCATAAATACTCAGTTACCATCTAGGTATAGCTGGTACAGTTTCCAATGTTTTCTGAGGAGTCAAAGAAAGAGTAAGCCTTCTGCTCTTTCACACATGTTCTTAGAAACGACTAATGTAAGGTTATGAATAATCTTAGCAATATCATCATGTAAAACACATTGCTACAGAAACTACTGAGTCCATGAATACTTTGGTGCATCTTCCTGCGAAGGCACCAGCTCTGGTGGTGGTTCCGTTCTCCATAGGGAGTAAAAAAGAAAATGATGATCTAGATATAAGAAAATATCTTAAGACACGCCTCTGCGTTTCCATTGTCTGTCCCAAAGGAGAAAGAGGCTATCACTGACGTTGGCCCCCTCACAGGAAGCCTGCTTGTATCATGACTCCAAGTGCTACCGCAGTGATAGCTTCCGTAGCAATCTGTTTTACATATTCTTGATATCATGATGTGAGGTCGCTTATCAATACAACTAATACGACGATTAAAAACGGTTACAAACATCAGAAAGATTAGCACATATACATGAACACGTTTATCCATACAATATTTGACAAATAAACTCGATTGCAAAAACACTGTATGACATATAGAATGCACTGCTACAACCAAAACCATTTATAACTGTGAGATATAAAAAAATAACAATAATTGTGTAACAAAAATGCAACAACAACAAAAAACACAAACAACCGTGACAAGTCAGAATGACAAATGTCGGCCTCAAAATGAACCCACGAAACTAGAAGCAACCGTACCATTTGCAGCTGAACGCATAGTGGACCCCAAAATTATGATCGGGTAATTTTACAACGAGTTCAGTATTAACGAAACTAGGTAAGTGTCACAGAACATTTTCATGAGTATGAATGATGATAGTGTTTGGTGTGAAGGGTCACCGAACTAATGTTGTAAACACTTGTTTAAGTGTAACTCAGCTACTGAGTTAATGTCTGACGTTATGTCAACATGGTGTGACTTGTGCGTGCGCTGGGAGAGAGCGTGCGAGTGAATACAAGTCTGGTGTGGCTGAGTGATTTCGGTGTTTCCCAGTCGAGCGGTGAGCTCATATAGCGTGACTGAGTTAGTCTGTGATTTGGAAGCCGAGCTAGAGGCTCGTATTGTGTGACTGTGGAGAACCACATATGTGATTATTCGAATATGTGAGGAGGTATTTATTATATATCTTGTGTAGGTCCTACATAGTGTTTAGGCGAAGATTATTATACCGCTACTGGAAGAAAGGCGACGCGTTTCCCGCCTTGTAGCGTATTGAAATAATAGAGGCGTTGTGATTTCCCGCCTGGATGAGATTCTGGAAGAATCTATATGGCGATGTGCATGCCGCCAATCACTACTATGTGATATACACCTGGATGGTGATTTACGTGTGCGAAGAGAGTATGCCGCACCGAGGACTTTATATGTAACTGTGTGTACTGCCTGTGCACGTCAGGGAAGCCAGTCCCTAATTATTGTTGTGATTGTTATTTCCTACAGGCAATGTCAGCCTGGAGATGAGTCAGTATGCTTGCTACATGTACTTGATTTCCATGATGTATATCTATCAGTTCAATAAATGTCTTGGAACTGTACCAGTGGTGTTGGGTTAGTTCGTACGAGCCATTGTTTACCACCATCTACACACTCACGCCACACCCCATCATCAGCGCATATCTCATACAGTATTCTGACATACTGGGGGCTTAAACAGTTCCTTGACATATTGGGGGCTCGTAGAAGGAGTATCGTGAACCGGGGAAGCAAAGAAAGATCATCCACTTCACCCCTGCATCTACGAAGGTAAACATACTGTTATTGTTACACTGTGCTGGCAAGCTACGGTCCTGAAATCTAAAAATACTCTCAGCCAATCAACGGAGAGCAAGTCCTGACCTACTGACCAGTTGAGATACTTGTACAGCAGTGTTTTCAAGCTGTGTCCTGCTTGAAAAAGTTTCGGTACGTTGACAAAGTCTGCGCAGTAGAATTACACTGAAGTAGCCTACTACTTTGTCAACCTTGCCGTGTTTGACGGTGTACTGGCTGTTACAACCACAAGCTGACCTGTCCTACAGATTTGCACTGGCCTGTCGGGGTGTGTTGTTCGGAGTCTTGAGTTTCTACGTCACGTGATGTCTTGTGTGTGCTGTCCACATTCTTTCATGAAGTCACCACGGAAGACGAGTTGGTATGTGGCCGTGTACATAGTTGTTCCTTTGGAAACAGGCTATACTCCAACAAGACGGAGGAAGCACAGACTACCCCATAATTTTATATTTTATGAGAAACAGAATATAAAAAAAATTATAGTGTCACATATTTAGGACAGAGTCGCTTCCACACGCCATTTCTAATAATTGGGTGATTTCCCCTGACCAATCGGATAGCTCAGATTTACCCCGGGGAATATAGAACAGGACGCCATCTGGCAGTAGAATGAAAGAGCGCAACTCAAGAGGTCGTATCTGGTCCAGCTCTACATATTTCTTAGTTTGAGGAAGTCAACTTCAACATTTATTATAAAATGTGCATTTCAGGACATTGAGTTGTTTTATATTTCTTACTTGCGTAAGTAGTGACTATCATTCAATGTATATTTTGAATAGAGCTCCCAACCCTAGTCGCAGCAGAACTAGGTTCGAGGATTTGAGTCAATTTGCAAAAACTAGTCTTACACCTCAAACCGTGTAGAGCAGAAAATATCCTTGTGTTGGAAAGTATTTAGCTCAAGGAATACTTATGATGATAAAGAAAACAAGGACAAATCTGAAGAGATGGGTAAATGTCGTCGAACCCAAAATAAAACGTTAAAATAAAACGGTGGAAAACTAAAGGAAGGAACACGGTGGAAAACGAAAGGTAATATGGTGCCCGTGACCACTTCTCTTTAAAAAGCAAAAAACCCACCACTATAAGTCAAACAGAAAATAGCGAAGATGGACCAATAAATGGAAAATTACATAGCAGCAACTACAACAACAACTATTTAAACATGGAGAAGTGTTCGACAACCATACAGAACAGAAAGAAGAGAATAGCAATGAGAGACTTCGCTTCAGAATTAAAACGTTGTAGAAGCTACGCAGTCGATTTCCCTTGCATAAGAATAGTAGACAAATTGGTTGCAAAAGTTTATAAGATTGAAATAAAAGAGATTGTTGAAATCAAGCTACAACCATTGAAAGTCAAAGAAGGGAGACCAAAATTGAACTTGAAACAACGAACTGCGCCTGCAGTCACTAGAAAAGAGCCTCAGACAGAAATGTCGCAGTACAAACGGATGACAGGTTTAAGAAAAAGTCTAATTCCAGTCAGGATAAAAGCAAGCCAAGTTACAGAGGACCTACTTGATTTGTGCAGTGTTCCAATGGGCGAAAGGACAGAAAGGAGGACATCTGCAGAAGAAGATAAGTTAGAATGCACGGAGAGGTACGAAATGATAGCAAAGTACAGAAAAAGAAGTGGAAGAAAGATTTAGAGAGAGAGATAGAAGATGGCAGCAAGCAAATCAGATAGAGAAACAACACCAAACAAAAGCTCACGTAAAACAAATCAAAATTGATAATCACCGACCCATTCCGCCTCTGACAACAAATACAAGACCAGTCAGAAAGGCCACCCTAAATTACAATCCATCCAGTACAGATTCATCTGACATATCAGAGTCAGAGACGACAGACTCTGATGAGACCACTGAAGGCTACTTGTCAGACGAACTTGATCATACAACAGACGAAGAGGGCAGAAAATATTACTGGCCGAAAACTGATAAGACAAAGCACAGCAAGACAAAGAAAATTGGCGGAATAGGTCAACCTACAACAGAGGAGCTGACGGCAGAGATAGACGTTATCCTGAGAGATGGTGACTTTGCCGTCCTCTCAATAAGGCTGGTGTATGAATTGCTGGAGAACAAGTTTGCTGTTGATTTATCTACACGCCGAGAAGAATTTCGAGAATTGATAGAAATTGCACTTACACGGTATGAACACAAGATGATCACTACCCCACACGAGAATCAGTTTCCAGCAGCACCCACTAACACTCTGGTTCCAGATGAAGAAATTTGTAAACAAACCACCAACACCCCATACGAGAAAAAATTTCACAGATGTATCCATCAGGCCTATTAGAAAGCCAAAATATCGCTATAGACCCACAAGTTACATCTCCCTTAACAACACAGACACTCAAGAAATACCAGAACAACTTTTTCACACCGACGAAATATCCAATATTCGCCCTGTTCAAACGTACGGTGAGATGATAACCAACAAGTATGAAAGAGACTCTGGTATAGATTCGCCTGGTCCTCGTTGCAAAACGGATACATCATTTGCTGGTACTTCATCCCCGGAGATTCAAGCAGCTGGCAAACGTACCTGTTTTTCTTCAGCAGATGACTCACCTCCTGTCGTTAAATGCATGAAATTGCCACAAAATGAAATCAGACGACAGATTCGGAAGAAACGCTATCATGTTCCAAAACCAAGCCGAGAAGTGTTAGCCTCATCTCAACTAGTCAAAAACAACAGTGTGCAAATTACTGTGCCCATTGTAACCGGTGCTAACGTTCAGCACAACCAGGTCAGACGAAAAATCAAGGCGAAACATATACCTGCCTCAAAACCAACAGATGTTCCAGCCATACAAACCCCAACCACAGTGAAACCATCACCGCAATCAAATGACGTTAAGCCATCACCGCATTCGTCAATATCCTCGGTGCCCCAACAATCAGCAAATGCAGTGTCGTCGCCTATCACACCCGTCCCCACTGCTACTCAGTATGATGCTCGCCTATCCAGTCGGGAAATTGCAATGCTCGAGGCGATGAAGGAATTCAAAGAACTAGCGAAGCTGTTCTGAAAGACACGCCCCTCGAGTCTTCAATGTACATGCCATCTCATGTACGGTCAACGCATATGTGAAAAAACCTTTTTAACAATGTACTAACCTTCCCATGTACTTTATTTTCAGTTTCTGACAGTTCAAATGACTTGCTTCCAGACTAAGATGTCAAAAGCCCCACTGAGAAACTTTTTTTTCCAGCCTTAGAATACTGATACCAGAGGAAAATCAAGGCCAGCCCACGGAGGATTTTCATTAGATAGCATAGTGTTGTGAAATAAAAATAACAAAACAATTGATAACACACGGTGTTACGAGTTTACAGACACCCTCATTTAGTTACAGACATTTTCTTAATATTTAGAATGTTACACAACCGTACCTATAACACATGTGTCATACTATTCTGTTGTAACATTCATCTCCACTTTTGTAACTGATCATATTCCACGCTCCATTCACCAGCATTTTCATGCAGACACTTTACACCAATATTTTTTCTTACCCCATACTAATATTTCTTTGATCTATAATATGCTAAGCTCCTTTATATCTATCACCTTGATCAATCATACTGTTCCTAATATGACATCTCTTAACAGCACATAATTCATACCCAAAACTAGTATTGCATGTTATGCTATTTTTCTCCACAGGATTATTTATTTTCAAATGTACATTATTATTTTAGACCCAGATGTATATTAGTACTGTCAAGAATTTTAAACATTCTCCTAAAGAGATTCCATATCCCAACCTTGACTCTCTATAATAAGATTTCCTTCACCTCACTGTTACAACATCTTTAACTTACTATTTTTCCTTTCCACTATATTGAGACGACATTCTAGACTTGTGATTTTTTTTTCAATCCCAATCATATTCATTCCTTGGAATTACAATCATGTTGTAATCAGGAGATCCTTGATGTACCCTTTCCTCGCCACTTATTGACAACAGACACTGCTACAACATTCACTCTATTCTAACCTAAACTATTACTTACAGCCCTATTGGTTAGGATTTACTATTGGAAATGTTGATAGTATATCTAGTGTTTAGTGAATTGATTTTTATCATTCTTTAGTACTTGTGATACAAACATAAAAAAAAGGAATCACAAGAAAACAGAAAAGACATAAAAGAAAAAAACAATTAGAATGTTTTTTTATATAAAATGTATTATGTGTATATGCCACCCTCACACATTTTGATGATGATAAGCCAATATTGTAAAACATTGACTGCCCTGAGGTTAGCAGCTGAAGAAGAAAATAAATAAATCACCCTATGCCACTCATACCCCCACCAGCTTGATCCCTGATACTCCAACAAAATATTTGTTTGATATCACAAGTACCCAATGCCATTTGCGCATGCTGACTTTCTGCACATGAAGAATCCCTTGAGATCATTAGTATATGCTAACCACAGATTGAACAAATTGCACCTATTTGTTGATGATGCCTTTGCCCATGTTAAAGAAATAGCATTTGCACATGCTGACCTAGCAAATGAAATACCCCTTTACAGCATTTGTATATGCTGAACCCACATTGAATACCCCATTACCACATGATAACCACTAATGACACATGAGATGAAGAAGCAACTGGTTATGTATGATGAAAATGCCATTTTATATTAAGGTGAAACTTTATGTTGTCACAACTGAGATTTTGTTGTAATGTTTATGCACAAAATCCCCCACATTAACATTGGAGGAATAATCTTAGTCTTTCGTGGTTACGAGATAAGACAAGGATATAATAGAATATTTGATGAATACCATGGACATGGAACAAATCAGAGCAGATGATTGTTGCACATATGAGGACCATATTTGAAGTCATTATTGAAGGATTATCAGTAGACAAGAGACAAATGAATTATGATAATCCCATGGAACCACAGGTACTAAGGACACAAAATGGAGATTAAATAATGGAGAAAAAAAAAATAATGACTGAATAATTGCTATGCCCAGAGGTAAAGGAAATAGAGATACATCCGCATTGTTGGAGAAGATATCTCTTTGATTTTTGCACATTGCCTTTGTAATATGAACATTGTTGTATAACAAATGACTATTCCTTATCACGAATTACAGAATGTTGTAAGATAGTTGGAATAAATTGACAATTTAAAATACTCATAACATACCCAGAATTACAGGAGAGAAAATAAATACATGATTGATGAAAGTGGACACACTGAGATTTGCTCACCCCGAGGATATTGAAAAAAAAAATAATGTTATCCCAAGGACAGACATGTCACATATATATCATGGAGATATTATGAAAAAAAAAAAAAAAAAAAAGAATACCTAGATTGGAAATGCAGCAAACTTGGTCAAGGACACCATGAAATAGACCCCGCCCCACACTTAAGATAACTGACGGACGAGATTTTTGAATTATAAGTACCATAAGTCACCCATCTGGCTGTAGTCAGCAGATGTTACAGGCACCACATAACTCTGACTAACCCTCGACCTGCGAAGGCAGAGTTGGTGTCGAAATTTTGCACATATGTAAAAAGACATGTTTTTGTTCATGTTTTGGTAAAGTCTAGACAATTAATAAGGATATATTTCCAGTACAGAATAAGAGGAATAGGAAGGATCCACATTTTAAATATTGGAGCACCATGAGCGATGAATTGGACTTATAAAGAAAATGGAAATGGTACACTGTATGCAAGGATAACCAGAAATAATATGGATAAATAGTAGTCAGAGTGCCAGGAACTTTGTCTTATAAGAATATTGTAGATTCCTCACGATCAATTGATTATTTTCTTCCTTTCTATGTCACATTTTTTGAGTGATGACCCCAAAATTTTTTTTTCATCTCATATTGTCAAACAGTTCTTACATCTCAGTTGATAGTTCCATAAATAATTGTTTGATGTGTTTTGCATAAAGGTATTGCTAGATAAGGTACATAGGGAGTTACTAAGGATGAATTCTCAAGATAACAGGAGGACTAGAATAGACACAATGATATTGGAACACCATAAATGATACATTGGTGTTATGAAAAAAAAAAAAAGGAGACAAATATAAATTGTATACAAGGATGCCTCGAGAGTGACAACATGGATACATATTGTCAAGAGTATAAGCAGTTGTCTTAACAGAGAAAATAAAGTAATACGGAACCCAATGTAGAAAATTCATGATGATTTGGAAACTATATTTTCCTTTTCCCTTATATTTCATAATATGATAGTAACACATTCGTCTGTTGGTTGCTGAATAATTTGATGTTTGAAAATTGATGTATGGTAAGTCAAAGAAGATCTTTGAAGAATAAATATATATATAAAATAATATTTCTAGGGAAGAGTTCAAAAAAAAAATACTGTATTGACAGAAAAGAAGGAATGATTAGAAATAACTGACTAATGGACAGGATCACCACCAGACGCACGGATATTGGAGACAAACATCACATATTTTGAAAAAAAAAAAAAAAAATGTAATATAGAACATTTTGTACAGTGACGGACTTAGAACGAATTTATACACTTACCATTTGGAAAATGTCAATAACAAGGAAACATTCAGATAAATAAATAAGGATAAGCCATGAGGTTTTAATGCTTTTATTGTGAAAAATGATTACTTATAAAAATGAGGCTGGTTGTATTATCGTCTGATAAAATATGCATATTATGTCTAGAGATGTTTTCTACATGTAATAATGAGCAAGTGGCTCATTCACTAGAAAAAAAAAAGAAGATGATGATGAGTACCCATGAAAACATTGGCTATTCTATGAAAGTGGATTGCCATTACCATAGGAATTAGAGATTTTGGACATTTCTTGGAATATTGCAGAGTACTTGGGAAATAGAATAAATAAGTACGCCAGGAAAAAAAAAAAAAAAGATTTTTTAAGTACTTGCAGGCTTTTAATATGGAGCAAATAACAGGAAAAGAAAAGAGATAACACCCCCACCATATCTAGGAGAATGTAATCAACTATATTTTTGAATGAAATGTAATAGATTATGATAATCCAGCCAAGTTCGGCAAATAAGATAGTTTATTGTTCATTCCCCAGTGTTGCCACTCGTCACATTTTTTTAGTGATGACCTTATGATTGTTTTGCAGATTTTGTTGGGCAGTGTTGCCAATTTGTAAATTTGGTGAAAAATATTATGATGTGATGAATAAGTTACACTTTTTGAAGTTGATGTCCACTACTAGTTTTTTTTTTACATAGCAGACGACCTCATATAGACATAGGACCCCAGTATAGGAATTAAATTAAATTTTTTTGGAAATATTTTTGGACTTAGAAAAATTTTTGAACTTTAAATTTTTCTGAAAATTTTTTTTGAACTTAGAAATTTTTGGGGATGAATTTTTGTTATTGATAGTACTCAAATGTCTCCCTACGGGATACATTTGCGGAGCCCCGGGATCTATATGTGGCCGTGTACATAGTTGTTCCTTTGGAAACAGGCTATACTCCAACAAGACGGAGGAAGCACAGACTACCCCATAATTTTATATTTTATGAGAAACAGAATATAAAAAAATTATAGTGTCACATATTTAGGACAGAGTCGCTTCCACACGCCATTTCTAATAATTGGGTGATTTCCCCTGACCAATCGGATAGCTCAGATTTACCCCGGGGAATATAGAACAGGACGCCATCTGGCAGTAGAATGAAAGAGCGCAACTCAAGAGGTCGTATCTGGTCCAGCTCTACATATTTCTTAGTTTGAGGAAGTCAACTTCAACATTTATTATAAAATGTGCATTTCAGGACATTGAGTGGTTTTATATTTCTTACTTGCGTAAGTAGTGACTATCATTCAATGTATATTTTGAATAGAGCTCCCAACCCTAGTCGCAGCAGAACTAGGTTCGAGGATTTGAGTCAATTTGCAAAAACTAGTCTTACACCTCAAACCGTGTAGAGCAGAAAATATCCTTTTTTGGAAAGTATTTAGCTCAAGGAATACTTATGATGATAAAGAAAACAAGGACAAATCTGAAGAGATGGGTAAATGTCGTCGAACCTAAGATAAGACGGTAACTTAAAGGAAGGAACACGGTGGAATGAGAAAGTTCGCCATATTTGACAATTGAGTAGGCCTATGAGACAAAGATGCAAAAAAGGGATTTTTGCATCGATGAAAGCATCTGATGAGATGTTAAAACTTTATTATGCTTATTATTGTAAAAATGTTCTGAATTCCAGACTTTGTTGAAATTTAAGTTTCATGCTGAAAGATATTAAAAGTTTTGCATGAAATCGAACGCTGTTGAAAAGGTGAATTACTACAGTTTTGAGATTAAGCTAAGAAATCTATCCATTTCAATTAAATTCGCTACATCAACACCTAAGAGAAGAAAATCGAACCTGGTAACACAAATTTAGGAGAGAAATCTAGATCTCTGGTGATTAGGCCAGTTAAACATCTGCTCTCTGTAAAGTAAACTGAAAATACTGCATATACCGGCACTGCCACATGATGGTAATATGGTGCCGTTCCAGTCCTAAGGAACACCTGCCCCGGCCACAGGTACAACTACTACGAACATTCTTCAGCCTAGTGGATTGTCAAGTTACCTATGCTTTTACATTAGCATTAGTATTTATAGTATAGTTCTGAGTAGATGTTAATAGTTTTCTGTTTCTTTTTATTCAGAATTTGTGTCAGTGAGCTGGAGTGCTATCGCCCAGTACTTCTCTTACTTCTGACTGTGGAATTTCAACACCTTGATTGGACTTGCCATTCAAGACACTACTTCAGAGATAAGTCGATACATTTCATGCAACATATACTCTTCTCTGTTTACATACCACTTAAGCTTTTTCTGTTGGTCATCCATTGTGCAGTGTTTGCATTCGTTGCGTTTATTTCTGGCTATATATTTTTGTGTGAGATTAATACATTTTTCTTTCCTGGAAGGAACGTGTATTGATCTGTCTATAGGTTTTGTAAATTTAATTCCAGTGTATGGGAGGCCCAGTCTTGGAGAGACTCTGTGGCTAGTGCCCCGTGGAATTCATTGAACATTGATTTGCATTAGCTGTTTAAGTCTGGTTTGTATATTCATTGTCGTGTAAATAATAGTATTTCTCATGTGGTGTTTACATATGGTTTTCTTGCGTCAATTCTTACTATCACTGTAAATAAGTTCATTTTTACAGTTCCCATCGTTGTCGTTTTGTTTGCAGGCGTGGTAGTATACACCTATAACTATTTTCCTTTTACTTTCATCTGTTATTCCCCCCCGCCCGTGGGTTATTGTTTGTCTCTCTTGTACTTATAATGTATTTCATCATCATCAGATCCATTTGTCTTCTTGGAAATCATTTATATAATTTATGCATGACTTGGTATGTGTGAGTATTGAGAGTGAGTGCTATAGGATAGGCATTTGTAATTAGTTATTTAAGTATTCATTATTTCATTAGTATTTCTTGCTTTGCTGTTGTAGCAAGAGTCTTTAGTGATACTATTTTCACGAAATAGTGTTACCCACATTTAATTTCATTGTTAATACTGTTGCTCAAAGAAATTTAGACATGGGCAATTCTGCAGGTTCCATGGATGATTCATTTTCATCATCATGTGAGGAGCCAATGCAAGAGTGTAGTAGAACATGTGAGAACAGAAGAAGAAGGATAGCTCTGAGAGAGTTGGCGTTAGCAATAAGGAATGGTGATGCATATGAGGTGTATAACTCTCGTATAGAAGTAAGAAAGAGAGATAGTGTGAAAGTTTATCAGTTAAAAATGAAGAGTACCTTTGAGACTAAGGTACAACCAAACTGCAGTCAATACAAGGAGAGACCTAAATCAGATTTGAAGAAGAGGTCTAATCCAGCAGTAAATAAGGTTAAAACTGAAACAAGGAGGGTGTCAGTACAAACCGAGATGCATGATGTTGCTGTCCAGACTGATGACACTTGGGAAAGCACTTTATTTCCAAATGAGATGTCATCGACAGTGACTGAAGTCAAGATACCAGATAAGGGTAAATTAGATAATGATTTAGTCAAGAGTAAGAAAATAGTAAGATCACAGGAAGAAAACCAAAGAAGTGGTTCTGTTCAGACTGAGAGGAAAGGTATTAGTGTACAGTCAGATAACCATCGTGAAGATACTTCAGCCTCAGTTGGTAAATTGTCCAACATGACAGTAGATGTACCACTGAAGAAGACTATGATCAGTGATGATTTGGTTAGGTGTAAAGATAAGTTATGCACTATGGAAGGAATCCAAATGGGTGTAAGTAAGAATGCGGAAGTGTCTACAAGAGCCTATGAGAATTCAAAGGGAGTGTCAAGTCCTATGCATGATGAAACATACCATGCATCCCAAGAAGTTTTATTGCCAAAAATGGGGTTTTGGTGTGACAAAGATCAGTTAGAGATAGACAAATTGATTCAGGAAGAAGGTACTTTTGAGGAAAAGAGTAGAAGATTAGAAGAAAAATTCAAGATTGTTGAGCAGTTACTGATAAAGGAGTACATAGATGGTAATCAAAGAATAAATGATGAATTCAAGTTATATAGAAACAAGATAGTAGCTGAGTATAAAGGTAATACTCAAGTTAAAGAAGAACATTGCAGGGTCCTGTCAGCTCGGTGGAAGGAGAAATGTAATGCTGTAGGCAAGAGTTTCTTTGATAAACTTCAAGCACTAGAAGAGCAATTTAAGGCTGGAAAACAAAGATTAGAGCAGCAAGCCGAAGCATTGAAAGATCAAGTTAAATCTATGGAAGAGCGACACGAGACTACATCTGATACAGATCTGTCCGATTTGGAGAAAGTACCAAAAGATGCAGAAATTCAATGGAAAAAGGATAAGATGGAGCATACTGTAGCCAAAGTAGCAGTAACGGAAGCTACTGAATCTGCTAAGAAAGAGGTTTGGAAGACAGTAATAGATGGTCTCAAGGGAGAAGGTGCTGGAATTACAGCCCAGTTAGAATTATTACTGGCTTATAACTTCAAAGGCAAAAGTGCAGCAAAAAGTAGAGAGCCACTAAAGTTGTTGATGTTTAATGCCATCAAAACGTTACCATCAGATAAGTGGAACATAGATGATCTCTTCGCATTATTGAAGATCTTGTGTTATCTGGAGATACTTTTGTGATCTTTGTGGCGATAGTGAAATTGCTTGAGTGCTGGCAAGAGATGTGTTAGTTGGTGTGACATATTTTATGTTGTAAGATAGTTGAGAGCTGATGGGAAGATAGTGAGATTGATGACCCATGCTATGAATTGGAAATTTATGACCTGTGTTGTCAAGACACAGTATGTTAGGTGAGAACTTATATGTTAGATTTATCTCTCAGATCATGTCCCTGTCCATCATTTATGTATGTTTACCATGGAAGAGAATGTTTGAGTGGTATGGACAGTGGAGTATTATGTGGCATGAAAGGAAATAATGCATTTTGGAAATTGGCCAAATATGCTTTCCTAATGTGGATCATTATTCTATTTCCAGAATTTAGGTACCCAGTAGTGTAGGTAAACCTGGGATTGCTACTACTTGAAGCAATTTATGCCATCACTGAGAGTGTCTTGACATGGTCATCGGGTTGCTGAGATGGTTTACAGTCTCCATGTGGTTAAGAATGTATTCTATGCTTTGGTGATCTTTGCAGAATGTACGTGGGTGTACTTAGATATATAGTGTGATGTATAGTTCCTATTGCAATTTTAGAAATTGTAATGTATATAATTGGTTGATAGTCTTTAAAGTGACTGACACTATATAGTATGAGGATAAAAATGTTGATGTTGCATTTTTTTTTAATTTAAAGGGAATCAGTCACTGGGGAGTAAAAGACTCGCATTTTTTGCAGTTGTGGTGAAGTGGGATGTTATAAATATTTATAGGGGGACTTAGTGTACTGACTGAGATCAGCTGTGAAGGTATCTATATCTAATGAGAGTAGTGTATTATAGATAACCTTACTTGCTGCCACATATATATATATCTCAGTCAGAATTATTCTGGAATAGTGTGATGACTACGTTATATGTCTAGGGTATGTGTATGATGAAGTGTAAGTCATAACAACAACGGACAGATAAACAATTTAATTTATTCCACCACACTTGACAACACTATGACACTCACATACATATAACACTCTAAAGGATATCTTAAAGGAGTCACTGATAACTTTTCAAATAACAATATGTATTCATTGCTGTTATGAATGAATATGTGTCCTGATTCAAATACAAAGAGAACCAGGAATCACAATCAATTTTACTTACAAGTTATATGTACAGAATTTATCAATATGAATATTGTAATGACATATATTATTAAAAGTATCCTATGTGTGTCAGTTGTGTAGTAGTAATATGAGGTAATACTGGTTTTGTTTTGTTCAAGCTCTGTTGGTATTTGTCATCATGACTTCAATAGTTTGTCTTTATGGGAACTATTATTGGAGATGTTCTCAGTTCCTGATATTAACACAATTTAATTCCCCTCTTAATGTTATTTTTACAAGGTCATTTTAAGCTGGGGGTACATAATTTTGAGCTCAGCTGGCCACATCAGCTTATCTGGCGTGATGGCGGCAGGAACAGACTCCCCTGCTCGATTCTCCCCTCGGCTCTGGAGACACCTCACTGATAGCTAAATGGACCAAGGAGTATGCTGTCCGACTCTGGATTCAGCAAAGCTCTGACCAGGGGCTGCTCAATACCATCAAGACCACGGTCCCTGAAAACAAGAAGGATGTACCTTCTACTTCATAACTAATTTATACTCTCTTTTTACACTGAGCACAATACATCACAAACATTGAGTTCAGAGCGTTAGGCCAACTGTCAGCTTCATCTGAAATACTTTATACCAGTATTTACCTCCTTAATGGTTACCACGCCTCTGCACTTCCAGCATTATTTCTGTCTAATCAATAATCTAGGTGTCAGTGTACTGTTTGGCCATTCCATGCAGTTTTACTTTCCTCCGACACCTTCTGTTCAGGCTGGAGCATATAGGCTTTACATCATGTTTGCTACTGAACTACACATATATACAGGCATAAATTAACAATTCACATTCAATTTTCATTAAAAGATACTGAATGTTTCAAGCTTACCACAATTCATGGAAACAAACACAGATACGTTGATTAGCAATGAATTCTGGCACAATTACTGGCACAAATTCCCATCTGCTTATGTTCCAGGCTTTTATTTAGCAAAAATATGAGCTGGCTTCAACGCACTGTTGCTTTATCAAGCTTATTTGACTAGTGGTCTCGAACTAACGCTCCTAAGTGAGTATATCAGCGAGTCTAGCCAATGGAGCCACGTTTCGACAAGTATTTGAAAAAAATTTTAACTTCCTACGTCTCCCCTAACAACCAAAAATAGTATTTATAGTCCGACTAATCGTGTGTAGCCTTACATATCATTCCAGCCAATCAGTTCAAATGTAACTTGTGGCCCATTTCCCGTACAATGGTGGTGTAAAAAAATCTACCACTGAGCGATTCTGATTTTGGGTGTTGTCTGACAGCACCATCATTTTATTTTGGCTATAACTTGTTAATTCCTAGACTATTTGCATAACGTTGTACATATTCTTTGTCAGCAAACCCTAAGGAACCCAAATATATATATATTTAATAGAACTAATATGCTGCGTTCAAAATATGCAATTCCTTCTACCTCCTGTTTCGAAGATGTGCTGTCTGGGTACTGTAATGTTTTCAAACGTAAACCCATCTATTGTTATCTTTCCTAATAAGCGTTTTTTGTGATTTTAAAACCTAACTCTGGGAAGGGTAGTGAATTTATCACTGTCGATTGAAATAAAGTTAGTGCATGTAGTCTTACACGCGTGATGGCAGCATTTGTGTATCGCGCGACGCGTGTTTAGTGTTCGGCTTTTTGCCTCTCCCTTCTCGCTATCCTTTAGTCCATCTGTCTTTTGTTTTTGGTAACATAGTGTAGAAAAAGACATGAATGGAATTTAAAATTTAGGTCAACTTGCATATTTCAAGGTTTTTCTTAGAAAGGCAGCACATTTTATTGTGTGTTTGGGAAACGCGTGTATGTTGCAGAAGGCCTTTAATATCAACGTGAAACGTTACAATTTGCATACGCAGTAGAAAACAAGGGGATTTCGAGTACTGTCATTGTGACAGCACTGTTCTTTACCATTCTTCTTCCTTTATTTATTATATGTATTTATTAGGCTTTATATTTACTTGATAATTTATATATGTGGATTAGAATATTCCACGACATCTCCCCTCTTAAAACAGACATTATATGTCAGTCCTTTATTCTATATACACATAGAGAAATTTATTATTATTTCTGGGGTTTACGGTGATTCTCATCACACGGATGGCGGCTTAAAAAATCCGCTCCCAAATTTGTTTTTCCAGATATATACTCAATGCTAAAATTATATGGAGCCAAAAGTAAAGACCATCGGAGTAACCTGGAGTTCTCATGCCTAGCCTGTGCTAGAAACGATAAAGGTTTGTGGTCTGTTTGCAACTTAAAGGCCTTCCCATACAGATAAATATTGAATTTCTTTATTGCCCATATTACTGCAAGACATTCTTTTTCGCTAGTTGAGTAATTGATTTCAGCTTTATTCAATTTTCTGCTAGCATATGCCACTGGGCTTAATTCCCCATCCAATGCATCTGATTTCTGTAGTAGAGTTGCACCTAACCCAATATTACTTGCATCCGTCCTTACTATGAATTCTTGACTTAAGTCAGGTAATTTCAAAATGGGTTTACTTGTGAGCTTTTCCTTCAATTCTTGGTAAGTCATTTCACATTGTGGTGTCCATGTAATGCGATCTGGATGTCCTTTACGTGTCAAATCAGTTAACGGTGCACATATGGAATTAAAGTTTTTGATATACTTCTGGTAGAAACCACATAATGAGACAAAGGATCTCACGTCCTTCTTGGTTTGTGGTCTCGGGGCTTTCTGTAGTTTCTCTAAATTCTTTGGGTCAGGGGTCATGTTTCCCTGATAAACTGTGTGTCCCAAAAATTCCAATTCTTTACATCCAACGCAACATTTGGTTGGTCGGGCTGTTAAATTTGCCTCCCTAAGTCGATTAAACAGCATGTTCAGAGAGTCAATGTGTTCCTCAAATGTTTCTGTTGCTATAAGGATATCATCCATGAAATTTGTTATACATGGATTATTCAGAGGGTCCAATAATTTTCTCATCATTCTAGAGAAGACACTAGGCGCATTCTTCAATCCAAATGGCAATCTATTAAACTCATAGTGTCCTTCTGAGGTACTAAAAGCTAGGTATGGTCTAACCTCAGGCTTTACTGGAATCTGATAGTATCCTTTACTCAGATCCACTTTTGAGAAATATTTAGCTTTATTTAGTCTGGCAAAAAGCTGATTTGTATCCGGCAATGGATCCACCTGTCCTTCTGTAATAGCATTCAGTCTCCTGTAATCTATACAGAGTCTATGTTCTCCAGAGGGCTTCCTTAAGAGTACAACACCGGAACTATACGAAGATTCACTGTGCGAAATAATTCCTTCCTTCAACAGATAGTCTATCTCTTCCTTCAAAGCTTTCTCCTTAGCAAACGGAATCGAATATGTTTCATACAGACAGGTGTGGGGTCTATCAGTTTCATATCATATTCCAATAGGTTTGTATGCCCTGGTCGGTCTGTTAACACCTCTGCATGATTATTTAGAACCTGTTGCACTCTCTCTTTCTGAGTTTTCGTTAAATGTGTACTGATTTTCACCTGTGCTGCTGTCTCACAGGGGTGTAATGGATATTCAAATGATGAAAGTGGTTCCTTTTTCATCTCCATGGCGATGGACAAGGTCAACAAGTGTGTCTCTTCCTGATGTTACTTTCTCTCCCACAGCC
>JAMPIV010017029.1:0-142820 GCA_024509875.1 Oreohelix idahoensis
TCAGGAATGATCATAATCTTGATCAGCAATGATCATAAAACGTGATCATAAAACCTGGAACAAAAGGTAATAGGTGGCCATGGTGTTCCAACAATCTCACCACCCTCTGCTGTTCATGATGCGACCATGTCTTCAGTGTTTGTATATAAATGAATGAATCATGGTAGTATGTTACAGAGATGGCATGATACGATAATGTCTACTGTGCAGAAAATAACAAAATACATGAATAAATCACATGTTATGATACATGAGTACGATATAACCTTTGCCTTTCACTTATGGATGTCACGTCACTTATGTACTTGCTGGTATGTCGTAAGCTTCCAGGCAAGAACTAGCCATGATATATTTGGCTAACCAATTAATGGTTATGCTTCCTGACAATGCCAGTGGAGGTTATCTCTGGTTAGCGTCATTCCCTTTTTATTATATTTGATACAATAAAATCGTAAATAAAATGATATTAGTCATATATATATATATATATATATATATATATATATATATATATATATATATATATATATATATATATATATATATATATATATATATATATATATCTTTAATAAACTTACATACCCTCTTAGGATTTATAAGCTCACGGTGAGACTGTTTTGGCTGAATTTAATAATCTGCCCTGCATGCAGCGTGAAAATATAACTTTTCTTGCAGATGCTGTCTTCCAGTTTCTCACTCTGGCTTCTGGATTTGGTGTGTGTAATTTTCAACGCGCCGCTCTGTCCTTATATTGGGCCATCTCGCCCGTCCGAGAAAGCACCTCTAAAAGTCCCAAAAGATTTTCGTTTAATCTCTCGGTTTGAGGCGATTTGAGGCAATCTGTGCTTTTCCTGTACATGTTTTTTTCTTCTTTTCACTACACACTTATATCCTTCCTTCCTTCCTAGGTATCCTTTCATTTTCCTCATATGAGGCTTTCATTCTATCCAATTTATATTTAAATCCGTTTAGGCATGTAGTTATAATAAATTTTTAAAGATTATTATCTAACTTTTAGCAGATGTGATGAAGATGAAAAATGTTAATTATTTTTAAAACTATTTATATTTGAATAATACCCTTTTGGATATAATTCATAGTCCATCTCCTTTAGTGAACTATTATTATTTCGTTGTATTCCAACCAGGCGTTTTCTTGTAGTTCTAAATTTAATTTCCTGTAAATGCAAACTTTGAAAGTCCGCCATACATTCCTATATTAGCTATTTCCTCATTTTTCTGGCTTAAACATATTTCACATTTTTTCCGCCGTCTTCAAACTTCAAAGAAAGACCGCAGCGTTGTCCTTGCGCTGTGTGTCTGTGTGTGTGTGTGTGCGCTGTGGGCGTGCATGTCGCGCTACAACCAAGCAAGTGGTACCAAATCTCGCTACACTCCGTCTCCTCAAAGTCAGTTTATCAGTAGCTCAGAAACATTTGGATAATCTAGCTCGTTATACTAGAGTCATTGTAAAAGTGTGTCACAACATTCCGTGGAGATTACTTCATTTCTGATTGCTGTAAATAGATATTAGCATTTAGATGATTTAATGTGTTAGGTTTATCATTATATTTCATTGGTATTTTCTAGGTGATAACTAAACATATAGCTAATTTTTTTCAGTTGTAATGTAGATTTAATCACCCGCTATCATTCAGAAAGAGATGTTTTAATTGGCTAAATAATAGGCTAGACAATTGACACTTGATGGAATTCAATTCACTTCTATTCATTATGTGTAATTATCTAAGTGATTAGTGTAATATTATGTGGCAAAACAAATAGCTAGTAATGACAAGCGATATTTGTAAAGTAATCATAATTAAATTAACACTGATATTGTGCACTGAGTGTTTTACCGGGAGGGAGAGAAAGGCGCATACCTAACACCCCACCTGTACCAGTGAAGCGAAGCGTGATAAGATAAGCTGACACACGTGCCTTTTAATTTAATTTAATGACAGAGATGATAAGAGATCTTACCTTTACCCGTGATAGGATAGTATATTGATATTGTGGTAAAATTTTTGTTTTCTTCATATTTTAGTACGGGTCACAAACCAGCTGCCAGTGGTCTAAATAGCACCAGTATCAATTCTTTTTTATTATCGGGTCTTAGATGTTGACCTGTTCGGTCTTCTTGCTTCATCCAGAGAGAATCCAAACATATAAACTATAAGAATAATTATTAGTTGACATACAAAATATCCAGATTTTGCATTCAATTCTATCAGCCCGCTGTGGCCAAATATACACACATATTTTTCCGACTAATGACAATTTTTTCCCAAGTGGATTTACCCAGGAGAATACATTTGTTCAGAATCGGCACTCAACACCAGAGAGAAAAACCGATAGGATACACCTTCATCATCATCATTATCTCTAGTAACACTTACCAACCCGATGTTCCTTTAGCCATTGAGAGTACTGTATACTCTCTACTGTGGACACTAGATCGCGGTTGATATTTTGCTACCTGAACTATCTGATGTGACAGTGTCATATCCAATAATTCACTAACAATGAAGGCGTTCCCAATTAGGAAAATTAATTATTCGTGGAGGAACTGGGGCTCGCTTCGGAGATGCACAACACTGGATTTTGATACATGTTCATTGACGTTTACGTTCAAGAGGTTGTTAAACAACTAGTAGGTAAGCAAGATTGAATGTGGCTACAGACTGACAGAGTGAGAGAAAGAGGAGTGAATATTTTTTTTTGTATCATCATTGTACCCACTTCTTTTTTTTTGTTTGCTAACTTGATTATTTTACTGGGATAGCTTAAGTAAAAACTGTGTTCTTTACTACACTGTCCATTCTATACCATAGTGTTAATATTTTACCTTTTTTGGGTTATCAACTTCTTGCAGGATCTTGTCTCATCAAGTGTGGAGGGCACTTATTTGGGTCATTGCCATAATTCTGTAACCTATGGTTTTATTGATTTCTATATGTTTGATGTTGTGAGAGGTTTAGTTGATAATAAACTGAACAAAAACTTAATTACTTGTGTTGGTCAGCACACAAATCTCCATTTACTATAGTTTTCACGTCTGTGTGTCTTGTTGTCACCTAACTGTGTGTGTGTGTAGAGAACTTATAATTAACATTATAGGGAAGTCTGATAGATCGTCTTCTTCTAAAGTTAGTCGTTTAGATAGGCTGGACTAGAGTATTCACTCATTCCAGAGACAGATCTTTACCTTAATCTATTCACTCTTGGAATTTATTCTAACACTTTCTTTCTCAGATAACCCCACTTTCTTTGTTCTATTCAGACGTTATCAAATAAATCTCTATACCTATCTAAATTGACAACAACGACTTTCACAGAAACGCTTATGCCACTCAAAAACTTGTGATTTCTTCACTACGGTATCACTATATGCTTTATTAAGCAAGGTTACTGTCTCTGCGCTTGACGTCTCAAGCAAAACACAAAATTTGGCATTTTTACATTGTTCAATCAAGTGCTACGTGCACATCACACAAACAAACTTCTGTAACTTCTTTTCGAGAGCACATTTGAAAGTGACATCCGCCATGTAGTATCCTCAAGGTCACTAACAACGTTTAAACCTATAATCTCCATGACATAATCACTCATTCAAACATGAGTCGACTATTCCGGGAACTTTATGAAGCCACCTCGTATATATATATATATATATATATATATCAGAGGGTGTAATTGTCCCAAGCACGCACCTGTTAGTATCGAGTCAAGCCAAAGGCGTTTAAAAGCATCTGGATTTAATATATGATTGCCACAGTAAAAGCTGAACTCCATCGCCTGAGAACACCCTATTAGCGATAAAATATATGATATGTGCTAGCTGAGTAGTAATTTATATTAAAGGATTATTAACAACACAGAATCGGCCATTTCCTTCACAGAGAACTGAGGATCGCCCTTGTCAGTTAGATCGTCCTCGTTTTGTGTAATTTTTTTAAGGGCAGTAGTGGTTTGCCTGTGTTCTTGAGTGGGATATAAAATCACTGGCCTACTAGTGCTAGTGAAATTATTTTATTGTACTTTCTTTGTTAATATTTACGTAATAAATATAATTAAATGTTCTACTCGGTCAGGCATTACTTCTACCTGTCACTTGATGTTTGATGTTGTAGTCCTTACTGTAATAGATTAACCTACTTAGCAAGAGAGATGGCGGATGAGGGTATGACATCTTAAACATAGTCTCGAGTATGCCTGGGAAGAAAACATTAGATATCTGAAGATATCTCTCTTCTCTCCAGAAATCACATCTCTCTCCTTATTGTCACTAGCGACTTTATTTTTTTCTCTACTTTCGCATTACTCATTCATACGCTGTCTAAACTCAGACATTATCTTCTTCCATAGTACCCATTAACAGCTAGGTTGACTGGGACATCAAACTAATAGGTTTCAAAAGCCAAACCTTTGACGCGAAAGTCTATCGCATTAAAAAAAAATTAATTGAAAAACTATTTAGCAATATAAATCTTTCCCCATTCAATTCGTGTTGTTTTTATAATTTCTAAAGAGTTGTTTACCTTAGCAAATTAAATATTATCTCCCCTGACTAATTAAAAATGTTAAAAACTAATGTTCTGTTCTTTCTTTGTTTCATCAAAATTGCCCCGGAAGAAAATAAGGATCTAATATGTTCTTTGTCATCTCGTCACGTGACACGTCCTTATGTAACCTTCATATACACTCCAGAATCTGACCTTTCTATCAAAACCTGATACACTAGTATCGACTATGCCAGTGAATGGGAATTGACAAACCCAATTATACTACTCGTCAAAAGTCAAGGGACACCCTATTATTTTCAATACACTTTTATATAAGCGCATAGAATGGTTAAACGAAGGAAGTTTTTAGCAAAAATGGGTGCAATATCTTCATCTGACAGTCCTCTATGCAAGTTAAGCATAAAAACAACTCACCGACAACCATGGTGGTCACGTGCAATTTGGTTTGCTTACCATAAATTCACATTTTTAATCTGTTTTTTCAAACTTTCGTAGAACCAATCAGGTGAAGTAATCGTGCTGATTGACATTCCACGTGTAATAGCGACTTTTCGAGAACAGAGTTCACTCTTAATTTGTTATACAAACAGCAGACTTAGGGTAGATTCATCACTTGCAAAAACCATGCCACCGAGAAGAAGTCTTGACACCTTACAAAGAATGAGGGCTATAACGTGGGTTGAAAGTGGTTTATCTGTCCGTGAGGTTGCTAGACGGCTTGCAGTGTCACACTCTACTATCCAAAGAATTTTGGAGAGATTTCAGGCCACAGGAAGTGTGGAGGATCGCCAACGGCCAGGTCGCCCTAGATGCACCAATAGACATGATGACCGGTACCTCTTGTTGTCAGCCCTGCGCCATCGAACAGTGACTTGTTCTACTCTAAGATGTCAGCTGAGACAAACTGTAAACGTCAATGTCAGTCAAAGCACCATTCGAAGACGTTTACATTAATTTGGACTGGTTGCTTGACGTCCTGCAGTCAGAATCCCTCTTACTCCTGCTCGTTGCAGAGCCCGTGTTGCTTGGTGTCGCGAGCACATCCGATGGACAAGGCAACAATGGAGTCAAGTTCTCTTCACTGATGAATCTCGCTTCACTGTGTCATTCAATGATGGCAGGATTCGAGTTTGGAGACGACCAGGAGAGCGATTTACTGATGACACAATTCGAGAGGTGGATCGTTATGGTATGGCTTCTGTCATGGTCTGTGGAGGCTTCTACAGACACGGCAGGACCCCACTCTACATCATCCAAGGCAACTTGACCAGCCCACCAGAACGACATCGTGAGACCAATTGTTCAGCCAACTCTGGAGGCCATAGGTGGTAAGGCCATCCTCCAAGATGATCACGCTCGACCCCATCGAGCTCGTGTGGTGAATGGGTTTATTCAGCAACATGGGATCATCAAGATGGCGTGGCCAGCTCATTCACCTGACCTGTCTCCGATTGAGCACCTCTGGGATGACGTGGTCGAAGATTGTCAACAAATCACCCCCTGCCAATGGATGTTGCACAGCTGACTGCATTTCTGCTTCAGGAATGGCAAGCTGTTCCTCAGGATACTCTTCGGACCCTTGTGGACTCGTCGCGTCTACGCTGTCTTGAATGCCTTGCTGCAAACGGTGGTCATACACGATTTTGAAATGTCTTTTTGTCCAATATCTATTGTGTGACTTTTGAAAAGGTGGGTGACACACTTCACAGCTTCATTGCGTTTGAATGTGTGTTTCCATTTCCTTACGTGACATGTCAATTTGGTATTCAATAAATGCCGTTTTAATTGATATCAATTACGTTTATATCAGATTTGTTTTATGGTTTCAACCAAGGTTTTTCTAAGTGGCCCTTGACTTTTGACGAGTAGTATATTTATGAAGAGTTCAACCCTTTCTTGTATGTCTATTTTCACATCGGATACACAGCCAGGATCGAAACTAGGCCAAGTCACGGTCCAGTCTACGTAGCTGTAACAATGGATATGTAACTGTTGTTAAGATAGGGAAGAAATAGGCTGCAAGGACGTAAACAGGTCACACTTGCTCATAAAATCGAACCATAATTTAGTCGTAATCTCTAACACTTCACCCCTACGGCAGTACCTTTACCATTTTATACATCCACTGTACACTCAACGCCAATCACAGACAACGCCAATCACAGACAACGCCAATCACAGACAATGCCAATCACAGACAACGCCAATCACAGACAACGCCAATCACAGACAACGCCAATCACACACAACGCCAATCACACACAACGACAATCACAGACATAACCAAATCACAATTTTAAAACAAACAAGAAAACTGTCGTCTGTCAAATGAGAAATTTGAGAAAGGGATAAAAAAAATTAAAAAAGACAAAAAGATTCACTGTCAATAAGAAACAGTCTTTCTTCTTTCTCTTCTTCTTCTTTGTCTTCTTCTCCTTCGTCTTCTTCTTCGTACACTTTCAGACGTCAATGTGACTGTGTTTAAAGCTTGAGGTAGTTGGTATCTCCGTAGAGTGTGTCCAGGAATGGTAATAGTGGCACACATACTCGCATGTTATTTCTCTGATCATCATTTGCTGGACACTTTTGTCGCAGATTTACTGCAGTCATTTTATTGGTGCCACAGGTAAACTCATCCGTAGATCCTTTATTTAGCGTGTTTAGTACACGATATCCCAATATGTTACGGGCTGCGAGGAATTTGAAGATTGCCGCTTGTTGACTTCTGCTGAGCTTGTAATATGTATGCTTCATTTTCCTAACGGCTTAGATACTTGTATGTCCTTTGTTCATGTATCTGCTTCCAAAATAAAAAAAAGTGCTTTTGCCTTCTTCACAAGTTATGTTTGTATCATGTTGAGGCAACTTTCTATCTTTCTTTGCAAATCTGTCAGCCTCGTCATTGCCAGGTATGTGTCAAAGATGTGCTAACCACTGTATCACAACAGTTTTGGATCACTGGCCAAGTTTGTGGAGTATTGCTCCTAGGTCGTCTATGTCTACATTATTTTAGATCATCAGAGCTGTGACCACTGACAGCACATCAGTGAAGTATTACTCCTAGGTCGTCTATGTCTACATTATTTTAGATCATCAGAGCTGTGACCACTGACAGCACATCAGTGAAGTATTGCTCCTAGGTCGTCTATGTCTACATTATTTTAGATCATCAGAGCTGTGACCACTAACAGCACATCAGTGGAGTATTGCTCCTAGGTCGTCTATGTCTACATTATTTTAGATCATCAAAGCTGTGACCACTGACATCACATCAGTGAAGTATTGCTCCTAGGTCGTCTGTGTCTACATTATTTTAGATCATCAGAGCTGTGACCACTGACAGCACATCAGTGAAGTATTGCTCCTAGGTCGTCTATGTCTACATTATTTTAGATCATCAGAGCTGTGACCACTGACAGCACATCTTATTCCTCTTGGACTGCCCTCTGTTGTCTGGCGCATCACACAGTCTATGGCTGTTAAAAATAGAGTGGTTGATAAGGGGCATCCCTGTCGTACTCCTGTCTTCACCTCAAAGGTTAGGTTGCTCTGCCCAACACTACAAGTAAAGTTGGCATAGAGGCTTTTTATGATTGACACTATGCAGCTTGGAATTCCATAAGCCCTCAGTATTTTCCATAAACTGTCCCTATGTATGCTGTCAAAAGCCTTTTCAAAATCAATGAAATTAATGTACAGCTGTCTTTGCCATTCTGAGCACTGCTCTATAATGTTTCTGAGAGTGAATATATGATCTACATATCTTCTGCTCTTTCTAAATCCTGCTTGTTCTTTCCTCAGGTTGTGGTCTACTGCTTTTGAAATTCTCTGTATAATTATCCTGCCTAGTATTTTGCTGGGAACTGAGAGAAGAGTGATTCCTCTCCAATTATTGCAGTCTGCAAGATCTCCCTTCTTGGGCAATTTGACAATTATTCCTCTGTTCCACTCTGATGGTGTTGTCCCTGTTTTCCAGACTTGTGCAAATAGTGTTTCTAATAGTTCTGCTGCTAGCTCAGGGTCTGTCTTAAATAGCTCTACATTTAAGTTATCATGGCCAGGAGCTTTTCCGTTCTTTAACCCATTGATTGTTGTGATGATTTCTTCTTTTCGTTGAATGTCTGTATTTACATCTAGATCGTTGTCAGCCTAAGGAACATTCAATTGTGTCTCTGGTGGTTCCTTGTTCAGAGTTTCTCTGAAGTGCTCTGCCCATCTTGTTCCCTCTGACTCTGCTGTCATGATGAGATTTCTTTGCTTATTTCTTACTAATGTAATATTGTTTGCACCTCATTTTCCGCTGATGAATTTAGTTATTTTGTACACTGTGCTTTGTTCATTTCTCAGTGCTACCTCTTCTGCCTGTCTTGCAAGATCGTCTAGGAAATTCCTTTTGTTGGCTCGGGTTTGGCGTTTAACTTCCTTGTCCAGCTGACTGTACTGTTCGCTATATAGTTGCTTTAACCTGGGGAACTTTGCTTCTGTTTTCTTTCTTTTCATTTCCTTTCTCAGTGTTATGGTGTTTAATGTTTCTGGTGTTATCCAGTCTTGCATCATCCTTTCCTGGAATCCCAAGCATGATTTGCTGCTTTCCTTATATATTGTTGAAATGGTGTTGAATTTCTTGTCTATATCATCAGTCAATGTCTTTTCCTGACTTTTGGCAAATTGATATCGTTTCTTTATGTCAGCCGCAAAAGCTTTTCTGGTAAAGGGGTCCTTCAATTTGCTGATGTCAAACCTTTTCTGTGTAGTTACAGTTGGTCCAGCCCTTCTTAATTTCACTTTCAGTTTTGCTACTACTAAATGGTGGTCACTTCCGACATCTGCACCTCTTCTTACCTTCACATCTTGTGTAATGCATGTCTCCATCTACCGTTAATCATGATGTGGTCTATCTGGTTTCTGTCCCGACCATTTGGTGATTTCCATGTTAATTTGTGAATTTTTTATGCGGGAAAAGCGTTCCTCCAATGACCAGGTTGTTAATACTACAGAAACTTATTAATTTATCCCCATTTTCGTTTGCTGTTCCACTGCCGCATTTTCCCATTACTCTTTCATTATATGTGTTGTATGTACCAGCTTTCACATTGAGGTCTCCCATTACTATAATAAGATCATATCTAGGTGTGTCTTCCATTTCTTTCTGCAGTTGTTGATAGAATTCATCCTTGACCTCTTCATCACTGTCATTGGTTGGTACGTAGCATTGTATTATTGTAGTATTGGTGAATCTACCTCTCAATCTTAATCTTATCAGTCTGTTGTTGACGGGTTTCCATTCCAGTAATGTCCTTTCTATTCCTTTCTGTAGAATAATGGCTACACCTTCATTGTGCTGTCCATCCTCTCTTCCAGAGTAAAGTACTGTTTCTTCTGTTGCTGTTTTAACTTTTCCTGCCCTTGTCCATCTGCTCTCACTTATCCCTAGAATGTGTAACCTACAGTTTCTCATTTCTGCCGTGACCTGTTTTAGTTTACCCGTCTCATTCATTGTCCTGACATTCCAAAATCCTATTCTTGTATCACGTTTTGCAGTCAGGACGTCCATTCTCATGTCAGTGGCTTCCTTTCGGCTTTCACCACTGACAGTCATACGAGCCTCAGACTCCGGATGTCCATCCTGCAGCAAATTCTGTTTATTCATTGTTGTTTCCGTAACTTCAATTTTTTTTACATAGACAGGGGTGTCAGCCCTATGCTAAAACCCCTAACCTGGAGGACCAGGGTGTCTGCTTTCGTCTGTCCCCTGCCTGCACAAACCTGTCCAGCTTGGTAGAACCTCCCAGGAGTAAAACTCCCACTGGCCTATCTCTGGGGGTAATCAGGGTACGCAAGCCACCATACCTTGACAAGGTATTGACACCAGTGGTGGCAGTTGTTTCCATTATAGCCAGGATTTCTAGTTTTGCTTTCCTCATATCTTCCACCAGCTCCTCTTCTTTCCCATTTACACTTCTTGTGTTCCAATTTCCATAAGTCATAGTCCGTAGTTCGTCGCCTTTAGAATCAGTCCAGTTTTCTCTCTTGTAGTTTATGTAATCATGGTTTAAAGCAAACAGGTGATTGGCCTGTTGTGCCTTTGCATGGTGGAGGGGCTGCCTCCTTACAGATACCAAGCAGGCCGCCCTCCTCCTTTTTCAGCCTGGCTTGGGACAGGCCTAGGCTGTATCTCTTTAAAGTACCCCTATGAGAGAATTCTGCTCACATATAAGAATTCTCTCCTGTTTGGGTCCTTTTGTGTATCTTTGTATGATTATTTAGATAAAATGCTGCTCCACAAACATCACACTTAGAAGGTTTGTCGCTTGTATGTGTCCTTTTGTGACTCTTTAAAACACAACTATGAGAAAAACCCTGCTCCACAAATATCACATTTATGAGGTTTCTCTCCTGTGTGTCCTTTTGTGTCTCTTTAAAGCCCCATTCTCAGAAAATTCTACTAGACAAACATCACACTTATAAGGTTTCTCTCCTGTGTGTGTCCTTTTGTGTATCTTCAAATTATTATTTAGAGAAAATTTTGTGCAACAAACATCACACTTATAAGGTTGATCTCCAGTGTGTGTCCTTTTGTGACTCTTTAAAGCACAACTATGAGAAAATTCTGCACCACAAACATCACACTTATAAGGTTTCTCTCCTGTGTGTGTCCTTTTGTGACTCTTTAAAGAACCACTAAGAGAAAATGTTGCCCCACAAACATCGCACTTGTAAGGTTTCTCTCCTGTGTGTGTCCTTTTGTGACTCTTTAAAAAACCATTCTGAGAAAAATCTGCTCCACAAACATCACACTTATAAGGTTTCTCTCTTGTGTGTGTCCTTTTGTGACTCTTTAAATGATGATTTTGAGAAAATTCTGCTCCACAAACATCACACTTATAAGGTTTCTCTCCTGTGTGTGTCCTTTTGTGTCTCTTTAAAGCCACATTCTCAGAAAATTCTGCTCCACAAAAATCACACTTATAAGGTTTCTCTCCTGTATGTGTCCTTTTGTGTCTCTTTAAAGCCACATTCTCATAAAAATTCTGCTCCACAAAAATCACACTTATAAGGTTTCTCTCCTGTGTGTGTCTTTATGTGTCTCTTTAAATAACCATTCTGAGAAAAATCTGCTCCACAAAAATCACACTTATAAGGTTTCTCTCCTGTGTGTGTCATTTCATTACTCTTTAAAGCCCAGTTCTGAGAAAATTCTGATCCACATACATCACATTTATAAGGTTTTTCTTCTGTATATTGACTTTTGTGCCATTTTGAATAAAGTTTTTGTCCTGTAAGTTCATCACACATGTAAGGTTCTCCTTCTGTATTTGTCACCTTGCGATCACATTGATAAAATTCTGCTCCACTGACATCATATTTGTAATGTCTCTCACTAGTTCCAAAGGTTGTTATTGCCGGGAGTTGTAGTGAGGATAAGCTCTCACTGCAGATAAAATACTTCTATGGCACGCGCCTCAAACAGCCTCTGACAACCAAGTCCAGCTCCCGGCCTTCACGTGTGGCTCAATTTGAGCCCGGCGGAACTGTTTCCACTGACGGGAGAAGGGGCAAAGGCGAGCGACTGGCGCCTTAAAACCAGCAGCTTCGGGCAGATAGGGCTCGTGATCCTTGGTTGGTAGCTTATCTAAGAGAAGGAACTCTGAATTCAAACCACCGTTGCCTTGCGGGAATATCCATTTGTGGAATTGGCTTCGGGAGTAAACCCTGAGGATAAATCCGGAGTCGGAGTCCCTAAGGCAGTATAATGTTGATTCGACATTATTCTGGCAACTCCTGCGACATGGCTGGTACCAAACTGTATCGGCTACTGCCGTTCCTTTGGATCTACCGGCTGTGTGGAGAGGGGGAACATGCTGCATGGGCAACAGCTTGATCTCCATATAACTGTGCCCAAGCTCGCGCCCTGGAGAGGACACTCCAGCTTCACCCTATAGGTGTCGGCAAAACACGGGAAGTAGCAGTTACCGGTTATAAGCCTTTTGCCCAATTGGCGTAGGGCATGGCGCCAGGGGCTACTTCCGACAGTGGGAGAGGTTCTAGGATCTCACTGGACAGCTACCGCCCGCTTCAAACTGGGCAGCCCCCAGTCAATAAGGTGTTGTCCCGCCACTGTCTGCTTTCCCCATTGGGTGCATGGGGATTAGGGTCAAACCCGAACTGTGGACAGAAAATTTTGCACCAAGCAATTATCGAAAAAATAGAAATAAGCAAACTCTCAGATTGGGATGCTGGAACGTCCGGACTATGTTGACTGGACTATCTGAAAACCTACAGGATGTAAACGATGTAAGGAAGACAGCCATAATTAATGATGAGCTTAAACGACTTCAGGTGGATATAGCTGCACTTCAGGAAACGCGCCTGGCGGGCTCTGGAACGGTGAGCGAGAAGGACTACACATTTTATTGGCAAGGGAAAGATCTTAATAAAGCTAGAGAACACGGAGTAGGTTTTGCGGTCAAAAAATCGCTAACTAACATGGTTGAACCAGGCGAGAATGGATCAGAACGCCTGTTAACGCTCCGCCTGCAAACTAGCACAGGTCCCATCACCCTTGTCAGTGTGTATGCTCCTACTCTGTACTCTGCCTCAGAAGCTAAAGATGAGTTCTACGAGAATCTAGCAGCAGTAATCAAAAGCATACCTAGGCAAGAACAGCTTGTTCTCCTTGGTGACTTTAACGCTAGAGTGGGTGCCGATAATGTTTCATGGCCTTCATGTCTGGGCAGGTTTGGTATTGGCAAGATGAATGACAATGGACAACGGCTCTTAGAGTTGTGCATCCACCATGATCTCTGCGTGACCAACACCTACTTTGAGACAAAACCCCAGCATAAGGTGTCATGGAGACACCCACGATCCAAGCAATGGCACCAACTTGACCTGATTCTCGTCAGAAGGCCACTCCTCAGGTCTGTGCTCTCCACGCGCTCGTACCATAGTGCAGACTGTGACACAGATCACTCCTTGGTTTGCTGCAAAATCAGAGCACAACCAAGAAAACTCTATCGTGTCAGACATGAAGGGAAACCACGTATTGATACCAGCAAGATGTCAGACCCTTTCATGATCGCTCAATTCACTGCGACCTTCAAGAAAGTGCTCAGTAGCCCTCAGCATGGTGATACTATTACAGAGAACTGGGAGCATCTACGGAACACCATTCAAAGTACTGCACTTGCCACCTTTGGTAAGAAAACAGCAAAGTCAAATGACTGGTTTGACGCTTCATCAGATGTGATGGCACCTGTTATTGAAGCTAAGCGCAGTGCTATGAATGAATACAAACGTTCACCGAGTGCCAGAACCCTACAGATCCTGAGGGCTACGAGAAGCAAAGTTCAACAAACTGCTCGACGCTGTGCAAATGACTATTGGCTCCAGCTCAGTGAGAGCATCCAGATCGCAGCGCAAACAGGCAACATTAGACAAATGTATGACGGTATAAAGAAAGCACTTGGCCCCCATAAAAGTAAGACGGCACCGCTAAAAACCATCAGCGGAGAGAAGCTAACCGATAAGGGTAAGCAGATGGAGAGGTGGGTCGAGCACTACTCTGAGCTTTACGCTAGAGACAATACCGTTACGCCTGCAGCCCTTGATGCTGTCAATAGTCTGCCAACTATGGAAGAGCTGGATGCCGAACCAACATTAGAGGAACTCAGTAAGGCCATTGATAGCTTGGCCTCTGGCAAAGCACCAGGCAGTGATGGGATTCCTCCTGATTTAATCAAATGCTGTAAGAGCACGCTATTACATCCCCTGCATAGGATGCTGTGCCAGTGCTGGGGAGAGACAACTATTCCTCAAGACATGCGAGATGCCAAGATTGTAACACTGTATAAAAATAAAGGAGACAGAAGTGATTGCAATAACTACAGAGGCATCTCTCTTCTTAGTATTGTTGGTAAGGTTTTTGCCAAAGTCATCTTAATGCGACTACACAAGTTAGCTGAGCGCATATATCCAGAGGCACAGTGTGGATTCCGAGCTGGCAGATCAACAACAGACATGATCTTCTCTCTCCGCCAGCTTCAGGAAAAATCAAGAGAGCAGAAAAGACCATTATATATCGCCTTTATAGACCTCACAAAAGCATTCGACCTGGTTAGTAGGGATGGACTCTTTAAAATCCTCCTGAAAATAGGCTGCCCTTCTAAAATGCTGGAAATGATAAAGTCATTCCATGACGACATGAAGGGAACAGTCCAATATGCTGGAAGCACGTCACAGCCCTTTGATATACGAAGTGGCGTTAAACAAGGCTCCGACCCTCTTCGGAATCTTCTTTGCCTACTCTTGAAACATGCATTCAGAGATGCAACTGAAGGAATATGCCTTCACACTAGGTCAGATGGCCGTCTGTTTAATCTTTCAAGGCTGAAGGCAAAAACACAAATCAGAAGAGTCACTATAAGAGACTTGTTGTTCGCTGATGATGCTGCAGTCGTCACTCAAAGCCAACAGGAGCTTCAGAGCTTGATGAATCGCTTCACTAAAGCATGCAAGGACTTTGGCCTCACAATAAGTCTAAAGAAAACGAATGTGCTGAGTCAGGATGTGGGTGCTGCACCAGTTATCACTATCGATAACTATGAATTGGCAGTGGTGCACCACTTCACATACCTAGGGTCTACCATCAATGACAAACTCTCACTGGATACAGAAATCGACAGCCGCATTGGCAAAGCTGCAGCTACCTTTGCCCGCCTCACATCGCGTGTTTGGGGAAACTCTAAACTCACAATGAAGACCAAAGCTGCGGTATATAATGCCTGCGTCACCAGCACACTCCTATATGGCAGCGAGACCTGGACGACCTATGCTAAGCAAGAAAGAAGGCTCAATACCTTCCATTTGCGGTGTCTACGCCGCATCCTCGGCATCTCGTGGAAAGATAAAGTGACAAATGTCGAGGTGTTGTCACGTGCTGGCCTTCAAAGTATGTATACGCTGCTTAGACAGCGCAGACTTCGCTGGCTTGGCCATGTTCGCCGCATGGAAGATGGTCGCATCCCAAAAGATATCTTCTAC
The DNA here is from genome assembly GCA_024509875.1 of Oreohelix idahoensis. Classification (NCBI taxonomy): domain Eukaryota; kingdom Metazoa; phylum Mollusca; class Gastropoda; order Stylommatophora; family Oreohelicidae; genus Oreohelix; species Oreohelix idahoensis. Next base: position 15,572 of record JAMPIV010017029.1, read on the forward strand.
GGACAATTAGCAGATGGCAAGAGAACAGTTGGGCGACCACAGCTGAGGTTCAAAGATGTGTGCAAGAGAGATATGAGGGCACTGGACATGGATCCAGCAACATGGGAGGATGAAGCTGCCGATCGCACAAAGTGGCGATGCTATTTACGGCACCACCTCAGATTGGGCGAAGAGAGGCTCACACAAGAAGCAGAGGTGAGGAGAAAACGTCGAAAGCAGCACCAGGAAAATAAGCAGTTGAGGGCTGTCACCTCAGGGGCGCATTCCCATAGTCAGTTATGACTGAAGGGGCTATTATTATTAATGTCTCTCACTATTATGCTGCATTATGGGTTTCTTTGGATAATCAGTCCTAGAAAACCTACTAAGACCATCACACTTGTTAGGTAGTTCTTCTTTAAGCTGCATTACATGTGTCTTTAGATAACCAGAATGAGCAGCCCCTATACCAATAAGATCATATTTAGAATGCTTCTGTACTATTTTTAATCTTTCTTGTTGACATAGACTGGATTTTGTAGCTAATTCTACATTACCAACATTACTTATATAACACTTTTCTCTCATATGTGAAAGTTCATGTTCATTATAGTCACCTTTCTTGCTAACCTGCACTCCACAAACATGACAGCTGAAAAGTTTATCTTTTGTACTTATTATTATTTCATCTGAATGTACACTGCCACACAACTTAAAACCTTCTTTACTTTCAATGTTGAGAGTACAATCATCATAGACTATTGTTGATGTCCTGCTGAAGTTTTCATTTTGTAAGACTGCAGTATCAATCTCAGAAGTCGGATTCATGACTACAGTCATTATCTCAGAGTCTGTGACATTCCGTGATTGTACCTCTTTTAATCTTGATTCAATGTTATTGTCTGTATTTAGTGTTGCAGCTGCCGTACTTACATCAGCTTTCATTTCACTCACAATTTTTTCTGTGAATTCTGGCAACACTTGATTGAATGCAGCATTTTGCACTGGTTCACTCTTTATGAAACTGTTCATAATTTTCAAATCTGGAATGTCAACACTAGAGTATGGGCAGTATTGCTGGCTATAGGAATGGTCACCTGAAATTCATTGAATAAAACATAAGAGTAAAAACTGCAGATAATTATGGCATTCATAACAAATTTTAACTCTGTATGTTTTTTAGCATCATATTAGTTATGCAACTATAAGATTATTTAAGAAGTATTTGTTTCTGTCTGATATCTTCTTCTTCTTCTTCGATCCTTAGCCACTGACTGTCAAGGCAGTCAGTAGCCATCATGCCTAGTGGCGTCTTGTAGGGCAACAACAATTTGATTCCACTTTGCTCAGTCGGTGGCCATCCTTCGTACAGTGCCCCAACTCTGGTTCATTTTTTGCATCTCAGCCTCCACTGTCCTCTGCCAAGTTTTTTTTTGGTCAGCCTCTCTTTCATTTTCCTTCAGGGGTCCAAAACATAGATGTTCTTGTGAACTGCATGATGCGTCAGACAACAGAGGGTAGTCCAAGAGGAATAAGATGGACTATATTTTCTACATTGGAAGATCTGTACTATGCAGATAACATTGCACTACTAGCACATTCACATCAACACATCCAGGAAAAAATGGATAGACTTAATAAGTATAGCCAGCAGGTGGGCTTGAACATCAATTTAAAGAAGTCAGAGGTCATGACGCTCAATGTGAGCAACCCTGAGCCCATATCAGTAAGGAATCAGCAACTGGTACAGACAGACACCTTCACATACCTAAGATGCATAGTAACACCAGACGGTGGGGCAAGCAAAGTCATCAACATCAGAATGAATAAGGGAAGAACAGCCTTTTTTTAGCCTAAACTACATCTGGAAGTCCTCTCATTACAGCACAAGCACAAAATTAAGATTATATCAGAGCTGTGTGCTTTCTGTGCTTCTCTATGGTGCGGAATGCTGGAGAGCTACAGAGAAGGAAATGTCGAAATTGCCCTCTTTTCACACAACATTCCTAAGAAAAATTCACCGAATCTTTTGGCTGAATACCATCACCAACCAAGATCTGCTTACTTGGAGCAAGCCAGAGGACACGCACACCATCATAGCTGGCAGACGCTGGAGCTGGGTTGGCCATGTCCTCAGAAGAGACCCCAATGCCATCACAAGAACAGCTATGCTTTGGACCCCTGAAGGAAAACGAAAGAGAGGCTGACCAAAAACAACCTGGCGGAGGACTGTGGAGGCTGAGATGCAAAAAATGAACCAGAGTTGGGGCACTGTACGAAGGATGGCCACCGACCAAGCAAAGTGGAATCAATTTGTTGTTGCCCTACAAGACGCCACTATGCGTGATGGTCACTGACTGCTTTGACGGTCGGCGGCTAAGGATCAAAGAAGAAGAAGAAACAATATTATATCTACCTATTCAAGTATGATAATCTCAATCACAATCTACTGTCACTTAAAAAAAAAAATAAATAAATAAAAAACACTTTATAAATACAAACATCTGGTGACTAAACAATGTTTTCTCTCATCAAGTATGACAAAACCTTTCTGCTCTTGTTATGCCAAGCTCATAAAATTGACTTCCCTAATTTAACGAAGCATGCTGCACAGATCAAATTAAGGGGAGATAATGTTTAGTTACTCTTTAACAAGTTTTCAGAAAATAAAATAAATAAATCACCTCTATCACAAATTAAAGGATAATCTGATGTTGTTTAACTATTATAAAACAATGAAAATCTACAAATGGATGGTACTTTGCATGAAATCTGTACAATTCTTTTAGCCCAATGAATAAAGATTAATTCACATACAGTAGTTTAAACTTCCCTCTTTTCTATTACAAAATCAGTGGATATTTCCGCCACAGCAAAAGTAGTTGACCTGGCTTGAATAGAACAGATAGTTGCTGGGCAGCAAACGTAAATGGTATGTAATTGATATGAAGGCTACTTCGCAGTAGTAGTGATTATAATTAGTTTTCATGCTCTTAAACCATTGTAAAGAAAATGTATTTCCCTGACACTCTTTCAAGGGAAGAGTGTTCAGGATTTCATTAATTTCAGATGAGAAATCATTTAGGAAAGATGATATGTGGTCCCATACATCTGTCAGCTGAAAATAAGGTTGTTTGTGTTTAACCCTAGAGCTCACTAAGCCCAGACACTGCAATTGAAAACTTTGGTTATGAGAGAACTCATTTCATAGACCTAGCAGAGGTAGTTGCATAGGCTTACCTTTGCCAAAATCTTGTTTTGTTAGCAACGGATGGGTTTGAAAAAAAAATCGAAAAAAGGTGATTCGTCTTACGAGGACAAAAGACAAAGAAAATAGTCTACGTTACGGCCACAACGCCTTCGCCAGGAAAGGAAAGAAAGTGAAGGCTAGATAGGACACATAAAAACTTAATAAAATAATAAAATAAAAACTGGGTACTTCCCTGAAGGCAAGAACAGAAATTCTATCAAAATCGCTGTCTGTTGATGAGCGCGTGGCTGAACAGAAAGCGACTTCCGCCGCCGGATGTACACAATACATACTAAAAAACGAAACCGGACAATAAACTACCCTACGTGATAAAAGTGGGGACTGGAGATAGAAGAGGACAGAATGAGTGGGAGATAAATAAATATGAAATAAAAAAATGTATATGGCATACAAATAGAAGAATAGGATAAGAGTGGAACGAGTCAAATAGAGCAAGAGAGGAAAGGGTGACCTCAGACAAAGGTGTGAAAAGTGTTGAGACCGGCTGGTTTTAGACACCCCATGCGGTGGATAAGACGGTTCTCAAGCTGTTCTCGGCTGGCAGTGTAAGAGGAGCAGGATCGGATCGCTGTGACCTGGATGTCGATGGGACCATGGTGGTCAGGACCATTGAAGTGTATGGCAACTGGTGTGGACTTTTGCTGAGCGATGTCATTTAAGTGCTGGCTGAATCTGTCCCCAAGTCGTTTGCCTGTTTGGCCAATATAGGTTTTGCAGCAACGTTTACATATGATCGTATAAATGACATTGCGCGATTCACACGTGAAGCTACTAGTGATGGTGTACGTAGCCTTAGGAAAGGACACCTTCTGGGTTGAGATGACATACTTGCACGTGTTGCATCGTGTCCGACCAGGTCAGTTTTTTGACCAAATTAGTGGTGTTGCCATGGGAACGAAGATGGGTCCCAGCTATGCCTGTCTATTCATGGGCCACTTGGAGCATCAGATATGGCAACAATACTCCGGTCCTTTCCCTAGGTTTTACCGCAGATATATCGATGATGGCATAGGTCCTTCCGAAAATGGTGAAGTCCCAGTGTCTGAGAGAACTACTGGTATCACAAATTAGTTACGGCTGTGAATGATCTGATCTCGAAACAATAGTAGAGGGGAGACCGACATTAAGTGCCACCTCCGAATTTCTGAGATTCTTAAGGCTTTGGAGAACATTTCTCAAAGTTGTTATGGCACTAGTCAATTCCATTTTTATGCTTTGCAACAGTTTACTAGCAACATTAATTTTGTTTAAAACATAGTGCCATATAACCAGACACATAAAAATTTAAAATCTCTGAGTTTTAGGGCAAGGGTTTCAGCTTCATGTCTCGCCATTTTGTCTACTGACTCGACATCAGCAATTTCTATCAATGCATCATAAAATTCCTCAATATAATATCTTAAAGGACGAATGGCCTCGATTCTAGATTCCCAGCGAGTTGTACTTAGTGGCTTGGGCGTTAGAGTTGTAATATGTTTCTTAAGGATTCCCCAACGCAGTGTTGACGTTGAGAAAAAAACACATACAATTTCTGAACCGTTTCAAAAAATAAAACCCCTTCTCTAGATGACATCGCGACATCATTGACCACCATGTTGAGAGAATGAGAACAGCAAGGGATATAACAAGCTCTCGGGTTCAAGTCCCTAATACGTTGTTGAACTCTTGAATGTTTTCCTTCCATATTTGATCCATTGTCATACCCCTGGCCACGGATGTTTGCGATTGGAATATTCATGTCTGACAATTTTCTTAGAATGCATTCGGTTAACGTTGAGCCTGTAGTGGCTTCTACAGCAATGAAACCAAGAAAATGCTCATGAATGTTATATCATCTGGATTCGTATTAACAAATCTTACAATTAGTGTTAATTGTTCAAAGTGACTTATATCGGGAGTACAGTCTGCAACTATGTTATAATATTTAGCTTTCTCCACAATAGAAATTATTTCTTTTTTTAATGGTTCCAGAGAGAAGAGCAATCAATTCATTTTGAATGTTTTTCCTAAGGTAATGTTGGGTCGATCCACGAGCTACTCTCATTAAATGTTCACACATAGCACTATCAAATCTGGCAATCAGTTCAACAAGCTTTAAAAAATGTCCATTGTTAGGGTCATATAATTTATCAGATATTCTACGAAATGGCAAGCATTCTTGGCTCAAGAACTGCACAATAGCAATTTGACGTTCTATAGGCTCCTCCAGTGTCGAACTTCTGAATTTAATAACTTTTGTTGCATTGAATCAATTGTTTGTACTGATTTAAGCCTGGACGATAATTCAATCCACTTTGTATGGGACTTCAAGGGGTATTTAGATTTTTCGTGTTCATTAAGATACACATACAAATGACCCCAATCGTTATAGCCATCAGTAGTGAGTGACATTTTATTACAGGAAAACAACTTACAGCAAAAACAAAATACAGAATCCTTTTCTTTTGAGTACACTAACCATGATCGATTAACATGTTCTCCATTGCTTAGCTCCCTAGTGTAAAAAGTTAGTGAAAATTTCCGATCATTAGAGCTGCGCGGAAAAACGAACTCATTTTTTGGTCTCTCTGGCAAGCCTTTTTTTTTACGATTTCCAGTCTTTCGGTATCGCTTAAAGAAGGATTCCATCTTGCCGGATCAGTGTACCTCTTAAGTTCATCACTTAAATCTCTGGAATTGGAAACGGTCAAATCAGTCTCATTTTCGACATTGTTAGTAATATCTAAGTTACTGGGGTCAGAATTAGAAGTACTTGCCATGAGCTCAGAATCATTTGTTTCTGTAAATTTGCTTATTTTCTTCTGTTCTACATCAGCTGTTTCAGTTTTTAGATATTTATGTAAAGTCCCGCTATGTATTTGAATATTGCGTTCTTTTTCCAGTTTCCGTTTCCGATATTCAGCACCTGTTAGTTTTTTTTCCTTTTATCGGACATTATATCTATTTGAATATTAAAACTGTTTTAATAAACCCTACAATAAAATGTATTATTTAGTAATGAATGGAGGCTGAAGCACTGTACTAATTTCCATAAAACGTTTAAAAACTTATTTATCACTGTAACTTCTTTGAATGCACACTTCAAAACAACTGAAACATTCGAGCCGCCAATACAGAACGGTCGATAAAAATATAAGTTCCTGATTCCCACGCCAAGTTAATTAATTCCCGTCTCTCGTTCAGCCATGCCGGAAGATTTATCGTGGCGACCTTCAGTTGACCACTGAACACGGAAATATAATCCTCTGGGAATCACTGTGGTTTCGACCAAGCGAATAAATTGTACTGACGTCTCTAAAGAAATATCTGTTTTTGCCTTTGTAGGAGAAGATAGCATTAGGATCGTATGACAGAACTATTAGTGAAGACTTGAAAAACAGCTAAAGAACAGATCGCAGGTGCAAATATTTCGTAGAGAAAACAGACAAAATGGAAGGAATAGAAAAGTAGGAAATTTTAAAATAATCTAGACGAAACCTTCGAACACTCCGCGACTCCATCCACAGAGGGTTTATTTTAGGGGCCGTTCAGGTTATTCAGTCAAAATCCCGGTCGATGACACTCTTACAAATGCCTGCGCCCGGGCTTGAACACCTGATCGCTAGCGCAGTGTGGTAACCATTACACCAGCGCGGCTCCCAGGCGGAATATTTTGGCGGGATTGTAAAAATAAGTAAAAATATTTTTGCCGCCCCCCAAATCTTGCCGCCCCGTGCAAATGCACGTGTTGCGCCGTCGGTAGAGCCGGCCCTGCTAGCGATATGGTAGAATGAAGACATATATCGACGGGTAGAGGACTTCTTTACTGATGCTAGCCATATTGAGGGGAGAGAAAGGGGTGTCTCCTGATTTGAAAAAAAATATTAGGTTAACTTTTAAAAAAAGACGCGAAGGAGCAGATGAAATCTGATTGGTTGCTTAGAATAACTAACAGAAGAGAATAAATACACTGAGGCACAAGATGTCCTCGCCACTTTAAAATTAACTATTCACGTATACAGTTATTGACGAATTCAGACAAGTTGTGCTTCTATGCCTTCTCAGTCCCATGTCAGCAGGAGATCTGTGTGACCATTAATAGCCTGTATTTAACTTATATAGTGAAATATTCTAATATTACGGTAAGAAGCAACATTTATAATAATAATAATAGCCCCTTCAGTCATAACTGACTATGGGAATGCGCCCCTGAGGTGACAGCTTTCAGCTGCTTATTTTCCTGGTGCTCCTTTCGACGTTTTCTCCTCTCCTCTGCTTGTTGTGTGAGCCTCTCTTCGCCCAATCTGAGTTGGCGCCGTAAATAGCATCGCCACTTAGTGCGATCGGCAGCTTCATCCTCCCATGTTGCTGGATCCATGTCCAGTGCCCTCATATCTCTCTTGCACACATCTTTGAACCTCAGCTGTGTTCGCCCAACTGTTCTCCTGCCATCTGCTAATTGTCCGTAGAAGATATCTTTTGGGACGCGACCATCTTCTATGCGGCGAACATGGCCAAGCCAGCAAAGTCTGCGCTGTCTAAGCAGTGTATACATACTTTGAAGGCCAGTACGTGACAACACCTCGTTATTAGTCACTTTATCTTTCCACGAGATGCCGAGGATGCGGCGTAGACACCGTAAATGGAAGGTATTGAGCCTTCTTTCTTGCTTAGCATAGGTCGTCCAGGTCTCGCTGCCATATAGAAGTGTGCTGGTGACGCAGGCATTATATACCGCAGCTTTGGTCTTCATTGTGAGTTTGGAGTTTCACCAAACACGCGATGTGAGGCGGGCAAAGGTAGCTGCAGCTTTGCCAATGCGGCTGTCGATTTCTGTATCCAGTGAGAGTTTGTCATTGATGGTAGATCCTAGGTATGTGAAGTGATGCACAACTGCCAGTTCATAGTTATCGATAGTGATAACTGGTGCAGCACCCGCATCCTGACTCAGCACATTCGTTTTCTTTAGACTTATTGTGAGGCCAAAGTCCTTGCATGCTTTAGTGAAGCGATTCATCAAGCTCTGAAGCTCCTGTTGGCTTTGAGTGACGACTGCAGCATCATCAGCGAACAACAAGTCTCTTATAGTGACCCTTCTGATTTTTGTTTTTGCCTTCAGCCTTGAAAGATTAAACAGACGGCCATCTGACCTAGTGTGAAGGCATATTCCTTCAGTTGCATCTCTGAAAGCATGTTTCAAGAGTAGGGCAAAGAAGATCCCGAAGAGGGTCGGAGCCAGAACACAGCCTTGTTTAACGCCACTTCGTATGTCAAAAGGCTGTGACGTGCTTCCAGCATATTGGACTGTTCCCTTCATGTCGTCATGGAATGACTTTATCATTTCCAGCATTTTAGAAGGGCAGCCTATTTTCTGGAGGATTTTGAAGAGTCCATCCCTACTGACCAGGTCAAATGCTTTTGTGAGGTCTATAAAGGCGATATATAAAGGCCTTTTCTGCTCTCTTGATTTTTCCTGAAGCTGGCGGACAAAGAAGATCATGTCTGTTGTTGATATACCAGCTCGGAATCCACACTGTGACTCTGGATATATGCGCTCAGCTAACTTGTGGAGTCGCATCAAGATGACTATGGCAAAAACCTTACCAACAATACTAAGAAGAGAGATGCCTCTGTAGTTATTGCAATCACTTCTGTCTCCTTTATTTTTATATAGTGTTACAATCCTGGCATCTCGCATGTCTTGAGGAATAGTTGTCTCTTCCCAGCACTGGCACAGCATCCTATGCAGGGGATGTAATAGCGTGCTCTTACAACATTTGATTAAATCAGGAGGAATCCCATCACTGCCTGGTGCTTTGCCAGAGGCCAAGCTATCAATGGCCTTGCTGAGTTCCTCTAATGTTGGTTCGGCATCCAGCTCCTCCATAGTTGGCAGACATTTGACAGCATCAAGGGCTGCAGGCGTAACGGTATTTTCTCTAGCGTAAAGCTCAGAGTAGTGCTCGACCCACCTCTCCATCTGCTTACCCTTATCGGTTAGCTTCTCTCCGCTGATGGTTTTTAGCGGTGCCGTCTTACTTTTTTGGGGGCCAAGTGCTTTCTTTATACCGTCATACATTTGTTTAATGTTGCCTGTTTGCGCTGCGATCTGGATGCTCTCACTGAGCTGGAGCCAATAGTCATTTGCACAGCGTCGAGCAGTTTGTTGAACTTTGCTTCTCGTAGCCCTCAGGATCTGTAGGGTTCTAGCACTCGGTGAACGTTTGTATTCATTCATAGCACTGCGCTTAGCTTCAATGACAGGTGCCATCACATCTGATGAAGCATCAAACCAGTCATTTGACTTTGCTGTTTTCTTACCAAAGGTGGCAAGTGCAGTACTTTGAATGGTGTTCCGTAGATGCTCCCAGTTCTCTGTAATAGTATTATCATGCTGAGGGCTACTGAGCACTTTCTTGAAGGTCGCAGTAAATTGAGTGATCATGACAGGGTCTGACATCTTGCTGGTATCAATGCGTGGTTTCCCTTCATGTCTGACACAGTAGAGTTTTCTTGGTTGTGCTCTGATTTTGCAGCAAACCAAGGAGTGATCTGTATCACAGTCTGCACTATGGTACGAGCGTGTGGAGAGCACAGACCTGAGAAGTGGCCTTCTGACGAGAATCAGGTCCAGTTGGTGCCAGTGCTTAGATCGTGGGTGTCTCCATGACACCTTATGCTGGGGTTTTGTCTGAAAGTAGGTGTTGGTCACGCAGAAGTCATGGTGGACACACAACTCTAAGAGCCGTTGTCCATTTTCATTCATCTTGCCAATACCAAACCTGCCCAGACATGAAGGCCATGAAACATTATCGGCACCCACTCTAGCGTTAAAGTCACCAAGGAGAACAAGCTGTTCTTGCTTAGGTATGCTTTTGATTACTGCTGCTAGATTCTCGTAGAACTCATCTTTAGCTTCTGAGGCAGATTACAGAGTAGGAGCATACACACTGACAAGGGTAATGGGACCTGTGCTAGTTTGCAGGCGAAGCGTTAACAGGCGTTCTGATCCATTCTCGCCTGGTTCAACCATTTTAGTTAGCAATTTTTTGACCGCAAAACCTACTCCGTGTTCTCTAGCTTTATCAAGATCTTTTCCTTGCCAATAAAATGTGTAGTCCTTCTCGCTCACCGTTCCAGAGCCAGCCAGGCGCGTTTCCTGAAGTGCAACTATATCCACCTGAAGTCGTTTAAGCTCATCATTAATTATGGCTGTCTTCCTTACATCGTTTACGTCCTGTAGATTTTCGGATAGTCCAGTCAACATAGTTCGGACATTCCAGCATCCCAATCTGAGAGTTTGCTTATTTTTATTATTCTGATAATTGCTTGGTGCAAAATTTTCTGTCCACCGTTCGGGTTTGACCCTAATCCCCATGCACCCAATGGGGAAAGCAGACAGTGGCGGGACAACACCTTATTGACTGGGGGCTGCCCAGCTTGAAGCGGGCTGTAGCTGTCCAGTGAGATCCTAGAACCTCTCCCACTGTCGGAAGTAGCCCCTGGCGCCATGCCCTACGCCAATTGGGCAAATGCTTATAACCGGTAACTGCTACTTCCCGTGTTTTGCCGACACCTATACGGTGAAGCTAGAGTGTCCTCTCCAGGGCGCGAGCTTGGGCACAGTTATATGGAGATCAAGCTGTTGCCCATGCAGCATGTTCCCCCTCTCCACACAGCCGGTAGATCCAAAGGAACGGCAGTAGCCGATACAGTTTGGCACCAGCCACGTCGCAGAAGTTGCCAGAATAATGTCGAATCGACATTAGACTGCCTTAGGGACTCCGACTCCGGATTTATCCTCAGGGTTTACTCCCGAAGCCAATTCCATAAATGGATATTTCCGCAAGGCAGCGGTGGTTTGAATTCAAAGTTCCTTCTCTTAGATAAGCTACCAACCAAGGATCACGAGCCCTATCTGCCCGAAGCTGCTGGTTTTAAGGCGCCAGTCGCTCGCCTTTGCCCCATCTCCCGTCAGTGAAAACAGTTCCGCCGGGCTCAAACTGAGCCACACGTGATTATAATTATTATTGTATTTGACAATGTGTTTGCATTATTAATTATGTATGATTATTGGAAGGGTAGAGTCCTAGTCTTACAAGCGCCACTTCAACATGTCTTATAAAAGCTGTTGATATGGTCTTTGTATATATAATCCTGTTTCGATGTTTCTAGAGTTACTTGCCCTTATCGGGAACTCTTCTGTTTACCTCTTCTTACTACTTCCTGTTTACCAAGATGTCCGATTAAATATGTGTCCTGTATTCAGTGTGTTCGCCTTAATGATTAAACTTCATAACGTGAGAATGTATGACAGCCAGCCACGTCTCATTATATCTTACAACATTTACTGTATGAAACAGTAAAGATCAACATGGTGGCAGCGGTGTTTATTCCTACAGAATTCGAACTATTCTGCTGAATATCTTCCGACACGTGTGCTGACGTCACAGACTCTGGTAGGTTATTGCTTGCATACCATTATTAGACATTTTGTCATGGCAGAACGGCCCTTATTTCGGTTACCACCCTGCCTAGACATAAATAACGTCGAATCAGACACATTTCGTAAATGGAGACGACAGTTAGATCTATACATGCATGCAACAGAAGTGGCGTCTAAACCCGATTCTGTTCGGGCGGCCATTATTCTACACTGTGCTGGACCTCAAGCCGTTGAAGTTTTTGATCAACTTGCAGAGGAAGGAGATCATTCTAATCCTACTAAAATTCTCGATTTGCTCCAGAACCATTGTAGCTCACGAAGCAATGAAGTATTACATACGTTCAGATTCTGGAACACACCTCTTCCAGATCCTTTTAATTCCTTTTTGACTGAACTGAGAACTAAGGCAGACTTATGCAACTTTAACGACAAGGATCGTATGATAAGAGACAAAATTGTCTTTACTGTTAACAAAAGGTTACAGAAGAAACTCTTGAGAGAAGCTGACCTCGATCTAAAGAAAGCCATTCACATATGCAGAGTCTTCGAGCAAACTGGAAACGACATAAGAGAGATGAGTAATACAGTTCAACCTTCTGAAGCAAGGGTTGAAAAGGTACAGAAAAAATCACTCAACCATAAACCTCCCAAGAGAGACACTGGGCGTGCTGCTGGTGAAGCCTGTCAAAGTAACACTGACAGTGGGTACTTTGAACCTAGAAAGGAGTGTCATTACTGTGGACAGAAATATCTATTGATCAAGAAAAAGTGGGGGAAGTTTTACTCAAACTGTGGGGGAAGAAACCATTTCAAAGTTAAATGCAAGAAAGTTCACACTGTTAACACAGAGTCAGTGGAAGATTCTGAAGTTTTTCTTAATTGTGTGAAGTCTAGCAAAGCTTGTACATCTGCACAACTCATTATCAATGGAAAAATGGTAAGATTTCAGTTAGACACAGCTGCTGATGTGAATACAATATGTCAACGCTTTGTGATGCAAGAACAACTGTTACCCACTAAACAGAGGCTTGTTATGTGGAATGGTACTAAGATGACTCCACTGGGAGAAGTTCTATTAACTGCTGAGAATCCTAAGACTGGGACAAAACACAATATAAGGTTCACTGTTGTGAAAAATAAATTCACATGTTTGCTGGGCAACAACACACTGCAGGATCTACAGTTTGTGACAGTCAACACAAACAAATTTATTGCTAAGGTAGCTACTGACAGTTCAGAAAATGATCATGACTCTGATAACCATCTAGGTGTCCTGGGTGAAGCTGTGTTGCATATTGATCCTAATATTCGTCCAAAGGCACTGCCGTGCAGAAAAATACAATTTTCACTTAAGAGCAAGGTAAAGTCAGAGCTTCAAAATCTAATGAACAGAGGTATATTAATACCAGTAGAGGAACCGACTGAATGGGTTAACCAAATGGCTGTTGTTGAAAAATCTGATGGTTCCTTAAGAATATGTATTGATCCTAGACCCCTGAATGAGGCGTTGCAGAGAGAGCATTACAGATTACCAACTTTGGATGATGTATTGCCTGAACTCAATAATGCCAAGATTTTCACAAAGCTGGATATCAAGGAAGCATTCTGGCATATCAAACTTGATGAGAAGTCTAGTAAACTTACAACAATGATTACACCTTATGGTAGGTTCAGATGGTCTAGACTACCATTTGGGTTGAATGTAAGCAGTGAAATTTTCCAGAGGCATCTAGCACAAGCTCTTGAAGGTCTTCATGGTTGCATCAATGTTGCTGATGACATAGTTATTGCAGGTTGTGGATCAAACAGACAGCAAGCAATTAAGGACCATGATCTGAAACTTAAAGCACTGAAACACAGGTGTAAAGAGAAAGGTATTAAACTGAATGACGGTAAAGCTCAAGAGAAGAAAGAAGAAATTACCTTCATGGTCACCTTATTACTGCTCGAGGTGTTGAACCAGACAAGAAAAAGGGTTGAGACAATACTAAACATGCCCGTTCCTAAGGACTGTCATGAGGTTCGCAGATTTGCGGCATGATACTCGATATGACTTTGAATTCCAATGGGTACAAGGTTCCGATCTTCTTATAGCCGACACACTGTCCAGAGCTTGTATTCATAATGTCACATTGGATTCCTTAGCTGATAGAGAGAGCAATGCAGGAGCTGATGCACCTGTAAGATTACCTGAAATACCAGATGTGATGATGGAAAAGATTAAAGCTGAAACTCTCAAAGACAGCGTGCTCCAGAGGTTGAAGTCGACCATTTTGGATGGGTGGCCTAAAAGAAAGTCTGATGTACCAGCTGAGCTTATGCCTTATTTTGACATTTGTGATACTCTGACAACAGAACAAGGCATAATACTTAAAGGAGAGCGTATTCTTATCCCAAAAGCACTGAGGCCTGAAATCAAGCAGAAGCTACACTCTGCTCATCTTGCATGTGACAGCATGATGCGCCGGGCCAGAAGTTGTCTGTTTTGGATCGGCATGACGGCTGAGATTCGACAGATAGCTGACAGTTGTCCGGAATGTCAAGAAACGAAGGCAAGGAATACTAAAGAACCTTTAAACCAACACTCAAGAGGTTTATCACCCTGGGAGAAAGTTGGCACTGACATCTTTATTATAGAAGGCCGATATTATTTAGTCCTGATTGACTACTTCTCCAACTTCATTGAAGTAGACTTCCTACCTACAATGACAGCACAGTTAGTCATCAGGAAATTGAAGTCTCATTTTGCTCGCTATGGTGTTCCCAAAGTTTATGTATCTGACCAAGGTACTCAGTTTACGTCTGCACAGTTTAGATCATTTACTGCTAGATGGGGAATACTTCATGTTAAATCAGCACCAGGTCATCATAAAGCCAATGGATTAGCTGAATCTGCTGTGAAACTCATCAAGGGTATGATGAGAAAGACTGTTCAGGACAGTACAGATGCATATGAGGCACTACTTGAACTTCGTAATACGCCAAGACAAGGGTTTGATCAAAGTCCAGCAGAAATACTGTTCAGCAGGAAACTGCGCACACTGATACCTTCTGCAGTGAAACCCGTTGCATCTCACAGTAGAGTTACCGAAAGTAGACGCAAGAGAGACAGATCAGTGAAAAAGTATTATGATAAAACTGCTCATGATCTGCCCAAGTTGTCTCACCAGCCAGTCTACTATCAAGACCCTGAACGACCAAACTGGCAACCTGGAAGGATCGATAAGAGGCTCTCTGAAAGATCTTATCTCGTTGAAGGGGAGAATGGAGGTCAATATGTCAGAAATAGAATTCATCTAAGACCTAAAACAACACCTTTCACACCTGATCCCGAGGACCTGGAAATTGATGTCTCCTCTCCAGTTCTACCCGAGCAACAGGTTGTTTTGCCAGACATGGAGAACACTAGTGAAGCGAATATCTCCAATCCTACAGAAGTTGGTCATTCGACTCCAGTTACTTCTAGTCCTGTGAAAGCTGGCAAAGAACATTCCCTCCTACCATCTTGCCCTAAGAGACCTCAAAGAGATCGCAAGAGACCCTCTTGGATGAAGGACTTTGTCCGCTCATAGAGAAGGGGGGATGTTGATATGGTCTTTGTATATATAATCCTGTTTCGATGTTTCTAGAGTTACTTGCCCTTATCGGGAACTCTTCTGTTTACCTCTTCTTACTACTTCCTGTTTACCAAGATGTCCGATTAAATATGTGTCCTGTATTCAGTGTGTTCGCCTTAATGATTAAACTTCATAACGTGAGAATGTATGACAGCCAGCCACGTCTCATTATATCTTACAATATTTACTACACACAACAGTAAATATCAACAAAAGCATTAAATGGGGTTAGATAAATTTTATAGTTTCCTGTAAAAGCCATACAGCTTTACTTGTAATTGGGGATAAAATAAAATTTAATAAAGAGGGAAGCCAACATCAAACTTTGTGTTGTTTCACAGGGTTGCTAAGAAAGATATTATCCTTTTGTAGAAAAGCCAGACAGGCTTTCGGACATTGTGGGAGAAAAGAAAGTAAAAAGGGAAAAGAGATTAATGAATAATGTTTTAAGTTACAACCAGCAAATCACTGGACATCTTTATCAATTACAGGGTATCGCCTGAATGTATTTACTTAATTATAATAGGGTCTTATGTCTAGGAAGGGTTCAACATAAGTTTGAGATACTTGATAGGGAATACAGCACTCTACCAGATGGGAAAAATAACTATGTATATACAATTTTCTGATAAGGAACTGTTAATATGCATAAACCTTGTATGAGTGGAGATAGGTCAGACTAGTATTTTAGGGAAACGAATCTTTTCTTTCCCAGGGTTTCTGTAAGAACCTGAAGTGCGCCAGTCACGTGTATGTTCAAGAAAAGTACCAGTGTGAGGCCATATGGTTGAGTGCCTTGCAATATCTACCACCTACAAGCTGTACCTTGATGTGAAAGGGCAGATTAATGTGCAGGACATCGCAGAATTTACATCTATATAAAAGCTAAGCCTGTGTTTTGGGCTTTGTCAATTCAAAAACTGATCCTCCACGTCGATTATATTAAACAGTTTCCTAGATATGATGACATTATTGATCCATCAAAATTGTGCTTATTCCTAGATGAAAGTATCACACTAAGAACAGTTCCTGTCTAAATAGATTCAAGATCAAGACATGATAGACTTTATTAGTTAAACTTGTATTTGTGTAAATATATGTAATTAATCTTTGACATTTAATTTTCTTCAAATCAAATCACAAGAACTTAATACATTGTAAACAATTTTATCATACCAAAATTTAATAGTGAGTTGTTTACCGCCTTGTTAGTTAACTCTAAAGTGTGGTTGTTGTTATTTTATTCACATACATTTCATATACCCTAGACATCCAGCTACACAACATCCATACATCAGTATATATATATATATATATATTTGGGAAACTATACATAGCAGGTTGGGGTCATTGGTGGAAGCAAGACAGGTTCCCTGACATTATATTCAGAATTATACTTCCTCAGGGGCTTGCATAGCTGACTTCACCTCTGCTACACATAATATCTACTTAATCAATATCAACCCACCACACTATGACATAACGTTGTTTTAACCGAACGTCTTTGGCAGCCATTTTTAAACTGTTACAGTGGTGCCACCTGTTACTGAAACAGGTTGGTAATGCTGTACAGTGCAGAAGAGTGTTTTAGGAATCCTGCTAAATTTACAAATTGCACACCGATGCAGTATTTACATACATAAAAAATAGAAGGCATTACTTTTTGACCTTCCCTCGTAGGATTGTTCTGTCACGTTGTAACATTTATCTCTCACTTGACATGCCACTTGTTGTTAAACTTTCTATCTTCTCTATTAATCTGTCACTTTGTAACATTTATCTCTCACTTGACATGCTACTTGTTGTTAAACTTTCTGTTCTCTCTATTAATCTGACATGTTGTAACATTTATCTCTCACTTGACATGCTACTTGTTAAACTTTTTGTCTTCCCTAGTAATCTGTCATGTTGTAACATTTATCTCTCACTTGACATGCTATGTGTTGTTAAACTTTATGTCGTCTCTATTAATCTGTCACGTTGTAACATTTATCTCTCACTTAACATGCTATTTGTTGTTAAACTTTCTATCTTTTCTATTAATCTGTCATGTTGTAACATTTTTCTCTCACTTGACATGCTACTTGTATTTAAACTTTCTGTCTTCTCTATTAATCTGTAACTTTGTAACATTTATCTCTCACTTGACATGCAACTTGTTGTTAAACTTTCTGTTTTCTTTATTAATCTGTCATGTTATAATATGTATCTCTCATTCGACATTGTTCTTGTTATTATACTTTCTGTCATCGGTGTCCATGTCTTGTCAGCTCATACAGAACATTTTGTAAGTTACCAGTGTCTGTGTCTTGTTAGCTAGGATGGCAAATTTTATCTGTGATCATTGCCTTATGTCTTGTTAGTTCGGATGGAAGATTTTGTCTGTGACAAGTGTCTATGTCTTGTCAACTCGGACAGAATATTTTGCCTGTGACCAGTTTCATTGTCTTGTTAGCTTTGATGGAACATTTTGTCTGTAACCTGTGACTTATGTTTCGTAATCCCGTGCGGAACATTTCGTCTGTGATCATTGTCAGATGTCTTGTTCGCTCGGACGGAACATTTTGTCTGTGACAAGCGTCTTGTGTCTTGTTAGCTGGGGCAGAACATTTTGTCTGTGATCAGTGAATTTGTCTTGTAAGCTCGGACAGAACATTTTGTCTGTGACCAGTGCCTGCGTCTTGTCTGTGACGAGCGTCTTGTGTCTTGTCATCTCGGACATAATATTTTGTCTGTGACCAGTTTCATTGTATCGTTAGCTTGGCAGGGAGGATAGTGTGATTCGCTTGCATAGCAATCGGCTGTCTTCCTCCTGGCCTGGTTCCATTCTAGTCCTCGGTCCTTCAAATATTGTCTAATGTTGTCCTCCCAGAGGACTTTGGGTCGTCCTGGAGGTCTGGATCCCTGGCTCTTAGTTTCCCATGCTTGCCGATTTAGCCGATCTTATCCCATTCTGCAGACATGGCCAAACAATCTCAGTTAGGACTGTTCTACTTGGGTCTGCAGGGGTTGGGTTTTTAGGCCGTGACGTAGCCTATCATCTGGTTGCCGACCATGTCTCTTCTTGTTACTTCAACCACCTTCCTCAGATACCTCATTTCTGAGGTTTAAACCAGTCCAACCAATGGCCATAAAATATTATTAATATCAATACACATTTAGTTTTAAATATATCTACATATTTGTATCATTATCACTTCGCATATATCATTTTTTAAAGAGAATCACACATTTTATTTATAACAACGGGCACCTAAATTGGGTGCATGTTTTTCTTTGTTTTTCTAAATGTTGTTTTAAAAACAGGCAGTACAAATATAGGACCTACATTGAATCAATAGTTGCAAATGCTATCAATAAAAATAAAGGAAAAGGGCTTAGAAATGTGAACTGTGTTTAAACTATTATGTTATGTGAATAAAATGATTCATTAAATGAGCATCCATTTTAAAACATTTCAACCCTATTTTGTCACAATCACTTCATAGATATGAATGTTGTGTCCTATATTTAGATATGAGGAGAGAGTTACGGGACTTGGAATAATGGCCGTTGTGAGATGTTAGACACGTTTGTATCTCTATGTATAATAAATGTTAAGAACGACAAGAGTCTAGCAATGGTTCATTTAGAGGACTAAGATAGAATAGGGGGTAATTTCCTATTTCTTGTACCTTTTTGCTCCGCAGTGAATATGTGTAGTTAGGTGTTCTTTCGTAGCGCTTAGGGTTAGGATTAGGGTTTGTGTTAGGATTAGGGTTTGTGTTAGGGTTAGGATTTGTGTTAGGGTTAGGATTAGGGTTTGTGTTAGGGTTAGGGTTTGTGTTAGGGTTAGGGAGAAATACAAATACATAAGAACAATGAACGGTCATTCCTAAGGGAAGTAACTCTTAGCAAGAGACCTCTAAAATAGTATTTTACCCTCAGAAGAATTTTGCCACTATTCATTTGCTTTTATGGTAGTCATAAATACATTGTGACTGGTTGTGACTTACTTACTTTGTCGTTCCCCTTCTACCTTCATTGTAATAACAACATCAGACCTTCACATTCCCAGCAACTATATATTATTAACACAAACAAATGTTAATATATAGTGGCTGGGAATGTGAAGGTCTGATGCTGTTCTTACAATGCATATGACTTTTAACAGATGAAAGTCAATTAAATATGTTTATATATGTGCTTACAATGTGGATATGGTCTTTACTTAGACCTGAAAAAACACAAGGAAAACTGATTTCTTGGCCTTTTTATCTCTAAAGGTTCTATAAAACAGCTTGCTTGTTTGTGTCATGTACCATCTGTATTCAAATACAACTAAGGTGCAGAGTCTTCAGTTTCAAGGGGAAATTTCTTAATATCATGTTGAGAGTACTGGTGTAGTATTGCTTCTTCTCCAGTAAGAAGTCAGTGGGTTCTCTTAAGGTGTAATTCCTCTTAGCAAATAAATGGTGGCCTGTACCCAAAGGCTGTATTAGGGTCTAAAAAATCTTTAGAGCTTGCCTACTGTTTGAATCCACTTCAGGATCATCTGATGTATCTGAACCAAAATATTTGAACATGTTTACCACATATCCAATTGCAAAATCACAAAAACCAATGACTTTTATGTGATATTTGCTTGGTTTATCTGGATTATATTGCTTGTATTGCCATCTGCTTTTATACTCTATGCACATTTCATCCAAACTGAGATTTTGAACTGAGTAAAAGGCATTCTGGAATTTTTGTAACAAAATGTTCATAAATGGTTCAGTCTTTTCTTTTTTCTTGTGAATGTCATCAGAGACATGAAGCATAATATGATATAATGTTTCATATCTATTTCTTGTGAGTGTCATCAGAGACATGAAGCATAATATGATATAATGCTTCATATCTATTTCTTGTGAGTGTCATCAGAGACATGAAGCATAATATGATATAATGCTTCATATCTATTTCTTGACAACATGTGACTAAACCAAGGTGTATACAATTCTGCAGATGTAAGCCTGTAGTCAGAAATGAATGGTTTATTAAGAATCTTAATATTTAATAGGACAGCAGTAAAGTTATGCAGTTCAGGCCATGTAACTTTGGTCCATCAAGCATACATTAAATATTGTTTTGAAGGATTAATCTGAATACATTTGAGTTTGGCATAATAACTGATGCACTGACACATGCAATCTTTCATTTCATCAGTAAATAAAACACTGTAACTTACTCCTTTTATGCAAGTTATGTTCCCATGCAGGGGATTTCTTCTGTCTGTAGTTATCAGCATGTAGGCTTTTTGCCTAGGCCATCACATATCTGAATCTAATTTATTATTTTTTGCGCACACCCGCTATTACTCGAAGTGAAATCCCAGGTTAGTATGTCTAACCTGAGACTGATTTTTACGTGAGTATCCCTTGTTCTTGTACAAAGACAGGTGTCCCTTGCCATTCAGGCAGATACTCGCCGATTTCAGAGGTACCCATTAGAGCTGGGTCAGCTCAGGAGCCACCAGTCCCTGGTAAATGACACTCCTTCAAATGTACTCACCAGGGCTTGAGTTAATCCAGTCGAAATCCTGGTCAGAAATGAGGTATCTGAGTCATTCCCCTTCTACCGTGAGGTGTAGAGGTTTGGAAGAGAGAGCGCCAGACTATCCTATCAGCTGTCTTCCTCCTGGCCTGGTTCCATTCTAGTCCTCTGTTCTTCAAAGATTGTCTAATGTTGTCCTCCCAACGGACTCTGGGTTGTCCAGGGGTCTGGATCACTGGCTCTTTGTTTCCCATGCTTGTCATGGTAGCAGATCTTCTCCCATTCTGCAGACATGGCCAAACCATCTTAGTTGGGACTGTTCTACTTGGGTATGCAGGGGGTGGGATTTTAGGCCTTGATGTATCGTCTGGTTGCAGACCATGTCTCTTCTTGTTACTTCAACCACCTTCCTCAGATACCTCATTTCTGAGGTTTGGATCTGGCTTTTGTGGGTTGTAGTCATTGCCCATGACTCGCATCCATATGTCAAGACTGGGACATAGGTGGAGTGGTATACAGCCATCTTTGTTTTCTTAGCAACCACTCTCTTGCTGAGGAATCCTCGATTTATGGCCTGAAAAAGTCTCCCAGCTGCTGCTTTTTGAGTGGCCAACTCTTCTTTGATGCCTCCCTTTCGGTCTATAATAGCTCCAAGGTATTTAAAGTGCTTGACCTGCTCTAGGACCTGTTATCGCAGCGTAATCTGATGTCTTCTTTCTTCTCGTGATATCACTATGGATTTTGTTTTAGAGCTGCTTATGACCATCCCTCTCTTCTCCAGCTCTTCCTTCTAGACTTGCAGGTTGGATTGGAGATGTGCCTCTGATTTAGCAATCAGGGCAACATCATCAGCAAATGCCAGCTCTGAAATATAGACCTGTCTCATCTTTCAGTACCCCACTGAATACTCTCTTGTTCTCTCCTTACATGCCTTGATGACATCGTCTATGAGGAGTATGCAAAGATAAGGTGACTACTTCATAGTCACAGTGGGTTTATCTCTTGCACAGCCCATGATGACATGCATCCATTCATTTTGATTGTTCCCAGGCATTTACATCATAATATTGACAGTATGAGTATCCCCAGCTCATATTCATACATGACCAGATGATGATATAGAGGAAGCAATAGTCTCTGCTGCAGGTGTGTAGCAGTCATTGTTTGTAAAGCTTCCAGGCTTCACTAGCACTTCTGTATGATCAGCTCAACATGGTACTTGTAAGATGGCTTATATTTGTTCTATAATTATTATATGATACTGTAATAAAAGAGGAAGATGGCATTAATCAGCAAAATTATCATGTTTAAAAGCAAAAATAAAAAAAACAAATGCTACAGTGGTTGGAAACTTACACATCTGAGAACACAACCCCTGCATCTATTCCTGTGAGAACACACCACCTACATTTACTCCTGTGAGAACACACCCCTCATTTTACATTTACTCCTGTGAGAACACACCCCCTACATTTACTCCTGTGAGAACACACCCCTCACTTTACATTTACTCCTGTGAGAACACACCCCCTAAATTTACTCCTGTGAGAACACACCCCTCACTTTACATTTACTCCTGTGAGAACACACCCCCTAAATTTACTCCTGTGAGAACACACCCCCTACATTTACTCCTGTGAGAACACACCCCCTAAATTTACTCCTGTGAGAACACACCCCCTAAATTTACTCCTGTGAGAACACACCCCTCACTTAACATTTACTCCTGTGGGAACACACCCCCTAAATTTACTTCTGTGAGAACACACCCCCTAAATTTACTCCTGTATGTACACACCCCCTAAATTTACTCCTGTGAGAACACACCCCTCACTTTACATTTACTCCTGTAAGAACACACCCCCTAAATTTACTCCTGTGAGAACACACCCCTCACTTAACATTTACTCCTGTGAGAACACACCCCCTAAATTTACTCCTGTGAGAACACACCCCTCACTTAACATTTACTCCTGTGAGAACACACCCCCTAAATTTACTCCTGTGAGAACACACCCCCTAAATTTACTCCTGTGAGAACACACCCCTCACTTTACATTTACTCCTGTGGGAACACACCCCCTAAATTTACTCCTGTGAGAACACACCCCCTACATTTACTCCTGTGAGAACACACCCCCTAATTTTACTCCTCTGAGAACACACCCCTCACTTTACATTTACTCCTGTGAGAACACACCCCCTAAATTTACTCCTGTGAGAACACACCCCCTAAATTTACTCCTGTAAGAACACACCCCCTAAATTTACTCCTGTGAGAACACACCCCTCACTTAACATTTATTCCTGTGAGAACACACCCCCTAAATTTACTCCTGTGAGAACACACCCCCTACATTTACTCCTGTGAGAACACACCCTTTACTTTATATTTATTTCCGTGAGAACACTAGTTTTTAATTATGTAACATCATTGTTAGTGCTTCTCTATCATAAAATGTGACTACACTGTACATCACAGGGAACTAAAAGGTAAGGAACAGAAGAGATCTATTGCTGACACAATAAAATAAAGTGGCTAAATGGGAAAATTTATTGATATAAATATTATTTTGTGATAGAATTTACTAAAATGTAGCACTTTCTGGCAAAATGTGTAACTTGTCTGTATATCTGATCTCAAGAACAATGTTACCAAAAAAAAAATTACTTTTGTAAAAATTGCCATTATGTAGAATTGTACACATATCTTGGCAGTAATATAGACAAAGTTGGAGGAACAGACAGTGATATCAAAATAGGAATACAAAAAGCAAGAGGAGCTTTCATTGCATAAGGAAGCCTATGGAGAACAAGAGTAATCAAGTCCAATATGAAAATAAGAATCTTCAACTCAAATGTCAAGGTCAGTCCTATTGTATGGCTCTGAAACATGGAGAACAACAAAAACAACAACCAAAAAGCTACAGACTTTTATAAATGGGTGCTTGCATAGAATAGAAGGACTGAAATGGTACGACAAAGTCACAGATGTGGAATTGTTGACAAGAACCAGACAAGTGCCAGTGGAACAAGAGTTGAGAAGAAGAGGCTGGCGATGGATAGGACACACATTGAGGAAACCTGTTGATAGCATTACAAGGCAGTCTTTGTTCTGGAATCCACAGGGGAAGAGAGGCAGACGTAGACCAAAGAACACATGGAGAAGAGAGCTGGATATAGAGGTGAAAATGATGAGGAAAACATGGAAAGAACTTGAGCGGATGGCACGGGACAGGAAGACTTGGCATGTGTTTGTTAAAGGCCTATACTCTTGGGGAGCTAAAGGGTATTGATTGATTGATTGAAAAACTGCCATTTTTAAATCTTTCTTTTATAGGAAACTTACATTCTAGCTATCAAATGGGAAAAGTTACATTTTTCAAACATGATCTTACACACATTTAGTATGCATTTGAAAATCTCTGAATCACTCAAAAAAATAAATATGGCACAAACTGTTTAAAATACAATCACAGACATACAACCATCAAACATGTATAACACCCTTTATTAATCTGCTAAAATGCTCCTATATGGCTGCTAATTGTCAAAGCTGATGTTTGTTGCTAGTTGTTGTTGATAACTCTCAGGTCCTTACAATCAATGTTGATGCATTCTTGCATTTTCATAATTTTCTCATCTGTTTTCTCTATCTCAAATGCTTTAGTGTAGTGCATAAAGCACATGTATAGATAGATTATAGATAGATTATAGATAGATTATAGACAGAACTTATATATTTTTATTTAAATGAACATACACACATTTTGCATGCACTTGGCAGCTCTGACTCATTCAGAAGAAAGTCAGTATAGCAAAGACTATTGAATGTGACATTGGACATTCTACCATTAAACGTGTATCACTCAGAAGAAAGTCAGTATAGCAAAGACTATTGAATGTGACATTGGACATTCTACCATTAAACATGTATCACTCAGAAGAAAGTCAGTATAGCAAAGACTATTGAATGTGACATTGGACATTCTACCATTAAACATGTATCACTCAGAAGAAAGTCAGTATAGCAAAGACTATTGAATGTGACATTGGACATTCTACCATTAAACATGTATCACTCAGAAGAAAGTCAGTATAGCAAAGACTATTGCATACCTGTCAACCTCCTGAGACAAAAATCTGTACGCCGGACCAAAAAAATCCTTACAAACACCCAAAAATCCTTACGCAAAAAATATATTAATAAATTATACGCAATACAGTTTTAAAATGAGAAATGACATATACAAATCTATTAGCATTTGAATTATTGTGATATAAAACATGCTAATAGCCTCAAACTGTTCTTTACATATAAAAAACTAAGTGATCATGATGTACACTGTTCTTTCGATGTACAGTGTTTTGTATTATAATCAACACATGCACTTTTAGCACTTTGCAGAATTGCATTTGTGGGCTTAAAGTCTGCACAGCATGTATCAATGTTAATCTTACACTGTAAAATAGAAGTGAGTGTGTCCGCATTCATGGACCTCCTGCAGTCTGTGTGGATTTTTTTCATCATTGAAAATGATCTTTCGCAGTCAGCATTGCTGTGAGGGAGTATCAGCAGTCGCTGAATGATGACTTTCAAATTAGGGAAGCGGATGGCACCAGTACTAGTTTTCTGGTCAACAACTTCCAGCCAATAGCTACAGAAGCTCTTTTTCTGACCATTATCTGTTAGTAGAGGCACACACACATCAGACAACATACAGTAGTCATCGAACTCATCTTTCAGTGCTTCCTAATCAAGATCTTGGGCAAAAGCATCTGCCAATCTGCAGATGTTTGGATACCTGAGATTATCTTTAGTGCTTGGATCTAGCACTTTTAAGTCCTTTAGAACCTGGTTGTCAAAGGGAAATTTATCAGTAATTTTTTTAACCACTGATGTGTAAAAATTTCTGACATCCTCAAAAAATGAACTCTTTACTCCACTATCAAGCTCCATTTCTTCGATAAATGCTCTGTTCGAGAGGCCAATTGCCAGTATGCTGTCATCATGCTGCACCCCACGATCACTAAATTTGATATGCCTCAAGTCAACAACCTGTTTAACATACTTCATCTCCACAAATTTAACTAAAAATTTTCTAAGCAATCTGTCCATCTCCTCCATCATGCCCCCAATCTGCGACTCATCTGTTTGAAAGAGTTTATGAAACTCATTTAACAGTGGCAGAATGAAACTCAGAAAACGAAGGGTCAGCTGGGTTAGTGGTGCTTTTAAAAGTTTATGGATGTTTTGGACTCTGCCAGGCTTTTCAACATCATTGTGGCTTTCAAAATAAGATGAGAGAGCTGTATACTGGTTAATAATTCTATCCACTACCTTCTGCAATGACAGCCAGCGAGTCTGACAATGTTTAAGAATATTCAGGTCATCTGCTTCTGTCGGCGTCTGTGGCCTAATGGATATGAACGCAGTTTATAATCCAGATATACCAGGTTCGAAACCTACTGCAGGTGGTTTGGTAGCAGATCGCTTTGTGTGGATTTTTAACAATGGTATAAGCGCCGTACCGTTCAGAAAGCAATGGCAAACTACTGAATGAAAAAAATTGCCTAGAAAAATCACAAACAGCCCATAAAAGCTGGGGTTGATTGCCACGTCCTGTAAAGGATAAGCAACTAACTTTTAACTGCTTCTGTGAATAGTTGGAACTCCTTATAAGCCTTTCGTCATTTTGAGCTGTGCTCAAAATGATAGTACATGTCTAACAAAAGGTCTTCTACTGGCACAGTCAACTGTTTGATTCCATCTTGTGCACATAAATTTGCAAGGTGGCAAATGCACCCAATACTAAAAACATAAGGGTTCCTCTGCTTGATCCTAGTAAGTACTGAGTTTGATTTCCCCACCATGACATTGCAGTTGTCACTAGCAAAGCCGATGCAATTTTTCCATGGAATATGAAATTTTGTGAACAGATTATCAACATCACTGAATATCGCCTCACTGGTTCCACCACTGCATACAGGCATGTCCAACAATCTCGTTCTTGGTCCCAATCCTTCTTCAAAAACTCTCACCATAATAGCTAACCGCTTCTCTGTTTTCTTGTCATTTAATTCATCAACCATTAATGAGAAGGGTGTTTCCCTGCACAGCTTTATCACTGGTTCTGTTGTAGATGGAGCCAGGCAGTTTTTAATGATAAGTGTTGTCTTTGTCCTCTTCGACTGGAACTTTCTGGCAATATCACTGTCAGGAAACGTTACAGGCACCAAGTCACAAAAGTGATCAGCAACAGATGCAGTTAAGTTATGATGGGCAATGAAATTGACAAATAAAACTTCAGCCCTTATAATGCCACCCTCTTCCTGCTTTGGCTGAGCAAAAAAGGTCTTAATAGATGCTCCCTTCTTCATTGCAAACATTTGTTCATGCAATTTCGATTTAAAATGTACTTTCAGATCATATAATCCTGAAGCTACTACTTTAATATCTTTGCTGCATAATCTACAAAAAGCATGGGTTGATCCTAACTTGGATGCATCTACAATGCCAGGGAAGAGTTTAACCCATTCGACCTGAAACTTACCATGACCTGCAAGCTTTTGTTTCTTTGAATTAGGCTCAGCCATCATTCAGTGGATGAAATATTTCAACTAATAATCTTTGTAGACGAAGAGAATGATTAAAAAATACTATGAACAAAGCAAACGGCAAAAAGAAAAAAAAAAAAAAAAAAAAAAAATTATAAACAAAATTATGAACAGAATATCAAATCTAGGAAGAAAAAACGTACAACCAAAAATTTACATAATTATTATTTACGAGTTGGTAGCTTAAAGTGATAACAGATTGCCACTTTATTAAAAAATAAAGCAGCTAATCTTGAGTGCTGGAATAAAGTAGGCCTACTCAACGCAAACAAACTTTTTTTTTTTCTAGTTATGTAGGGCCTACACAGAATATTATGACAATTTAACGGAAATATATTGAAGGGCAAGATATAACTGGAAAGATTAAGACAGCGATTAAATTGCAACAAAGCAAAACAACAGCAATATTTAACCAAGTTATAAGTACTTAGCTTTTTTAAACGAAATGGCGTCGAAGTGTGGTGGCAAGCAAACGTGGTCGTTGATAACAGGTAACTTTAAAAATACGCCATGTCACGCTGAAAACCAAAAGCGTTTGAGGCCGAATTCAAAGTTTTTGCAGAATTGTTGGGAATGAAAGGATTTGATTGGTTGCTGGGAGAGACCTCAGTTTAAAAACGGACGCCGAGATTCCCGGAATTAAAAATAAAATAGTTAAATAAAAACCTGGGCTAGAAAATATTTTCTGATTTAAAATTTTAAAAAACTTGGGTTGGAAAATATTTTTAGAATTTAAAAAAAAAAAAAAATTTAAAAAAAAAAAAAAAAATTTTTTTTTTGGCGGGGAGAAAAATCCGTACAACGAGTCTGTACGGCCGTACACTGCTAAAAGTATCAAAAATCCGTACATTGTACGAAAAATTCGTACAAGTTGACAGATATGTTATTGAATGTGACATTGGACATTCTACCATTAAACATGTATCATTTAGAAGAAAGTCAGTATAGCAAAGACTATTGAATGTGACATTGGACATTCTACCATTAAACATGTTATCACTCTTCCTTACATTTTCAAGTTGTAATATTTTTTTCACCATTATTTTGAAAAAAAAAGAAAATTTGAGTGAAATTTCTTGTAAAATCAGTATCTTAAATACTTACTTACTTACTTAATTGTTCCCCTTCTACCATGAGGTGTAGAGGTAAATAACCAGCTTGTAACTTAATGTCTAAGATTTTGTTACACATAATTCATTTTTCTTCTCAGATTGCAAACAAATATGGAACAGAAGATCCCATTCCTGGATCAAAAAATAAAACAGGACATCAGTACAGATTTTAAAGTGAGTTTTCTTTGTAATTCTTGATAACAAATTTTTATACGCCTAAGGCAGTTAAACTGAGAAAAAATATTGTCCATTTTAACATTTTATTACTTATTGCTAGTTTTTTTTCTTTTGTTTCATTTTCCAATGAAGCATATGTCAATATAATTTATAGTCTTCATAAGGGACAGTGGCTGAGAAAAGAAAGAAATTTAAATACATAAACATTTATCATGTAGTTGTCAAACTGGGGCAATATTTTAATTATTTAAGACTGAAATGATTTGTTTCAAACTTGAATATGTTCAATATTTTGTTTTCAGGGACACACAGTGAAGAAAGAAATTGAAGGTGAGGAAGATGGCCATGTTCCTGCAGGGAGAGAGAGTATGAGGACCAGTTCCACATCTGTATATCCTGCTGGGGACAATTTACTCAGTAATGCTTTACAGCTTTTTAACATAAATGTAACCTGTGCTCAATATGTTACAACTATAAAAAAATATGTAACATAATAAGTGTTATTTGTACACATCCACCACAAACATCATTATTTTTTAGGGTTTTTACCCTAAATGCACAGTGTGTTTTTTTTTATATTTTAAATTTCAATTATTTTTTCAGGTATCTTTAGTCCACACAGAAAATCCCTTTCTGCAAATTGTACTTGTTTGGGGCAGTGGCACACCAAGGGTTTATAGCCCCTGGTCACTGCCAGATAAAATATATGTTCATTTTCTAGACCAATCAAAAGAAAGTTTAAAGAACTATATAAAGCACTCTCATGACTTTTAAATTCTTCTAAGAGCACCAGGATGAATTATTGGGAAAATATGAAATTTAAGAATTAGTTAAACACAAAAGAAAAGAAATAAACCACTCTTTGTAATAAGCCTTTTATTAACAGCATAAACAGTACACCTGTGGCCACAACGTTCGCTATTTTCTTTGTCTTTTGTCCTCCTAAGACGAATCACCTTTTTTCTATTTATTTTTTTTCATACCCATCCATTGTACTCCACGTCTTACCACAGTTCCCCTCATCTTCCTCGACTTAATAAACAGTACACTACATATGTCCATTTTTGTTTTGTTTTAACTACATATCAATCATTAGTACACTGAAATGAGGTCCACACTATGCTACCAGCTGATTTGATGCTACACTGGCCATCGGCTAGTACGTCATTTATATCTGTATGTACACTGACCTCTAGTTGATGCGACGGTTATTTCTTGTTGATTTTCGTCGTGTCTTATAAAGATTGTCAATAGGGCTACTGACTTAAATGCTGTCAGTTTTTGGTTGGGCTTACAGGGGGCCAACTAATATGGTGACACTAATGACAAGTCTATAGGCTGTGATGATGACGAACCACTGTCAATATATAAACCAACGTTCAGGTATAAGTGATGGACACTGAATTCATGGCTTGAATGACAGTTTCTACAATGAATTTATTAGTCAAAACGTGGATGACAATATCATACGAAGATATACTTGATCATCAGACATGGCAATAAGAATTCAGCATGTAGCTAAATTACAATGTCAAAACTTGACTGACCTCACTGTCCGTTGGACGGCGAAAGTATTGAGGTGAGCTTTACTTGCATCTTTTCAGATCCTATCCTTTTATAATATATACATGTCTGGCCGAATATCTTCACTTGAGAATTCATTAAAACATAGATTCCAATCTTACTTTGCAGAGGATCTGGACACACTTGTGGTAGGTCATGAATAGCCTTACCGAAACCCTGCCAGATTCTTGTAAAGTACTTATACTGAGTATCACGTTGATATACTGAAAAATATGAGCCAGAATTGGCTGTGGCAAACGCTTCACCCTGGAAGGTAGCGAAATATATTGTAATAATCAACTCTTCCCACAATATGGGACTCTGAGACCAGAATAACGTCTGTCTTGTAAAGCCGGCATCTTGTCTCTCTCTCTGACGCGTAAGCGCTTTTTGGCAACCAACGAATATATCGCACCAAATTTGTGCTCTTTAGTGCATAATTAATATAATTTATTATTACTTACATGGATGCGTACCTAAAGTACATCCAACAATGTTAGATTGTGGCATCTGGTAATCTGTTAAGTCCACACACTTAACACTTATGTGAAAACGGACGTAACAGATTACCTCGACCCCCGGAGAAAAAAAAAAATTTTTTTTTTAAAAATTATCGCGATGAGGTCAATCAAATTATATGATACATTCTATCAATATAATAAATATTAATAAAATATGAGTATGAAACTAATAATAGTGATGAAAGAGATGCGATACTTCAGCTCAAAGAAATGAGATGGAATGTACCAAATTGTACAATAACTATCAATTAAAATGTGGAAAATGTTTTAACACTAGTGAAAATAGGTGATTAATAGTGATAGCAAATCTGAAAGATTTGCGAAAATTTGCCATGGTAAAAAAATTTGATATCA
The DNA here is from genome assembly GCA_024509875.1 of Oreohelix idahoensis. Taxonomy (NCBI): domain Eukaryota; kingdom Metazoa; phylum Mollusca; class Gastropoda; order Stylommatophora; family Oreohelicidae; genus Oreohelix; species Oreohelix idahoensis. The sequence continues at coordinate 46,726 of JAMPIV010017029.1, forward strand.
TCGAATTGTTGCATGAGTTCTCGAAGCTGTTATCCCCACACTGGCCACCAACTGATATGATGTCCACACTATGCTACCAGCTGATTTGATGCTACACTGGCCATCAGCTGGTACGTCGTTTATATCTGTATGTACACTGACCTCTAGTTGATGCAACTGTTTTTTCTTGTTGATATTCGTCGTGTCTTATAAAGATTGTAAATAGGGCTACTGACTTAAATGCTATCAGTTTTTTGTTGGGCTTGCAGGGGGCCGACTAATATGGTGACACTAATGACGACAAGTCTATAGGCTGTGATGATGATGAACCAATGTCAATATATAAACCAACGTTCAGGTATAAGTGATGGACACTGAATTCATGGCTTGAATGACAGTTTCTACAACAAATTTATTAGTCAAAACATGGACGACAATATCATATGAAGACATACTTGATCATCAGACATGGCAATAAGAATTCAGCATGTAGATAAATTACAATGTCAAAACTTGACTGACCTCACTGTCCATTGGACAACCCGTGAACGGCGAAAGTATTGAGGTGAGTTTTACTTGCATCTTTTCAGATCCTATCCTTTTATAATGTATACATATATGTCTGGCCGAATATCTTCCCTTGAGACTTCATTAAAACATAGATTCCAAACTTACTTTGCAGAGGATCTGGACACACTAGCTGTAGGTCATGAATAGCCTTACCGAAGCCCTGCCAGAATCTTGTAAAGTACTTATACCGAGTATCACGTTGAGATACTGAAGAATATGAGCCAGAATTGGCTGTGGCAAACACTTCAACCTGGAAGGTAGCGAAATATATAATAATAATCAACTCTTCCCACAATATGGGACTCTGAGACCAGAACAACGTCTGTCTTGTAAAGCCGGCATCTTGTCTCTCTCTGACGCGTAAGCGCTCTTTGGCAACCAACGAATATGTCGCACCAAATTTGTGCTCTTTAGTGCATAATTAATATAAGTTATTATTACTTACATGGATGCGTACCTAAAGTACATCCAACAAAGTTAGATTGTGGCATCTGGTAATCTGTTAAGTCCACACACTTAACACTTATGTGAAAACGGAACATTTTCATGAGTATGAATGATGATAGTGTTTGGTGTAAGGGTCACTGAACTGTTGTTAACACTTGTTTAAGTGTAACTCAGCTATTGAGTTAATGTCTGACTTTATGTCAACATGGTGTGACTTGTTCATGCGTTGAGAGAAAGCATGTAGTGAACACAAGTCTGGTGTGACTGGGGGATTCTGTGTTTGACCGCCGAGTTGAGCGGGTATTCTGTGATTTGGAAGCCGGGCTGTAAGCTCGTATTTTGTGACTGAGAGGATCTGTTTTTGTGACTATGATATTTATGCTGTGATAGATTCTATCTAGTTATTTATTTATGGCGATGTGTTTCTCGCCTGGAGACGCTCCTGTTGGCGCCAGAATTTTATGTTCACGGAGAACATCATAAGGTGAGGATTTGCCACCTTGGAGCTACGGAGGAGTAAGGTGACGCGTTTCCCGCCTTGTAGCTAAAATAGATAAAGTACAGGCGAAGTGTATTTTCCCGCCTGGAGAGGATTCTTGGAACCTATATGGTGATGTTCATGCTGCCTACCACTAATGTTAAGTGATGTACACCTAGAGGGTGTTGTATTAGTGCGAGGGTGTTTTTCCGCACGTAAAGTTGTTTGAAGAAGTTGTGAGAAGAGTGTATACTGCACCAAGGACAGTCTGTACATTGTTATTGTGTAGTCGGAGAGACTGGGTATGAGTACTGTAGTTCGTTATGCCTTACAGGCAGTGTTAACCCAAGTAATTAGTTCAGTATGTTGACTAGATGTGTGATATCCAGGACATGTATATGAACGTCCTATTAAATGTCAGAGAACTGTAACCAGTGGCGTTGGGTTGATTTGTGCGAGCCAGTGTTTATCTCCATCTTCATCTACACCCACGCCACACCCCCACCATAATAATATTATTCCTCACAAGTGGGGACTATCATCATCTAAACAGTTATTCTGACAGTAACATACCTTCATTCCTGCAAATTGATCAATTATTTTACCAAAATGAATGTTCTCAAGATTTCTCTTTCAGTACTAAGAAGTTCCAGATTTCTCAGATGTTCCTGTCTCATAGATACTCATAAATACAAAAGAACTAGCTTTAGTGTACTAAACAAATGCTCACAACTGGCTACTGAAGTAGAAATTATTATAGAATATGCAGTTCTATATGTAACTTTTGGAATACATAATTTCCATAAGAGACAACGAATGAAAGTAAACCCAAAGCAGTTGTTGGAACAAAGTCAGTTCATGACTGCAGTAGCATCCTGCAATTGCTTATCTTAGAAAGCAGGATCTTGCCATCAATGTCTGTGCACTTCTAATAGATCTCTTAAGCATTATCTGTCTTGATAAAAGTCTCAGTGTTGAGAAGGAATTCAAATTCCATGTTTAAAAGTCTTCAGTTGACTGAAAGGTGTTGACATTTTCTGCTGAAGTCTGTCTAGAATGCATCTTATCACTCGGACAGTCTTATCTTCTGCTGGAAGTTTTTTATAGTTCAATGGGCATCACACATCAACCTTCAGCTTTGATCTGTTGCACCTCTTTTTGCACACCACAAAGTGTCCTTTATCTTGGAACTTTGTGGTGCTCAAAAGGTCATTGCTTAGCACGTCATTATGTGTAAGAATTATTATGACGTGAGATGATTGTGCTTATTCATTGTGTCAGAAAGTATTCATTCTTATATTGATGATCTTTTATGTGTATGAAATAGGATATAAGTCTCAGTTGATACTTTATGGGCTATGTCATAAATATGATAATTACTATTGCTTAATGCATAGAGTAGGACTATGTTCAAATATGTGTGTTGTTCAGTTGATTTCAAAGTGTAGGGACAAACACTGATTGTTGGCCTAATATAAGTGACCAGATGGACTTCATGTCAATTGTGATCTGTGTGGATCAGAGTGAAAGGTGGAAGACGTCTAATAAATATTGTGCTGTCCTGTTTTTTGCATTGGTCTTTGTATTCAAAACTGCTTCTTTGCAAACAATGTCACTCATTTTGTTAAGTTCTCTTTTGAGAGACTTCAAACCTTTGATGTTCCTTGATGGATCTTGCAATTGTTTTGGTATGTGGTCAGCTTTTCCAATAATTTGATACAGAATAATAAAAAACAAAACATTAAAATGAAATTAAAAACATTTTGATGGAGCTTCTCAAGTAGATCTGCTAGTTCATCAAATCTTTCATAAATGACTTTAACAGCTTCCGCTCTTGAACTCCAAATGGAGTTGCAACATGGGCTTTGGGGAAATAGATATGTAACGTATAGGTTTTCTGCCTAGAGAGGATGTGTAGCAGCTCACTAACATTAGTTGTGATCATACAGCCTAGAGAGGATGTGTAGCAGCTCACTAAAATTAGTTTTGATCATACAGCCTAGAGAGGACATACAGCTGCTCACTAACACTAGTTGTGATCATACAGCCTAGAGAGGACATACAGCAGCTCACTAACACTAGTTGTGATCATACAGCCTAGAGAGGACATACATCAGCTCACTGTTGCAGGCTGTTTTTCCACTTCCAGTCCAAGGGAATTAATTGTTAGAAGTTTAGAACAAACAAGCCGGATTTTGGTTGTCCCGCTTGGTCAGCGGTTTGGTCCGCTTGATTAATTTATTTAAAAAATATATGAACGAATCTTCGAGATTCAGAAAGTTTCACAGCGGCTGAGTTACCGCGTGAGATGAAGTAGTGTAAGCTGTTTTGAGGTGAGCGATATTCGCTGAGCTTGCCCGGGGCAAGTGTGATTGGCTGAGGTGTTCTGGGTAAGGAATTTTTTGAGTGACATTGAGTCCCCAGCGAGTGTACGGGGAAGAATGGTGTGGCCATGTTGAAGAATGTTGTGGCCATGTGTAAGAAGTGTTGGCCATGTTTTTTTTCGAATGTACCTGTGAATATGTTGGTACAGGGGATTACTAATGGAGGTATATGTGATTACCCATTAGTGTTAGAAGTGATTATCTGCAGATATAATGTACATTATTTGGAGAGATGTGTTATAGGCCTTGATGTGCACAAGTTGTGATTTGATACGTATTATTGTTGATAGAGGATCCATGGATAGATATCGGTAGCGCTGCGATGCTTGCAGGCTACAGGAGGCCATACGTATTATTTGGAGGATTCATGAGAATATATTGGTAGCGCTGCGATGCTTGCAGGCTACAGGAAGCCATACGTATTATTGTTAATAGAGGATCCATAAATATATTGGTAGCGCTGCGATGCTTGCAGGCTACATGAGGCCATACGTATTATTGTTAATAGAGGATCCATAAATATATTGGTAGCGCTGCGATGCTTGCAGGCTACAGGGGGCCATACGTATTATTTGGAGGATCCATGAGTACATGTCAGGAGCACTGCGATGTTGGCAGTCTACTGGAAGAGGTAGCGTCGACGATCCTATATATTATTACTGGAGGGGATTCAGGAACATATATCAGTAACACTGCGAGGTGTGCAGGTTACAGGAAGGGATAGTGCTGATGATTACACATACGTATTACTGGAGGATCCATGAACATTTATTAGAGTCACTGAAGATATTTGAGGCCGGGAGATGTATATGCTTGTAGTGACGTGGGTGAACATTGGTAGATACTACCTGATATTATTTGATTCCATGTAACTGTATTTGGTAGATGTCCTTGTGGTCGTGTTGTGGCGTAATTAAAGTGTCTATGAAAAAACGTCACCAGGTTTTCCACCAATCAATGACTATTACGTACGTTACTGTGAGTGACTGTTGCAACACACACTCACTTCTTCACCAAACGCACCAGCGCTAAACACGTTAGTATCAGGCTTGAACAGTTGATAACAGTAATTGTAAAACAATCAGATTGTAACTTCGGATTGTAACAATAGTGTTGATACAACAACCCTACATGTATCAGTAGAGGGCCAGTATCGCCTGCAACATATAATTTCTCCTTCTACAACATTCGGCGACTGTAATGCCTTCGCCTACAATATTTGGATAATGTCTTCGCAACAACCCCACATTGGCGGGTTATATCATTATCATTTGTGACCTTATCATTTGGAGTTTAGATTCGCATCTTTATAATTTAGCGGCCAACAGCAGTAAAGATCGGGTCTTAACACTCACTAACACTAGTTGTGATCATACAGCCTATAGAGGATATACAGCTGCTCACTAACACTAGTTGTGATCATACAGCCTAGAGAGGACATACAGCTGAAGAATAGGAATACTTTGGATTTGAATTCAAAAATGACATTGAGAGAATCTGCTGAGAAAGAAAAGATTCAAATTATGTAAGTTGGACACATGCGTTCTCAGAGAAACAACCTGACTTTATGGCGCCTCCCTCCTTCTGTGCTGGGGTGACCGCCCACACCTACCCTTCCTTGTTCTATACACTGATGTGGGACTTTGATCTGTATGTCTTGGATTAAAATCTGAACAGAAGACATGAATATGCAAGATCATGTGAATTATGTAGACAATTAAATCTAAAACTACAGATACTATATATCTTAATTATAACTTATTAGAGATTGAACAGGATTTTTTTTTAATTAACTAAACAGAAATGCCGAGCCCTCCTTGCTATATTTTTTGTTGTTCATTTTCTTTCCATATCCTTGCCATGTTTTCAACTGATATTTGTTTGGTTATTTCAATCAGTTCCACATTAGCAATCATATCATACCATCATGATCTATATTTGTTTGTTTATTTCAATCAGTTCCACATTAGCAATCATATCATACCATCATGATCTATATTTGTTTGGTTATTTCAATCAGTTCCACATTAGCAATCATATCATACCATCATGATCTTTTTTTTTTTTCCCTGCAAGCAGAAATAAAATTATTTCTTTTTCTTCGTACACTCTCAGACGTCCACTTGAATGTTCTCAAAGAAAGCAGTAATCAGTCTGAGGCTATTTGAATCCCTGTAAAGCTTTTCCACAAAAGGAGCTGGCGTCAGCCATATGCACTTTCTTTGTACCACATATAAGGGGCAACTTTAAAGCCGATGTTCAACAGTCATTTTATCAGTGCCACAGTTACACTGATCGGTAGTTCCTATCTTTAGCTTGTTGAATAGATGGTATCTCAATCTGTTGTGGTTAGTGTTGAATAGATGGTATCTCAATCTGTTGTGGCCAGTGTTGAATAGATGGTATCTCAATCTGTTGTGGTTAGTGTTGAATAGATGGTATCACAATCTGTTGTGGCCAGTGCGGAGTCTGAAGATTACCACTTGTTCTCTTCTGTTGAGGTGATAGTAAGCATTTAAAAAGTCTATATCTTCTTACATGTGTGTTTGTGCTTATTTTTTGGGGGGTAATTTTTCATGTTTCAGAGACATTATAGAACTGCTTTGGCATAAATGTCTTTTGTTGACAGTCACATCATTAGTTCATTCACAATATATGTCAAATATAAGAGAACATGACATGTAGAATTTGTTGACAGTCACATCATTAGTTCATTAAAAATATATGTCAAATATAAGAGGACATGACGTGTAGAATTTGTTGACAGTCACTCCCTTAGTTCATTAAAAGGACATGAATTGTAGAATTTCTCAAGAGAGACAATGTCAACAACCCTTTATTCTAGAGTCTGAATGAGACAACTGTGCTCTCAATTTACCATTTCTCTTCTTATGGTTTATAGATTAGATTATGAAAACAACAATATTAACCAACATAAATGAAATTCAATATACGCTGACAATACAGCTCAATGATTGTCAGCAACCTTGGCCTTCTATCCCAAACCAAAGAAAAAATGACTGGGACATCCACTAGCAATTTTCACACATTAATATTTACATGGTAATATATACATATTAGTTTACATATTAGTAATGAAAAATCTATCTGATCCACTAACAGAACTACTGACTTCATCAAATCTATCTGATCCACTAAAAATAGAACTACTGAATTCATCAAATCTATCTGATCCACTAACAGAACTACTGACTTCAACATCAAATCTATCTGATCCAATAACAGAAATACGGACTTCATCAACTCTATCTGATCCACTAACAGGACTACTGTGTCATCAAATCTAACTGATCCACTAACAGAACTACTGACATCATCAACTCTATCTGATCCACTAATAGAAATGCTCACTTCATCAAATCTATCTGATCCACAAAAAGAACTGCTGACTTCATCAAATCTATCTGATGCACTAACAGAACTGATGAGTTCATCAAATCTATGTTATTCACTAACAGAACTGCTGACTTCATCAAATCGATGTTATTCACTAACAGAACTGCTGACTTCATCAAATCTATGTTATTCACTAACATAACGGCTGACTTCATCAAATCTATGTTATTCCCTAACAGAACTGCTGATTTCATCAAATCTATCTGATCCACTAACAGAACTGCTAATATCATCAAATCTATCTGATCCACTAACAGAACTGCTGACTTCATCAAATCTATCTGATCCACTAACAGAACTACTGACTTCATCAAATCTATCTTATCCACTAACAGAACTGCTGACATCATCAAATCTATCTGATCCACTAACAGAACTGCTGATTTCTCTAAGGAAGTAATGACACCAGGCAGAAATCCAAAATTTGATATTAAGTAGGACAATTCACCAGCAACATTTTTTTTTCTAGAGTTTAGGGAAAATCATTAAACAGCAGGAACAAAACAGTCAAGTCATTTGTATATTTAAAAAAAACAGTCAGTAAGAAAACACACAAAAATTGTCTATTTTGATAGAAAATTCCAAAATTTACAAAATATTGACAGAAAATAAACAACAAAAGTGCTGTAAAATAACGGAAAAATCTCCACAAACTTCCTGACATGCAAAAAATACAAAATAATGCCCTAACAAGGGCTCTTATATCAGCTTAGTAGTTCATGAAACACATTTACAGTAGAACTCCATTTATCCGAACCCCATGGGACCGAGCATCGTTCGGATAATCAAATGTTCGGATAATTGGATTACATAATGTATCGAGTACATGTACACATATTTCTAAAAATAATTAACCATCACAAGGAAAATACACTATAAAACATATTTACTTGTACTGTAATAATAATACCCACACTGTATTAGATCACTGTATCACCAAAATCTTTTATTACACTGCAGTGCATGTACTACTTGTATTAATTTTTTTTGTTAAGAAAGAGAAATGTTTTCAAAATAACATTACAAACGATTCAAAACCAGGCGCAACTTACGTATATATGTACTTGCACAGATGTAGCCCACTATTTAAAATAATGAGGAATCCTCTTTTGCACCAAACTGGATAGTCTCCTTTTGGCTGCTAAGTCCTGCATTCTCTTCAACAGCAGAAGCTGTGTAGGACAGCTGTCATCTTCTTGCTCGTACCAAGCCATCGTTGTTTCTAGTGCTATAAAGACCTCTTCAGGACTTGGTCGACGTTTTGGTTTTTCTTCATAATCTACAAGTACATGATGTACTTCTGAGGAGTCTTCATCATCGGTCACTACATGTATTTGGTTTTCTTCTTGCACAAAAGACAAAATTTCTTCGTCATTCAAAAACTGAAAACCAGAATCATTATCATCTTCTAGCCACATGTGTGCATCATCTTTGTCACAGTCCGAAAATCCGGGCATTGCTTGAAACAGTTCCACAATTTCATTTATACAATCATCATTTGTGTCCACTGCAGTAGTTTCATTTCCTTCTTTTTTCCCAAGCAATCTACTCCAAGCCTTGTTGAGATTATCTTGTGACAGGGTGGTCCAAGCATCAGCTAACATATAGCAGCAGTCTTTGAGATTAAGCTTTTTAGAAAACGCCACCACACTTTCTTCATCTTCAGCCAACAATAAACGACGCAGGACTTCCTTCTTGTACATCTTTTTAAGCTTTGCTATAACACCCTGATCCATTGGTTGAACCAGTGCTGTTACATTGTGAGGCAGAAAAACTACTTTAAAATTTGCATCAACTGCATTCAATGTATCCGTCTCTGGATGAGATGGTGCATTGTCCAGTAGAAGAATTACTTTTCCAGTTTTCTTTTCTTGTTCTCTCAACCTCTTCACATTTGGGATGAACTGATTTGTATACCAATCAAGAAATATTTCACTATTCATCCAAGCACTCTTCTGTGCTTTGTAACACAATGGGAGGCATGTCACATTCTTTAAACAACGTGGTTTTTTGGCTTTGCCGATCATTAGCACCGGTAAACGATGACTTCCACTGGCATTCTCGGCTACCAAAATTGTTACTCTCTCTTTGCACTTTTTAAACCCAGGGGCAGCTGCTTCGCGCTGAGATGCAAGTGATTTTTGAGGCAATGATTTCCAGTATAAGCCAGTCTCATTGGCATTATACACATCATCGAGTGAATAACCTTCTTCTTCCAAAAAAGCCAAGAATGTTTCTTTAAAATTTTTAGCGGCAGTTGCATCGCTAGATAAAGATTCCCCTTGAATCTCCAATTCTCGTATGCCATGACGAGATTTAAAGTTTCTTAACCATCCCTGGCTAGCCTTAAAGTCAGGAGGACCGTCAAGTTGATTGTTGAACTGAAGTGCCTTTTCACACAACAGAGAACCAGAGATAGGTTCCCCTTTGCTTCTTCTTTGCACAAACCATATATACAAAGCCTCTTCCAATTTCACATCTTTCGCATTTCTCATGGTTTTACGTTTCTTCGACCCATTTTCACTATCAAATTTCGATGCAAAACTCATAATTTTATCCTTGTTACTTTTGATGTCAGAGACGGTAGCTTTCCCAACATTGAAAATCCTCACAAGTGAAGACACAGTTTCACCTTGTCCTAGTCTCTTGATAATTTCTGTTTTCGTTTCAATTGACAAAACATTGCGGTTCCTTTTATATGCTTTAGGCCTACTGGAAGACGCCATATCGCACAGAGAAATACTTGTACACCAAAATTATTCTGCTGTAGTAGCAGACACAATTATTTTAAGTTGAACTGTCTGTTTAGCCAGTGTTCTACCTAGAACGCACACGTACAATGGATTGGTAAACCAGATATTAACTGACTTTATGATCTAACTGACTTCCTGTACGTAAGCGACCGACCATTAGCCATCCCATTCTCTACAAATTGTTCGCACACATTTGACGTTTGCCGCATCAAAAGATTCAGAATTTTAGTCTAACGTGATTGTGGCATCTGATTTTTTTTTTTTCTGGAAAAAGTGTTCGGATAATTGGATGTTCGGATAATTGGGGTTCGGATAAATGGAGTTCTACTGTATATTCAACTAACCAACGTTTTGGTTAAGCCAAACAAAAATAGAAAGAAGCAAAATCCTAGCCCCCAACACATCTTCATTTCTCTACCTGAACACATTTATTTTTTATTTTTTTTGTACACACATTTCTATTTGTGTACATGTACACACCATCTTGTTTTTTTTTATTTGTTGAAAAATATACTTTTATGAATGTGTCGTCTTGGACGTTTGTTGCTACCTTATTAATGTGTACAGTGGAACATAATTAGATCTGTCCCGCTCCCCACTCAGAGTACGGACAAAAAAGAGCGAAAGAAGAAATTAGATAATGAGGAAGAATTGAGAGAGAGAGAGAGAAAGAGAGAGAGAGAGAGAGAAAGAGGAGACCGAGGTGTTGTTAACAAGGTTAGATAGGGAAAGGTGAAGGAATATGATACATGTAATACATGTAATGACAGTAATTAAGTTGGTTATTATCTTCACAATTTCCACCACTATGGACATGATCTGACCACATCCTCCAGTTCCTCACCCCATACACGTCAGCTCCACTAGATCCAGGACACGTGGCTGTAGTGTATGTGCACATGTCATCATCATCGCTGACCCAGTGACCTAGACTGACCTGTTTACTACACCCGTGTGGGTGTGACACTATAATGGCAAGATTTCCATCATGTCTGTCGTGTTGTGTAGACAACTGTCTCTTCTCTTGATCAGACCTGATAATGTTGTACTTATCACTTATACGGGCATATAGAACATTCATGTGTGTCACCATCTTGTCAAGTCTGTCTGCCAGGGTCAGGTCATGGGTCACATATGTCATCTCACACAAGTCTTTATTAATGTTACCGCTCACATTTGACATGCCACTCAGTGTGACAACATCGTCGCAGATGTCAGGTATGCCACCTTTATCAAAGAAGAGATGACACATGGTGTGTTCCCTCTAAGTCGTCGTTGACAACATGGGCTGCTGTGAGTATGTGAATGTGAGCAAACTGTGCTTTTGGTGTAGGAGAGTTCAGGCATTCTTTACACTTGCAGGTTTTATTGTTGTTCCTGCTGTACTTGTCTGGGTATTTACTCACACCACACACCCGCCCCGTCCCTACCATCATCATGTCACTACCCCTGTTCCTGTAGCCCGGGTAAGACTTGTCACTACCAGGAAAAGTCTCAGGTCTCCTCGTACTGCCATACTTGACTGACACGCGGACAGTTACATCTGACTTAGCTAGGGTATACTCTACTAGATCGTTGTCATGGTAACCAGGTGGTAGATGGTCCACATTAAATTGGTCTACAGGTATAAATTTCAGGTGACCTGGATTCTTCTCACAACCAACAAGATGTCGGTGAAGATCTGCCTCTCCTCCATAACTGACCTCAACTTCCCACGGTCCTGGTAGACAGATACAGATGTCATCATCAACTTAATATTATCTCTATAACTATCATCATCCTGGTAGACAGATACATCATCATCATGTGTCACATCTTCCAACTTTACTTCAAACGTATAAAAACATCATCATCATGTGTCAGATCTGCCAACTTTACTTCAAACGTATAAAAACATCATCATCATGTGTCAGATCTGCCAACTTTACTTCAAACTTACAAATACATCATCATCATGAGTCAGATCTTCCGCCGATATGTCAAACTTACAAATACATCATCATCATGTGTCAGATCTACCACCTTTACTTTAAACTTACATATACATCATCATCATGTGTCAAATCTTCCGAATTATGTCAAGCTTACAAATACATCATCATCATGTGTCAGATCTTCCACTTTAACTTTAAACTTACAAATACATCATCATCAGGTGTCAGATCTTCCACCTTCACTTCAAACTTACGGGACCCAAAGATGCAGCAATAGTGAATGCAGTCAGCGACCCATAGCTTGACTGCTTGCATCAGGATCAGCGAACCAGCTGGTCAAGACCGTGCTCCACCTACACGTGGTGGTCCTGGAAACAGTCTGCAGCAGTACAGTCTGGCTGAGCGAGTACGGATCGAAATGGGAAGGCAAACCCGGTCCCTAAAAAATGCCGTGCTGAAGTCGGATGTGTCGACCGAAAGGTGCAGATATCACAGCTTAGGCGTAAACAGACACAACGCAACCACCGTCCTTTTCAGGACGAACGAGGAAGAAGAAGAAGAAGAAGAAACTTACAAATACATCATCATCAGGTGTCAAATCTTCCGAATTATGTCAAGCTTACAAATACATCATCATCATGTGTCAGATCTTCCACTTTAACTTTAAACTTTCAAATACACCATCATCATGTGTCAGTTCTTCCATCTTTACTTCAAACTTACAAATACATCATCATCATGTGCCACATCTTCTACTTTTATTTCAAACTTACAAATCCATCATCATCATGTGTCACATCTTCCACCTTTACTTCAAACGTACAAATACATCATCATCATGTGTCAGATCCTTCACCTTTACATCAAACGTACAAATACATCAGCATCATGTGTCACACCTTCTACCTTTATTCCAAACTTACAAATTCATCATCATCATGTGCCAGATACTCTACTTTACTTTAAACTTACAAATACATCATCATCATGTGTCAGATCTTTCACCTTTGCACCAAACGTACAAATACATCAGCATCATGTGTCACATCTTCTACCTTTACACCAAACTTACAAACACATCAGCATCATGTGTCACATCTTTTACATTTATTTTAAACTTACAAATCCATCATCATCATCTGCCAGACATTGTATTTTACTTTAAGTTTACAAATACATCATCATCCTGTGTCAGATCTTCCACCTTTACTTTAAACTTACAAATACATCATCATTCTGTGTCAGATCTTCCACCTTTACTTTAAACTTTCAAATACATCATCATCATCATGTATTACATTTTCCACCTTTACTTCAAACATACAATTACATCATCATGTGTCCCATCTTCCGCTATTACATCAAACTTACAAATACATCATCATCATGTGTCGTATCTTCCACCTTTACTTCAAACTTACAGATACTCACCGAAGGTCATCAAGAGCCCAGACCTGTTACATTTATTTTAAAGATGCCAACAAATATTCATCCTTTTGTGCGACTACTCTCAAATGTTTCTTAAACGTCGTAACATCGATCAGAGCATTGCAAAATGTTAACCGCCGTGCCACTGTAACGCTTAAAGCGTTGTTAAAGTTTTTCACCAATAAACCCTAACATTCGACCGTGTTAATGCAGTTCATATTTTAAAACGCGTAGAACGACTTCCGCTACTATTTAAACAATTAATTTGAGTTTAGTTTAGCAACACGTGTGCATGTTTTGATGTTATTATTACAGTTTGTATGACGATTTGCATGTTTCCGTTTTTCTGTTATTGCTACAGAAATATGTCACGCTTTATATTTACATTGTTTAAGTCTCCTAAGCCAATAATTGTTTCAAACTACTTAGAAACATTTCTGAAATTGTCGATGATTGTTTGGTAGCTGCAGTTTGTTGTCAAGTACCGGAGTAGGTACAGAAAAGCTAGACACATTAGATTTAGTTGATATGTGTGGGCGAGGTCAACTTCTGAAGATCAAAAAACAACAGAACTAGACTTACAGTAACATCTAATCACCAGCCCCTGGGTAGATGATGTAGGTAAAGATACTATTAAATAAGTATTAAACAAGTGTTAAACGTTTTTAAATGATGTTATCCTTCTTTATTTGTTTGAAAATTACGTAATGCAATATTGCATTTTTTTTTGTCTTATAAGGGACCACAGTAAAATCTATTGCCCTGCAGTTTAATATATATTATGTACATGTTCACAGAAATGTTGTACATAAAATTTACACTAAATGATAGTACACTTAACCGCTTAGAATTCTTAAAAAAAAAAATAATAATTACGACACAGGGTGGAAAATAATTACAGAAGCAAACATTCATCATCATCATGTGTCAGAACTTTCACATTTACTTTAAACACACAAACATTTATCAGCATCATGTGTAAGAACGTTCACATTTAACTTCAAAAACAAATTTTAAAAAATTATTTTAAACACAGGCTTTTAATGCACTAAAACACCAAAAAAATTTGTCAAAGAGCTTGCAGTAAAAATGTAACATCAAATTGACAAAAATCCTGGGGCGCTGATTCTATATGAAATTAACTTCTGCTTTATACTCCATTAGATACCGTACTTACGTATAAAATATATGATAAGCGCTATAGCTGTGTCAGAATTTTCACATTACTTTTAACATACAGGCAAGAACCTAATCATCATCATGTGTCAGAACCTTCACACTTACTTTAAATACACAAGCATTGGGGGGTGTTGGGAAGTCAGGTATTGGTAGTACCTCTGGTGAAGGAGCTGTCATGCCCTTTTCAGGGCAGCTCAGCCACCTTTGGTCCAAACCTGGCATCCAGCTCTCACCTGTGGCTCCTCGTAGCTGTCAGCATGCGACAGCGGCCACCCCCGGACAACGGCTTTGACAGGCCGGCTAAACTAGGTGAGGGTAGCCGAATGGTTATAAACCTTCGGTGAGTTAGGGTCTGCCTACCCATGCATGCGAAGACTGGATTCAATAGACTGCGCGGAAGAAACCACCTGTTGGTTCAACGGGCATGACGGCAATTACTAGCAACGCGCTGTGGAGCGTAAGGAGCACGGCGAGGCACGTAGAAAGCCCTGGTCATCCACTGCACCTGACTTCATCTCCAGTCGTCTTGACTTGTCTTGCCACTGGATTGAGATGGACCCAGGCGAGAGAGTGAGGTCGACGAATTGCGCAACTCTTCCTCACTTTAATCCAAATCACCGCGCAAGTCACTCTTTCATCCATTCATCCATTCATCCATCCACTCACAACAAGTCCTGTGGCGATGGGCGAGCGGCGAAGCGGCAGGCGTGGGTATGCTGGCAGTCGTAGTCGCAGACCTACACACAGGCGGCTCAGGCCATATGGTCGTCTTCCACTGATCGGAGCAGCAGTGGGATTCGGCAGCCCCCTGAGTGTCTGAGCAGCCCTCTTTAGGAAAGCACTGCTCACCTCCATGGCATGAGGAAGGGGCTAGAAAAGGTGCCCTAAACATTGCCTGCTTCACCATTACCTAACCAGCTTACCGCGGTTGGTGGGTACCCTACTTCGGCGGTCGACATATAAGAAAAAGAAAGGACAGATTTTTCCCCCTCATTCTAGGCGCATGGAATGTGCGCACTCTACTTGACAAAGACTTTAACGCAAACAGACCTGAGAGACGAACTGCCCTGATTGGGAGAGAACTGGCCAGGTACAACATTGACAGCAGCACTGAGTGAAACTCGACTTGCAGGCGAGGGCCAACTTTGCGAAAAGGGTGCAGGTTATACATTCTTTTGGAGCGGAAGAGGAACTGAAGAAAGACGAGAAGCAGGGGTTGGATTTGCGATCAAAACAGCAATTGTCAGCAAGTTAGCGGGGCCCCCAAAGGGAATAAATGACCGACTCATGACGGTCAAGATCCCTCTGTTTTATGGAAGAAAACATGCCACCATATTAGCGCGTATGCACCAACTATGACAAACCAGGATGATGTCAAGGATAAGTTTTACGAAGAACTACATGCAGTCATTGCATCAGTTCCTAAAGCAGATAAGCTCATCATTCTTGGTGACTTTAATGCAAGAGTAGGCTCAGATAACATCTCCTGGAATGGCACTATTGGTAGGTACGGCGTGGGTCGCTGTAACAGTAATGGACTTCTTCTCCTCCAGACTTGCGCAGAACATGACCTCCTTGTCACCAACACCATTTTTCGACTTCCTACCCGCAACAGGACCTCCTGGATGCACCCTCGCTCAAAGCATTGGCACCTAATTGACTATGTAATTGTTAGGAAGAAGGACAGGCAAGATGTCCGGGTGACCAAGTCCATGTGTGGTGCCGAATGCTGGACTGATCATCGCCTCATTGTATCTAAACTTAAAATTCGTATCCAACCAGCCAGGCGCCCTCAGGGGAAGAAAACTCAAAAGAGGCTGGATGTCACCAAACTAAAGAAGACAAAAATCAAACAGTCATTTACTGACACCTTAGAAGACCGTCTCAAATCTATCTCGCTAGACGGCCAAAGTGTGGAAACAAATTGGGCAGCCCTAAGTGAGCAGATCTACAACACTGCTACAGAGGTCCTGGGTCCTTCCATCAAGAAACAAAATGACTGGTTTGATGAGAACTCAGATGATATAAAGCAGATGTTGGCTGAGAAACACCATCTCCATAAAGCATATTTAAATGATCCAAAATCTACATCCAAGAAAGACGCTTTCAACAACATGCGTAGAATCGTCCAACATAAACTACGCCAGATGCGGGATTCATGGCTGAGTAATAAAGCAGATGAGCTCCAAGGCTTTGCTGACAGCCATGACTTGAAAAATTTTTACCTTGCACTCAAAGCGGTCTATGGTCCAACATCATCAGGATCATTTCCCCTCCTTAATGCAGATGGAAAAACACTAATTACAGACAAGGAAAAAATGCTCCAACGCTGGGCTGAACATTTTAATAATATCTTGAACCAGCCATCATCTATTAACGACGAAGCCATCATCCGCCTGCCCCAAATTCCTATAAATGAAGCATTAGATGATGTACCAACTCTGGAGGAAACTAAAAAAGCGATTCGTCAGCTGTCTAGTGGAAAGGCCCCTGGCTCCGATTCAATTCCTGTTGAGGTTTATAAAGATGGCGGTGCAGTTCTGATAGAGAAACTTCATATGATCTTCCAGCAAATGTGGCAGAGTGAAACCATCCCACACGATCTCAAAGATGCCTCAATTATACATCTATATAAACGTAAAGGTAATCGCCAAGACTGCAACAATCATCGAGGCATCTCTCTTTTATCAATCGCTGGGAAGATATTCGCCAGAATCCTTTTGAATCGCCTTACGGCTCATCTTGACAAAGGTCTTTTACCTGAAAGTCAGTGTGGATTCCGGAAAGAACGTGGAACCACAGATATGGTGTTTGCTGCAAGACAGCTACAAGAAAAATGCCAAGAACAGCACTGTGACCTGTACACAGCTTTCATCGACTTGAAAAAGGCGTTCGACACGGTCAGTAGAGAGGGTCTATGGAAGATCATGGCAAAATACGGCTGCCCAAAGAAATTTATCACAATAGTGCAGCAAATGCATGATGGAATGCAGGCTAGAGTTCAGGAAAACGGTGAGCTATTAGAGCCTTTCCCTGTCTCAAATGGAGTTAAACAAGGGTGCGTACTTGCACCGACTCTGTTCAGTATCATGTTTTCTGCTATGCTGACTGATGCTTTTAGAGACGGGGACACAGGAATCGACATTAGTTATCGAATTGATGGAAAATTGTTTAACCTTAGGAGGCTTCAAGCAAAAACCAAGGTCAAATCACACACCATCAGAGATCTTCTGTTTGCTGATGATTGTGCCCTCAATGCTGACTCAGAGGCTGATCTGCAGCATAGTTTGGATAGATTCTCCGAAGCCTGCGCCAACTTTGGGCTTACCATCAACACGAAGAAAACAGAAATCATGTACCAACCAGCTCCTGGCACAGTTTATACTGAGCCAGTCATCAAGGTTAATGGTGAGAAACTGAATGTTGTGAACAGATTCACATACCTTGGTAGCACACTATCCCAGAACATTGTCATTGATGATGAGGTGAACACCAGGATCTCCAAAGCCAGCAGCACATTTGGCAGACTATACACCAACGTTTGGCATCGAAGTGGCATTAGTCTACAGACAAAGCTGAAGGTGTACAGAGCTGCAGTGCTTCCAGTGCTGCTATATGCATGTGAAACATGGACTGTATACAGGCGCCACGTAAAGAAGCAAAACCACTTCCATACAGTCTGTCTCAGGAAGATAATGAACATCAAATGGCAAGACAAGATCCCGGATACCGCCGTTCTTGACAGAGCTGGTATCCCTAGTATTGATACTATTCTGATGCAGTCACAGATTCGCTGGGCAGGTCATGTAGTCCGCATGCCAGACCATCGACTGCCAAAGATACTCTTTTATGGTGAGATGCAGAAGGGTAAACGCTCCCATGGTGGCCAAAAGAAGCGCTTCAAAGACACGTTAAAGACGTCATTGAAAACCTTTGACATAAACCCAGACACATGGGAAGCTGCTGCGCAAGACCGAACTGCTTGGCGCACATCTCTTCGTAAAGGTGCAGCGGCATGCGAATCATCCAGAAGAGCAGCAGCGGAACAGCAGAGACAAGCTAGAAAGGACCGTGAAATAAAACCTTCACATGAAGCAAACATTCCCTGCCCACACTGTCCGAGATCTTTCCAGGCCCGCATCGGGCTCATCAGTCACCTTCGTACCCATAGACTAACCTAACATATTCTTAAATAATTGGATGAACAGAGTGGTCTTCATCACCCTTTATGGACGAACGAACAAATACACAAGCATTTATCAGCATCATATATAAAAACGTTCACATTTAACTTCAAAAATCTAGTTACAGATTCATCACCATGTGTCCAAACTCTCACATTAACTTGAAAAATATAGACAGGCATTAATCATTATGGGTCAGAACTTGCACAGGTATTTTAAAACAAAGAAGCATTCATCATCATCATGTGTCATTATTTGTCCAGTTACTTTAAAAAGACAACCATTCAACAGCATCATGTGTAATAACTTTCCCATTTACTTTAAAAATACAAGCATCGATTATAATCGTGTGTAAGAACTTTCACATTAATTTGAAGCACACATTTACGACCTAATCATCATCATATGTCAGAACTCTCTCGTTTAAATTTAAACATACATAAATTATCCATCATCATGATGTGCTAGCACTCACACACTGACATTAAACGTACAGTTAAGGGTACATCTTCATCATGAGCCAGACATTTCATACCAGCTTTAAACATACAGGCCAGGACTCATCATTATCAAGTTTCAGAGTTTTCAGATTGACTTTAAACATACAGACTTTTTCTGAATTCATGCAATTACAATCATATACCTCTCATGTGTTGGGTGGTTGGAGTGAAAAAATAGGAGGCCCGGTGAGCAAGTTGCATAAAGTAAATCGTAAAGAGTAGGCCATAAGGCTGCTGCCCTAGCAACATTTAAATTTAGGAAACTTGCCCACCACAAAAACATTTAAAGAATGTGAGATTCCTATATATACACACATTGGTATTCTTGCCGGTGCTACGTAGTTCGTGCACTATGCTGAGATCCTCCTTGTGTGATCTAAGAATGGAGATCAGATCACTGATGGAATTGTCCGAATGCAATGCAGATAGTCCTTAAAACCAAACCAAACCTCACATGTCACTCCCTGTCCTTATTCCCGCCTAAATCCCCCTGATTATAAAAGCAATCCCCATTGTTAAGTCTGTCATCTATATTCACGTTTATTTCTATGTTCTCTTTGTTTCCATAAACAATGCATGTTTAAGTAACTCGATGTATACTCATGTCACTCTCAGTTCTCATCTATCTAATATCTCTAACCTTCTCTATCCTAGTCTATAATCATGTCACTCTCAGTTCTCATTTATTTAATATCTCTATCCTAGTCTATAATCAAACCTTTCTCTTACCGCCTCTGATTATGTAAGCGTTAGCAAGTATATAATACATATCTGAAGTATCTCTTTATGTAAGTATCTTATACATATTTGAGATATCTCTGTATGTAAGCACCTAATATATATCTGAAACATATCTTTATGTAATCATCTAATATATATATGCATACCTTTATGTAAGCATCTAATACATATATGAAATATATATTAATGTAAGCATCTAATATATTTCTGAAATATCTCATTAAGTAAGCATCTAATAATATCTGAAATATCTCTTTATGTAAGCATCTAATACATATCAGATATATCTCTTTTTGTAAGCATATAATACACATCTGACACATATCTTTATGTAAGAATCTAATACATATCTAATATATATTTTTTATGAAAGCATCTAATACACATCTGCGTCACATTAACTTTGGGCCGATCTCTTTTCCTCTCCGGCAGTACTTAGTTACATTTTTTGTGAACTAAATTTCAGAGGTCACCCTTTTCTTTATCTACTATCAAGTAGATAATTTGTACTTTCAAATCGTCTTCCACTCCTCTCAGTGATAATTCATCATGAACCCAGGTCAGCGACCGAGCGTTGGGTTTATCTAAGGCGTGCCAGGCAATAAATTACCCGTCTGTAACAGATTACAGGCACGCACTTATCAGTCGGACACACCTGAGCGGAAAATGTTGTAATAGTCCGTGCGGATGTAAGAGGTTATTTGTGAAAATTGCCGAGAGAGGACAGATGTTTTCACTCCATATTTGGGAGACATGACCTCTGCAGTAACGCGCAAAATTGTCTATGAGGAAATAACTTGAATTACCCCACAAAACACACATGTTTGAAACGATTGACAGACACTCAGAATGAAGGTACAGCATCTATTCCAATTGGAGCCCTGCTTAACATTGTAACAAACAAATGCGGAAGGGGGTGGGGGAGGAGGGGGAAGACAGGCAATATAACCTGACACTTCAGCCAGAGTAGAACACTGTGAAAATCAATCTCGCGGCAACAAGACAACCAGACGTTGCCAGAGTTAAGACTAAGATCAGCTTTCATTTATCGGACCACACTTGGTTGAAATTCTTGAGGACTTAAGAGCCCAGGAAAACACTAATATTATTATCAAGGAACACTGGAATCTGAGGAAGCTGAAACACAAATCATAGTGGGAACTTATTGTTAAAGTAAGAAAACTCAAGACCAAGTGTAAAAGTTCTCTACAAGTGCTTTTATTTATCTCAGCCAGCAGTCTGTGAGCCAAAAGATTGGCATAAGTTGCACATTTTGAATTCTATATTTTTTTCAATATTAACATGTGAACTAATACGTATATATTGACATGTGAATTTTAATATGTGAAAATTGCTAGTGGATGTCCAAGTCATTTGAGTTTAGCAACCTCAGCATATAGAATGATGATTTCATGAACCACTACTGCCAGTGGTGGCAACTACTTTATTGCGAGTTTCTTATAAAGAAACAAAAGCAGAGGTAATCCCAAGTACCATATGGAGCAGGGAGGGAATGATGAAAGAAATGATTTACATACTTGTTATATTATTAACCTTTCCAACCAGTGTAAATGTAAAACATATTCACTCTAAATGTAATGAAAGTTTCAGCCTTTTCAACCAGTGTAAATATGAAACATATTCACTCCAAAGGCAATGAAAGTTTACAACCTTTTGAACTGATGTAAATGTAAACATATTCATTCTATAGTGTTAACATTTTCATGTAAAGTTAAATATAAAACTATTCATTTTAAATGTAAAGATAGTTTTTCGCCCACTGGGATTAAGATTAATTCTCAGAGGGGGTAAACATTCTAAAGATGGGATGGTGGAATAGGAAGATGAGCACACATAAGTATGTGTCAGGAAGCTCCATACTCAGAGGGTATTTGTTTTTCTTCTTTTGCCATACTAATTGGAGGTACCAAATGAGGGTACTATTTCTGGAACAAGTGAGGGTATAAGTGGCCTGAAGTCAACGCTAGACACCATCATCAGACGGGCCTTAGAGACGCGGCACCGGCTTTACAGTTACTCCCTGATTCTACTTGGAACATCCTACAACTTTCAAACTTGACCAGTGACACGTGTGATCCAGTCATTTATCTGCAAAGTACCAAACATCAACTGGAGCAGAACAGACAAACTCATTGGCAGCTAAGTAGAAACATAAAAGCTGCCAAGTGAACTATCCAATTTTTAACGCCATAACCTCACCCACTGATGATCAATTGTTCTTAAACAGAGCTCTATAATAATAATAAAAATTTCGCTGAATTAACTAAGCTGGTGGTTTGTACGACCTAAAATTTTATTAAATAATCCTTGACAAAAATGTCGGCAGAGTTAACGTGCTCAGCCAATGCAGCATTGTTCTCGCTTTTCTGAATATCTTACGGAAACTACCTTGAAGTTAAGTCCTTTTTTCGCGTGGGAGTTAAGTGTGTGAGATCCTCACACGCGGGTCTAGTTTTTATAGACACACATGTGAGCGCATCTAAATTAATAATATGTTTAATTATTTCCATGCCCTTTTGTACTAGCATCGAATACGACAGCGCAACCCGTTGCGGTCGATTTGTTGCCAAAGAGCAATTACGCTGGGCAGATCCATAGTCTTTTCATAAAGACAGACGTCTTCGACGAGAATAGTGATACGTCTTACCTCAAGTCACGGGAAGATTCTATCAAAATATACTTTATAATATCTCCCTGTGCGGAGTATTTGCATTAACCAAACCTGGCTCGTCTATGTATCATGATTGATATATTTGACCTTGGCAAGATCTGGTAGAGCTTCGGCACGTCTCGTTATGGCGTGTCATTAGTGTGTCCAAATTCTTGTTGAGATTTGTCTGGATCGTAACGCATCGGATCTTCTTGGAAGATACCCTTCATCATATTATATGAATCGTCGTGATGAAAAACTAGGAATATAAGAAATGTCTACCGCAGTATTTCCACCGTCCTCGAGATGACGTTGGTTAGTGAGTCCGGTCAAGTTTGACATTGATGCTATGTATTTACCATGTATATATATCTGCATGATGACCTCTTGATGAAATTATGCTATATCTACCCATGATGTTTGACTTCGTCGTCGTACAATAAATGTCTCCGTCAAGATTTATTTTCAACTACGTGTCCAGCCTGCGTCATTATAAATTGGGCAACTTTATGACCCAACCGTGACCATTGATGTTATGTTGACACTGTCAGAACATATTCCCTTCCCCCCCCCCCACCCCCCTTCCATACACGCATGTAACATCTGAATGGAAAGAACCAGACAAGTTCCAGTGGAACGCGACGTGAGAATAAGAAACTCAAGTTAGATAGGACATACACTAAGAAAACCAGTTGTTAACACGACGTGAGAATAAGAAACTCAAGTTAAATCGGACATACACTAAGACAACCAGTTGTTAACACGACGTGAGAATAAGAAACTCATGTTAGATAGGACATACACTAAGAAAACCAGTTGTTAACACGACCTGAGAATAAGAAACTCAAGTTGGATAGGACATACACTAAGAAAACCAGTTGTTAATAGGACGTGAGAATAAGAAACTCAAGTTGGATAGGACATACACTAAGAAAACCACTTGTTAACACGACGTGAGAATAAGAAACTCAAGTTAGATAGGACATACACTAAGAAAACCAGTTGTTAACACGACGTGAGAATAAGAAACTCAAGTTAGATAAGACATACACTAAGAAAACCAGTTGTTAACACGACCTGAGAATAAGAAACTCAAGTTAGATAGGACATACACTAAGAAAACCAGTTGTTAACACGACCTGAGAATAAGAAACTCAAGTTGGATAGGACATACACTAAGAAAACCAGTTGTTAACACGACGTGAGAATAAGAAACTCAAGTTACATAGGCCATACATTAAGAAAACCAGTTGTTAACACAACGCGAGAATAAGAAACTCAAGTTAGATAGGACATACAGTAAGAAAACCAGTTGTTAACATCACAAGGAAACCGTTCTATGGAAACCTCAAAGTAAGCGAAATGTAAGAAGACAACATCAAATAGACGTCGAGTATAAGGGAAAAACATGAGGCGGATAAGGAAGACATGGAGAATTCTTGAACAGAGGGCACTGAAAGAAAGACTTGACGTGTTTGTTTACTGAATGGTTGTGTTAAACCTGAAGTTAAAAGTTAATGAGAGAATGTACAACGATAATAACATTCGCTGATTTTCTAATCAATAAAAAAATGTCCCCATTAACAAGCAAATACCTCTATCACCGCTGTAATAGTATTTAACATCACAACCATCTGTACTGAAGTATCAACAACAACAAAAAATGAGTGTCACAATAAACTAGCACAAACTTCTAACTATCACTACTATAACAGACTTTAATATCACAACTATCTGTACTTGTAACATCAACAAAACAATAACAATGTGCACATTGCGTCTTGCATCAATTACATAACCAATAAGGCAACATTAACAATTTCATCTAAATTCTATTAACAACAACAACAACAACAACAAAAGCAGCAACAGCAACAACAGCAGCAACAACAATAACAACAGTAACAACACCAACAACAAAAGTAACAATACCAACAACAACAACAAAAGTAACAAGAGTAACAACACCAACAACAAAAGTAACAATACCAACAACAACAACAATAACAGCAACAGCAACAACTACAACAACAACAATCAACAACAGCAACAACAACCAGCAACACCAGCAGCAATCAACAACAGCAACAACAACAAACAACAACAAAATCAGCAACAACAACCAACAACAGCAACAACAACAATCAACACCAACAACAGCAGCAACAACAACAATAACAGCAACAACAACAACCAACAGCTCCCAACAGCAGCAGCAAAAACAACAACCAATAACAACCAACAACAGCAACAACAACAACCAACAACACCAACAGCAGCAGAAACAACAGCAACACTGTTGCTGTATATTTTGAAGACATGAACTTGTTTAATACTTTTGTTGGTTTAAGAAAGATAACTGTCTATTTACGTTAGTGACAGGTTTGATTTGTGGTTATCTTCCCCTTGTCTAATTGGCAGATGTTGACTTGTTTCGGGGAAGGTCTTAAATAGTTGTCATGTCTTAAGTCTCTATTCACATGACCATATACGGTGTGGCTTGGCCTCTCGTTTGGGGAACTCCCAGGTCTGTGTTAGCCTCGCTCTGGTCTGTGCTGATTGCACATGCGCAGGTTTTGGCGCGGAGACCGGGAGACTTCCGTCTTGAGGAGTGTTACCTGGGCTTTTGATTGGACAAGAAGGTCCTTAGTTTCTCTCTGCCATTTTTCGGGGATTTGGAAGTTCTCAGTATGACTGATATGTCATTGATCCTTCCCCAAGTTATTCCTTTATGCCAGGGACGGCAGTGTTGTGTTTTCCTGTTTTATTTCGAGGATGATGTAAAGGTAACAAATACTTTTTGATTCATGTGCTTAGAGCATAGAAGTACCTTTGATACTTCAAGCGACATTTGAGTAAAGCTCACAATTGTTATATTATATAGAGCCCCGCTATGGGTGCTCGACAAAGAGTCCAAGACTAAGATATCTTTTGATGAACATAAGCCCAGAGAAGTTTGTCTACTTAAACCCGCAATGCAGGCGGTAGTATTGGCGGGATTTGATACACAGAGTGATTAACAGAGGTGACCTTATTATCGAGGCCCGCTACTTGCGGCCTGATTCTGTCGCCATAATAGGCTCGCTGTTGCTGCCGATATTCTTCACCAGAAGAAGTACCTGGCGTGTGATGCCAGAAGAAGTCATTGAATTTTGTTAGACAATTGCATTGACTTTGTTGTGCAACTGGAACCGCCCTTATCGTGCGGTATATTTGCTAGGGCGTGCCTGACGGGGCTCAGTCAGGGATTCGAGCTTTGATATGAACAGCACGTAAATAGTCAAGACATTGTTATTGGCATTTTATGCCTGGGCTGTTCTAGATTTGTGATGCCAGGTGTTCACATGCATCACTACACATGTAATGTCCATGATCCTGTACAATTGACTGTGTCGTCTATCATCAGTTACGTCTCGTAATAAACGTTTTAAAAGTCATCGAAGTTACCAACGTTACTGACTTCTACCTGTGGTTGTGAGAGTTAATGTGAAGTTGTCCAAGAGCCTATACGTCCTTCATGTCATCAGCACTACTGTCTACACACACACCTATACGATCAACCACATTCTATTACGAGTACTACACGCCTGTGAAAATTGTATGGAGTTTTTGAGTGAGTGTCTTCGTTACACCCTGTCAGCGCCTCAACGCTTGATGACCCAAATACCCAACATTGTACTCTCCAGGCATGACATGACCTTACTGAACAGAACAGCACTTAACAAACACCAACAACATCAACAGCAGCAACGGCAACAACAACCAACAATAACAACCAACAAAAACACCAACAACTGCCAACAACAACACCAATAGCAACAACCAACAACAACAACCAACAACCAACTCTATCGTCTCATTTACCTCCACAATCTACCTCATAATTACCAACACAACAACCATCATTGACTCAACATCACTATCATCATGACTGTCAGATCTTCATACCATTCAAACTCATCACCATTGTTATCACGACCATCATCATCATCGCCATCAGCATCGTCATATATCATCTGACAACGTTCGTTCGTTAGTTTGTGTGATGGAATACATTGATACAGCGATAAAATCATCCATTATAAATATAAAAGATAAAATAAAATGTAGGGATAAAATATAGTTATGATACGATGCTGCGTGCTGCGTCTTCACCCACGCCACAAGCGCGTTGATTTTGGCAGACCGTACCATCGTTTTCTAGTGTCATTGAAAAAAACTATTTATAACATGGGGACACGAAAGGCCTATTCGTTCAGACGGGGTAAGAAAAGGAGGGAAGAAAAAAATGATGCCGTCTGCACGCGTTTGAATCTAAACTAGCATACGCGCGAACTTGTAGTTAGTTGTTTGAAATACGATGAAAGTTAAAAAATGGTAGTCAGTTGGGTCACGAAAACAGGCTTAGCTCTTATTGAGAATGACGTAATTCTAAACGTACTACGGACGATTCTCGTAATTAGTTTGAAAATAGCGGTAAAAGAAGTTTATAGATTTCAAGACTAACATGGAAAAAAATATGGAATTCCTTATTAATAGGTTTAGAATCACAAAAGTTAGCTAGTTTAGAGCTTATCTTTTCCTGACAAATAATATGCTTTCAAATAAAAGGACGGACAGATAAATCGGAAGTTATTGACAAAAGACTGATTTGTTCGATGCAGTCTCGCAAACAGATGTTCGTTTTGCAGCCACTATAGGTTACATTTTGACGCGTCCTTGAGTAAAAGCAGGAAAAAGGTCATGTGTTCTGTAGGAAAAGGGGTAGACACGGAGTAGAAATAATGGGATGGCTCAAACTGAATATTGTTTTTTTCTTAGTGTTGGGCCAAAACCAAGTCCATTTTTGGAGAATGACAAGTTCGGACAGACCGATCGACAGAAATACACTACACATTTGACCAAATTTGGATCTTAGTGTAGAATTTTAAATTTAAAAAGCTTGGCTTTCCTATTTGATTGGTCAACACAGTTAAGATTATTAGAAATTTGGACGGCGCATTGTCATTGTGTTTAAGACTGTCCAAAGAAGCCGATCGTTGATGCTGTGAAGTGTGACGTCCACTGAATATAAATAAATAATGTAAGTAATACGGACGCCATAGTCCAGCCAGCAGCTCAGCTGAGTTTGTACTATTTCAACGTACCTGTGTGTTTTCATTTTGAATTGTGGTAAGGCAGAAATTATTAACCTTTTTATTTAACAATTCTGAGTGAATGATACTGCCATACAATGAAAAATGATTACGACAAGTGAGTACTTATTCTAGGTCTCCAGCCGACTGTTCCAGGGCCTAGAGGTTGAATCATAATATGATAAACTATCAGAAATGTAGAATACAGATGGTTCTTTTCAGGTGGTCAGGTGGAAACATATCACCCATCTTATTATATGGAAAAAAGAGATTAATGAAAATTTTTCAGATGCAGTGCAGTCCATAGAGGAGAGGAATTAAAAACTAGTGCTACTTGATAACAGCCTTGATGTAGATGTGCTGGGTTGGTCAGAAAGATCTGACCCTGTCTTTTGATTCAATGTATTAATGCTTGTAAACATGGTGGATTAGGTATTATGTTAAGACCTAGCCTAATTTTGTGGTTTCAGAGTTTCTTTGTCTGGCACTGTGCTAGTGCCAGATATTCTGAAGAGTACAACACTGTATGAAACGAGATGCCTACCATACTACCTCAGCGCATGTGAAGAGTGGGCATAAGGAACAACTATCTTCAATCGTTACAGGCCAGATAAGTATTAATGAACTGGCCTGCTGAGATTCATCAACGAGTCATTCATTCATTCATTCATAACCCTCCACTCCCAAAGGAGCATAGGCCTTCAACAAAAACATGCCAAGTCCTCCTGTCATGTGCCATCATCTCAAGTTCTTTCCATGTTCTCCTCATCATTTTCACCTCTGTTTCCAACTCTCTTCTCCATGTACTTCTTGGTCTTCCTCTGCCTCTCTTGCCCTGGGGGTTCCAGAACAAGGACTGCCTTGTAATACTATCAACAGGTTTCCTCAGTGTGTGTCCTATCCATCGCCATCGTCTTCTTCTCATCTCTTGTTCCACTGGCACTTGTCTAGCTCTTGTCATCAGTTCCACGTTGGTAACCTTGTCATACCATTTTAATCCCTCTATTCTACGCAAGCACCCATTTATGAAAGTCTGTAGCTTTTTGGTTGTTGTCTTTGTTGTTCTCCATGTCTCCGAGCCATACAATAGGACTGACTTCACATTTGAGTTGAAGATTCTTATTTTCGTGTTGGATCCTATTTCTCTTGATCTCCATATATTTCCCAATGCAATGAAAGCTCCTCTTGCCTTTTGTATTCTTATTTTGATATCGCTGTCTGTCCCTCCAACTTTGTCTATATTACTGCCAAGATATGTGTACGATTCTACATCTTGTATTGGTGTTTCTTCAAGTTCAACCCTGTTATCATTACCTGCATTTATTCTCATTATTTTTGTCTTTTCCCTGTGTATCAACGAGTCATATATAATATAAACTCCATTGTGTAACTAATAAACTTTTCCACCATCAATTCTGTTAAAGAGCAAATGAACACTGTTAACTAAAGGACTGGGTATCATGAAAATACCCCGACCCGACATCAAGCACTAGTTAATAAAGACTTTAGTTTAGTACCAATATTAGCAAATTTAATTTATGTATATGTACAGGTCTTTCATGTGGTTACTTGATCACATTTATCTCTCACATTGACTGTGTAATTAACTTCCACACTACTATCACATTCACCTCTCACATTGACTGTGTAAATAACTTCCACACTACTATCCAGTTCATCTCTCACATTGACTGTGTAAATAACTTCCACACTACTATCACGTTTATCTCATACACTTCTACCGTAACTGTCAACTTTCTTGACATTACTGTCCTCATTACTCCTCCCAACCTCAATACTTCTGTCAGCGACAAACCAACAGATACACATAGTTACCATCTTTGTATATCTTCTTACATTTATACATCACGTGACTTATTACCATTCTCTTAAATTTTCCGCTTACATCAAGTCTGTAAAACTGACAACGACTGGCCAAACCAAACACGTGACATATTGGACTTTACTATAGTAAACCATTAGGGTGTTTCATGTTCTCACCTCTATCCTACGACACGCCATCGACATCTCTCCGCAAAAGGACCTTAACTCCAGTCACAAAACTGCTTGTGAGTTAACTTAAAATTCACCTATAAATCTCATAGTGATGCTGTAATAGTTATCTATCTCTGCTCCAGACTTATCCACCAACCCCGGGAAGCATTCAAGGAAGCACCCTTAGTAGCATATACGTGTGACGAGACATTCACGGTATCTCTGATTCATAGTCATCAGAACGTCGACAATGACTTCCACTTTGGTATCAAAGAATGCAACAAAGTACTTTGTAATACGTGTCATTATGTTATTAGGACAAGTAAACAATCGTTGCCTTAGGCCACATTTGCCAACGCTGATGGGTTTAAATGCCAATCACACAATAATATTAACAACATATGCAACACTTGCAGTGGAATGTACATTGATGTCGTTGGTAATCGACTCTGTGGCCAGTTTTATTAACATCTGATACGGGTGGATTTAGGCTGACTTGAAGTACCACCCCTATCGACACCGGGTAGATTGTAGTTGTATTGTAGGGTGTCCTATCTGGTTTTTATTGTTGCCGTGTGTAAAGTAGTTGGGTAGTCCACAGAGTACAGCACAGGCAAAATGACATGCAAAGTCATAGAAATGGTAACTGCTCTTGACGTTTTCTTTTCATTTATTGTACGCCACAATGACAGTTACGTTACATACGTCATAAGACATCACAGTTCAACGATTGTAGCATTCAGAAATAATATTGGTGCCAACTGATATTATTTGTAGGATCCAATTCTCATCATGGATAGAGTAAACAATAATTCAATGTCTTCAATGTCATAAAGTTTTTTGGTTCATGGATCCAAAAGTTCATAAATATAATACTGCAACAGTGTCAGCTGCAGATCATCCATCTTCATAAATAATAATAATAAATATTCCTCCCTGATGCTGGCAGATCAGATGTACAACATAAGTCCCTTATCATCCGCACGAGAATAGCATCTCATGGGTACAGGTCAAACTGGCCTTTATAACATTCCTAAGTCTAATCCTCTGACATAGGTACAATCGCTGGCATAGCGAACCCTGGAACATAGGAAATATTTCTGTTGGTCTAGAGCGACCCATGTATATATATATATATATCTCAGGTATGAAGATACCGGTGGTGAAATTCCTAGTCAAAGGACCTCTCCATTTTGTAACAACGTTAAGCGAGCAGAGAGCGACAAAATGTCAAACATCTAAGATAGATCGAAGAGTTCAATAAAGGAGGTATTACCTTTCTTCGGAATCAACACCACAAAACCATATGCCTCCAGGCGGTTTGAATAATATAGGGAAAGTCTAGTTAGGTTACTAACTCACAAAAGGACTATATAATTCCCTATCAAAAATCACTAGACGCCACAGCGTCCTTCTCTCTGCTCAGTACATCTCGATCAATGCAGGCCGGAAAATGAAACTCAACTCCAAAAGTCTAGACATGCGCAGAACGCATACAACTGACTAACTCTCACAACGAACGATGAAGAAACAATTTCAATAAAGCTAGGTTCAGAAATCACGCCTTATATGGACCTGGGAATACAACTCAATCCTGATTTCAATCATTCCAAGAAATAGTTGACCAATATTACCGTATAAGGAGACATCGTTTGAAAAAATGACTCAGCGAGTCACGACACAAGATCAGATAACCAACGAGTCAACCAACAAGAGAAGTTAACCCACATAATACAATGTACCCATAATTTTAAACAAGGTTATCTGTCTTAGATTACAAAAAATTCAAAGTGTACAATTCATACAGATTTAGTTACACACAGTCTTAGGAAAAAATTCTGTGTGTAACAACATCTTTACGGCATCTCTAAGATGGGCTCGTCAACTGTAACCATGTATTCCAACAGCTCATACCTCCAGAGTGCTCGAGACATAAATCAGATCCTGAAAAAAAAAATCTGTTAATCTACCTTATGGGATGATTATAGGATTGAATACATTAAACCGATGATCTAACCAGAGCCGGATTAACGTAGTAGCAAAAGTAGCATATGCTACGGGCCCCGCGCTTTTAGGGGCCCCGCGCCAATAAATATGTACATAATTTTTTGGTCATCTTCTAATACGAGCGTTAAACCAATGATCTTGTGATTTATGCCATCTTTAGCGCCTTTTCATTTGGTGTCACGAAATTGTGAGAGAAAGAGCATAAGAGGGTGACTTAGTGTGACTCTTCATTATTTTTATCTTAACTGTTTGCGTACGGAAGCCATTTAAGGGGAGGAGCTACACTGAAATGCTATTTTCGTTATTAATTGCTAGATTTCAATCAAAATGCACAGACTTAACCTATATCAATACTAGATACGAAAAATGAAAAGTTTTATGGCACTGCATTACTGGTTGCCATAGAAACGGCGGCCATATTGGATTCTATTGTTCTATTTCAGTTTGCTAAGGCTTTTTTATTTATTGAGCTATGAATTTTAAATATGAACACAACGTTTATCATTATATTTTAAAACTTTCATATTGGTGGATTTTTGATAACTTTAATACAAAAAAAGTTGTAGGACTTTAAACAAAGTGTCTAAAAAAAAGTAACAAATTTTGATAAATTTTACATTACTTTTTGCAATAAATCAAAAGTTTGATCAGATAGTCAAAATCCAACAATACAAAAGTTTTAAAAGATTATGGGCAACTGTTAGACCGGTTTCTCCTGGGGTCTACAGATGACTTTACGATCGTGCTGATAAAACGCGAATCCACATAAAACTGTCAAAATTAGTTCAACAGGTAACGATGCAAACTTCAGGCATGTCAACCAAGGCCTGCTGTGAACTGAAGGAAACTGTAAGTCGGGTGGTACAGTTTAACATTATTTATTGACGGTATAAGTTCACGAATACGGGACAATGTTCTTGACGAAGACAATCAACATGGATGCATAGTAATGATATTCATGACGAAAATTATATACATCGATGATGGTGGTTAGGTATTGCGGCAGATCCCTTTCAAACATCTTCCTTACATTCATTTAATAAGAATCCCAGAATGTCCATGTTATGATTGAACAATAATAACAATGTCCGTTGACCTTGTCTGAGGACATCCAACTAAGTACAGATTCTCATTCCACCAAATTCCGCATTCATCTAATAAAAGACTGTCTTGATCCAAGACTACAATACTTGCAACGTAAGTTCAAAATATAATAACAATGGCGTAGATATGAAGATACATCTGGGTTAGTACTTTGGGTTTTAACTAACCTCTCCACAAATTCATGCCACGACTTTGGCATAGGCATAACGGCATTTTAATATAAATTATAAGCTCCAATAACTTGATCCTCTCGTAGGAATTCTTCGTCTACGATAGATTATAAAGGCTCTTAGCTCCTTTCGTCCATTCTAGGAATACCATAACAAGATGATATTCCCGCTAGATTCTCTCAAGGAGTCGCCTAAAATTACAGGTTTGAATATGCTAATCATACAATACGACGGAGCGACAACTTACATATTAATCCCAATATTGGCTTCGACCTGAAGACCAATATTGTAACAAACGAATGGCTTCCACACTTGCCATGATAAATGAAAATGTTCCACGGACATATCGTCCGGACTGCCCCTTTCAGATGATGATGTAGGACTCTCTTCTAAAACTAGGTTACCCGTGCGTACCGAGTAACACATACTCTACATTGTGCACGTCGGTGCGTGAGTAAATCGAACGCACAAATAATATAACTATCTCAAGACTGGTGCGTACATTGGCAGGACCGAAGACTACCCCCTTAGGTAAAAACGTACGCAACAGCAACATATGTGCCAATTTTTATGTCAATTAACACATAAGTGTGGAAGTTTTAAGGAAATTAGGATGAGAAAATTAGATTTTGAGAAAATCGCATTTTTCTCCATAAATAGACTACAATTAAATAAGTCTGTAATATTGCCCCTGAAAAATTGCTTATTTGTCATTTAGAACATACTGGTAGCATAGCCAGCTTCCTCTGCAGCTTCCTATCTGGCTTTCTGTTGAAATTCATGCCTAATTTCCTTCCTTGTTTTAGCGCAGTTTTCTGCCGTTTTAGAGCTGAGCAATATTGGATTCTTTGTTCTATTTCAATTTGCTAAGGCTTTTTTATTTATTAAGCTATGAATACCAAATATGAACACAACGTTTATCATTATATGTTAAAACTTTCATATTGGTGGATTTTTGATAACTTTAATACAAAAAAAAGTTGTAGGACTTTGAAAATAGTGTCTAAAAATAGTAACAAATTCTACTAAATTTTACATTACTTTTGTCAATTAACCAAAAGTTTGATCAGATACTTAAAACCCATCACATAAAAAGTTTTAAAAGTTTATGGGCAATATACGAGGGTCGTTCAAGTCAAACCGGGACTTTTTGTTCTGGAAGTACAGGAAGGAATGCTAGCGTGGTGGTGCTACTGACAGTAGTAAGTAACAGGTGTGACCTACTCGTATTACCGTTACCGTTATTACCGTTAGGTGGCGTACGCGTCACTGGTCAGTCCCTGATAGATAATGAAAATGGCGGACAACAGAGTTAGTGCACTTTGGGTGCCAAGACAGCTTTCCGCTTTTGACCGGCAGAGAAGAGTTCAAGTCTGCACTGAGTTGAAGGATCGTTTTGGCAGGGAAGGCCAGAATTTTCTGAATCGCTTCGTTACGTGTGATGAAACCTGAGTGCATCATTTCACTCCGGAATCAAAACGAGCATCCATATAGTGGAAGCATATGGACTCACCACCACCCAAAAAATTTCGGAAAATTTTGTCTGCTGGGAAAGTGATGGCGAGTGTTTTCTGGGACAGATGTGGCGATATTCACGTTGATTTTCTACCCCGTGGTGCCACTATCAACAGTGAAGAGTACTGTCGCATTCTAAGTGATGTGCATAACCATCTGCGGAAAAAACAGGCTGGTTTGATAAGAAAAGGCGCCCTGTTTCTACAGGATAACGCAGGACCACATACCGCTCACCGCACTATGTGCAAATTACAGCAACTCGGGTGGGAGGTATTGCCACATCCCCCTTACAGCCCAAACCTCGGTCCGAGCGACTTCTACCTGTTTGGACCCCTGAAAGAGTTCCTGGGAGGTCAGCATTTTAGCACTGATGACGAAGTGAAGCAATGTCCTACAATGGTTCAGGAGTACTGACATATCTTTCTTTGCTAAAGCTTTTCAAGCATTAATTAAAGACTGGGATAAGTGTATAAATGTTGCAGGGGATTATATCGAAAAATAAATGGCTATTTCACTCCTACAAATTTGTTCTTTTAGTTTGTACAAACAAAAGTCCCGGTTTGACTTGAACGACCCTCGTATGTTCCTATTCTTATGTCAATTAATACATAAGTGTGGAAGTTATAAGAAAATTAGTAGTGGCGTTGAAAATTTGGTCACGTTTGGACGGAAGCCACTTTTTTGTCTCTAGACGACTGCCCCTCTAATTTTGTTTCGTTCTTTGTGAAATGAATTTGCATTAACAATAAAAACTAGAAACACTAAAACTTCCTGTTTTAGTTGAGGTATACGGCGTGCCCACACTCTCTTTGGATCTTAATTTAAAATTTCTTGATTTGTAAGGTTAGAAAACTCAAAAAAAGAGCGGTAGACACAGAGATATTGGACGTGATTATTCTTCTGGAAGTGAAAAACGTAAAGCGAAGGAAGAAAAAGAAAGAAGTGATCAACTTGTGATATCAAAAACACGTAAGCTGACAGAATATTTTGATGTTCATGGTGGTGGTACTCTTACCGCTGAAGCTGGAAATACAGGAACAACTAGTACTAGTGCAGGCTGTGCAGCAGAAAACATACAGCAAAACCCAGTATACACTGAGTCTGAATGTGAAAGAATAAGTGAAACGAAGAAGTACTCTAATGATATTGGTGACTGGCCGAACAATATAGATGACTGTGAGCGTGAATATTGGATATCCAAGGGAAGTGAAAAATGTCAACATGTTGATAGTGCCTTCTCTTCATCTGTGCGATTGTTTGACACTGTAAAGAAAACTCAATACTGTCAGAAGTCTTATTTTTCACATATTCATAAACTTACAAACAAGCAACATGCAAGAAAATGGTTATGCTATTCGGAAAGTAAAGGGCGCCTATTCTGTTTCCCATGCAAGCTTATGAGTTCAGAATGTTCATCAAAGTTTACTGTGGAAGGGTTTAATGACTGGAAAAATGCAAGCAATCTATAGCGTCGACATGAAGAAAGCTCCTCACATAGACAAGCTTTAATTTCACTGTTGATGCGTAAAAACAAAGGTGAACGTGTCGATTCCCAACTTGTGAAACAAATGGACATTCAAGAAAAGTATTGGCACAAATTTCTAGAGCGAATAATTGAAGTTGTGAAGTTTTTAGCAGAACGACGCCTTTCATTTCGTGGCAGTGAGGAAATTGTTGAGTCCCCTTATAACGGGAATTACTTAGGGTTGTTAGATTTACTGGCCAAGTTTGATCCTTTTCTGGCAGAGCATATAAGTACTCATGCAAACAAAGGATTTGGACATACATCATATCTATCTAAAACAACGTGTGAGGAATTCATCAATCTGATTGGATCCAGCATACTGGATCACATTCTCTGTGAAGTGAAGAAATACAAGTATTATCCCGTTTCATTGGATTCTACTCCAGATATATCTAATATGGACCAGCTGACTTTGACTCTGCGCTATGTTTTGCCATCTGGACCAGTTGAAAGATTTGTGACATTTTTGGATATGGAGGGTCATAGTGCTGAACAGCTTACTAAAAGTCTACTTAATTTTTTAAAGGCAAATGACATTGATATTAAAGACTGCCGTGGTCAAAGTTATGACAACGCCAGCAACACGAGTGGCAAGTTTATAGGATTACAAGCACGAATTAAAGAGATGAATAAGTTTGCGCATTAAATTCCGTGTTTTGCACATTCACTAAATTTAGTTGGAAAATGTGCTGCTGAAGGTTGTCAAGAAGCAGTCATTTTCTTTGGATTTGTTGAAAGCCTGTACATCTTCTTTTCTGCTTCTACTTACCGGTGGGGTCTCCTTTCTACTGCATTATGTGCTGGGGGTACTCATAATAAGTCCCATTTGCCCTTTGTGAAAAGACTGTCAGATACCAGGTTGTCCGCTCGGGCAGATGCAACAAAAGCCCTTTTACACAGCTTTTCTGCAATAAAACAAGTCTTGGATGATATTTCAGATAACAATGATCAGAAGGCAGAGTGTGGTCAACAGGCTCGTGGTCTACTTTCAACCATGATGAAGTTAGAAACAGGAATAATGATCTTACTGTGGGATCAAGTATTACAGCTTTTTCAAATGACCAGTGCTTCTTTGCAATCTTCTGACCAAGATTTTAATACAGCTTGTGCACTCTATGAATCCCTGCGGGGGTATATTCAAGCTATGCGGTCTACTTTTGCAGACATAGAGCAAAAGGCCAAGGATCTGACTGAGTGTGAACATTATCAAGAACAAACTCGAAGAAAACACAAACGAAATCGAGAGTATGATGATTTCAGTGATTCCAGCACACTTGATCCACTTGTTGAATATTGTCACGAACGGTTTATAGAATGAATGTCAGTACTCATGCCCCGGCGGGAGCTAGATATGTTTATGTAAGTTGTGAGTTGAAGTGAGTGAATGTTAAGTTTGACTGCGGGCATGAATCCATTAGTAGCAGTAAGCGCTAATGTCGAGTTCACGGGCATGACTGAGTTGTTGTGAACGAAGTGGGGGTGAAGACTGGTCAGGTGGGAAAAGGGTCATGGGTAAAAAGTGATTCGAGAGAGAGATTAGAGCGAGGAGAGATTACATGGAGAGTGAAGGCGAATTGGATGAAGAAAAATAGGAAATATATTGAGATATTGTAAAATTCGTTCCATGAGATGCTGTTCTAATTATGCACATCATTCATTGTGCTTTTCTTATGTGATGATTTATGGCCAAAGCGGCAGTCTGCCTGTGTTATTGTGTTATACTCAAGTGTGTGACATAAAGTCGTCGGATATCGTATCTACGTGTCGGAGTTTAGTGAATTAACAATTAGTTGTGAATAACGAGCCATTGTTTGTCGCTCCATGTGTATGTAATACATATTTGTCAATGTGTACACACAGAAAGCACTTGACAATTTTGGGGGACTCGTAAGTGGAAGAGAGGACCCACCCCTAATTTTCTGCAGAATTTTTGACAATTTCGCCTTCTCATGAGTTGTTGTTAAGCGGAACAGAAAAGTAGGCCTATTTGTTTGAATCAGGTCACAGGAACTTGATGTGCGAAACTGAAGTCTCCATTTCAGTGATAGTCAGCAATGGTATTGCTGCAGAAGGACTGAATATTTAAGAAAGAAAAATAGTTTAATCACTGGCGAAGGGACAGTTTTGACGAAATCGACAGTGTTATTTTTGGAAAGTAGCACGAAGAATGAAAAGGCGGTAATCAGTCTTGTTTACCTCGGCGCACTGATATTGTGTTATTTCGCCCCGTGATGAGTGTGCTGATCTGTCGTCAATTTATCTGTGCTGTGTAGTTCGGCATGACTGTTGATACGGGAAAAATCGTCTGCTGGGTCTTGTAATGGAATGACAAGGCCATTGTGTTGCGGGTGATCGGCTGAAATCGTAACATCTTGCCTGGAGATGGTGTAAGCAGTGAGAGAGACATTTTCCTTTGCTACCCCCTGCACCAGTAGTGAAGAAGATCCGGTTCACCGTACGGAGAGCTGAGGTGCACGTAGGAGCTGATTTACATTTGACTTTGCTGTGTTGCAATGTGAAGTGTGTTGTTTGTGGCGTCCATCATTGAGCTGTAACACCTGGACTCCAAGCCTGCGCCTATCTCAAGTGGAGCAGCGGACACAGGATATTCTTAAGTTAAGTTTATTATTAATTTTGTTAATTTCTAGTCTTCTGTTTACTTGACTTGTGCGTCTATATATCTCCTTTTATATATATATATACGCTACACTTCTTTGTAATTTATTTATTTGTTTATTTATTTTTCCTTGATAAGGTTATGGTACGGAACTAATAGTTTTTTTTATTCCATTCTGTCTTTAATAGCATTTTTGCAGATTAACTAACGTTATATTTGAACCCTATGATCTGTTATATCTATAGGTGTACTAAACTTAGTTTATTTTGATACTAGTTCCTTTTAGCACTTGCTTCGTCATATCTGGACTTCCTTCTG
The DNA here is from genome assembly GCA_024509875.1 of Oreohelix idahoensis. Lineage (NCBI taxonomy): Eukaryota > Metazoa > Mollusca > Gastropoda > Stylommatophora > Oreohelicidae > Oreohelix > Oreohelix idahoensis. The sequence continues at coordinate 85,777 of JAMPIV010017029.1, forward strand.
TCTATCATTTCTACTGTGTACTCGAAACTTATGTTATTTTATATTAGCTCTTGTTATTAGTTAAATATTGATATAGTCATGCCTGTTTGCCCTTGCTGCTGGGTGCACGAGTAGAGCTCTTGGGTTATATCACTGTCCAGTGTTTAGTTTTTGTTTCGTTCATATTGTCTGGTAGTATTTAATTGTGATTTCTGTATAAGGGTGATTTTAAGTGGTGAGCACAATCCATCTTTCTTCATTGAAGAAATTTGCCTTGTGTCGTCTTTAATAGGTTTTGTGAGACAAATTGCGCTGTAGGGAACCCAATCTGTCTAAGACTTGGGGAGTTGAGAAGCCTCGTGTAATTTGTGGAACAATTGTTGGCGTTAGTTGTTTGCGTTTAGTTTGTTTACTTATTGTCTTGTATAATAGTCTTTCTTTCGTGGTGTTTTTCTGTCGCGATTCTCAGTTCTTTGCTCTGCTATCCGTGTATATATGTTATTTTACGATATCCTGTTTTTGTTCGTTTGATAGGTTTGGGTGTAAATATAAGGTCTATTCTTACTTTCTTGGTCTATAACTTCCTCTCCACCGGCCTATCAGTGGTTGTAGTGTCGTGTGTTCTGTGATTATCATTTCAATCATCATCATACCATGTGTGTTAACATAAGCAGACACATTTTATTTTGGTCTATTACAGTTTGTAATGCTTACAGACTGATACAAGAGATTGACCCAGTGTGTTGACCCAGTGTGTAGACCCAGTATGAAGAGTTGTTCAAAATTTGTGGTGTATGACAGACGTTCTTCATAGGAGCAGGGGTATCCATTATAGTTGTCCAGACACCATTTGACATATCAGGTAGTATACATTTTTTTAATTTTTTTTCCTTTCTCAGTAATTGGTTTTAATTGCATCATTTGTTCATAGTTATCATAGTTGATAAATATTACAGGATGACTAGCCTCTTGGATTTTATCACCAAGGGAGAGGCACTTGGTAAATCAGGGGATGAACTTGAATTATGGGCCAAGACAAATTTTATTGATGCGGAAGAACGGAGGGTACGCAATGAGGAAAGAGATCTTAGGAAATTAGAAATTGAAGCTGAAAGGGAAGCAAAGAAAGAAGAAACAAGGAAAGCTGAAATTGAAGCTGAAAGGGAAGCAAAGAAAGAAGAAACAAGGAAAGCTGAAACTGAAGCTGAAAGGGAAGCAAAGAAAGAAGAAACAAGGAAAGCTGAAATTGAGGCTGAAAGGGAAGCAAAGAAGGAAGAGACAAGGAAAGCTGAAATTCAGGCGGATAAAGAAATTACTTTGAAGAAACTGGAACTTGAGGCTGCTAGTTCTAGACCAGCTACTAAGGAGTCTACTCGTCCTTTCAAGCTGCGACTCCCGTCCTTTGTTGAGGGCGTCGATATGATGGACGTGTATCTAGAAAGGTTTCAACAAGAAGCAGTATCTTGGAAGGTCAAGAAAGAAGATTGGCCATCTCTGCTCAATAATTTGCTCACCGGAAGAAGTTTACAATGTGTCTTTGCGTTGCCAGTAGAGGATCGCATGAATTATGACACGGTGAAAGAGACACTGCTTAGAAGATTTAGACTGACAGCTCAAGGGTACCGTGAAAGATTTAAGGAGGCTATTCCTACAACAAGCAATGACTTTAGTGAGTTTATTGCGGAAATCAAGTTGCTGTTCAAAAGGTGGATTGAACTATCAGGTATTGTGAAGGATTTTGACGGGCTATCTGACCTTATGCTACAGGACAAGGTTCTATCGTCTTGCAATCCAGAGTTAGTGGCTTTTCTACAAGAGCGAAAGCCAAAAGATATAAATATTATGTCAGAGCTAGGGCAGCAGTATGTCAATGCGCACCCGGGGAAGCCGATTCACAAGCAGATAGTTGCTGAGACCTTTCCAGCTTGTGTGGCTCAAGACAAAACTGAAAAGAAGCTATACATACATCCTCGGGCCCGCAGCTTAGACAGATATGTTGATAAAGATAGTGGAAATAGAAGATGGAACGGGGACAGAAGATATTCTCCTAAGAGACAGTACCCTTCTTTTGGGTCAGGCTACAGTAGAAGGGGTTGTTATAAGTGTGGTTCAAGGCGTCATCTATCTTATCAGTGTGGGAGGAACCCAGATAGGTGTCCCTTCAACCCGCAAAGAAGTCCATATGCCAGCCCACAGAAAAATTATAATGACAGTCCAAAGAGAAGCCCTTACAAGCGCCAAGAGACAGATTCCCACTGCCCCAATTGTAATGAGAGAAGAAACAGTCAAAAAGAGAGCCCGAAAGAAAATACTGAGCATGCAAATTCAGCTACTGTCCTTGATACATTTAATAGCGAGGAATGTGAGGGGTGCAGACCATTGTTCGAGCCTGATGGCAAGCCTATTTTAATATGTGGCCACACTTTGCCTTGCCTTTCATCAGTTGATGGGAATGGCACCTTAACTTTACATAAAGGTTTTGTGGAGAATAAACCGGTATCTGTTTTGAGAGACACGGGCTGTACAACCATTGGCATTAGGAAGACATTTATTAAGGATACGTATTATATTGGAAAGATGGCAAAATGCATTACATTTGGTGGTAAGGTCGAGTACTATCCATTGGCGATTGTGCAGATCGACACCCCTTTCTTGTCGGGTAGAGTTCGAGTATGCGTCCTTGACTCTCCCATTGCTGATCTCATTATTGGAAATGTTAATGGGGTTCATGATTGCACCAGTCAGGATATTGAGGAGTGGGAAAATGGGCATGATTTGTTTGCTAATGCAGTAATGACGAGGGCTCAGACTAAGGCTGATGATGCAAATATGATATCGCAACCCAGTAATATCCCTTGGATGCCTACGGTTGCTGGAATTACAGCATCGGATTTTGTAGACATGCAGAGGAAAGACATTTCACTTCTGCCTTTGTTTCGGTTGGCGGAGTCCAAGAACATACGGCATACCAAGTCTGCTCGATACTGGTTTGAGGTTAGGAACTCCATTCTAATCAGATGCTTTGTGAAGCAACATTCAGTCATTATGCAAGTGGTTATTCCAGTGGAACTGAAGAATACAGTATTAAGGACAGCACATGATATCCCTTTTGCATGTCACATGGGTATTGCGAGGACTCGCTGTAGAGTGTTATCCCAGTTTTACTGGCGTGGATACAATAAGGATGTGAAGGTTTACTGTCGGTCATGTAAAGTGTGTCAGAAGACAAGCCAGAAAGGAAGGACTGCCAAGGCACCATTAGTTGCAACAGATTTGGCATTTCGCCCTTTTCAGAAGGTTGCAATAGACATTATTGGGCCCCTTCCAGTTATGTCTGATCGGGGTTATAGATTTATTCTAACATTGGTTGATCTATGTACGAGGTGGCCTGAAGTATTGCCAATGAAATCCATCACATCAAAGGATATAGCAGAGGCTCTAATGAGCTTATTTAGCAGATTAGGATTTCCTGAAGAGATTTTGTCTGACAGGGGCCGGCAATTCATTTCAGAAGAGATGAAACACATATCTAAACTGTTAGACATAGCCCAAGTGTTCACCACCCCTTATCATCCTCAGAGCAACGGGGTCTGCGAGCGGTTCAATGGGACACTGAAAAGAATGCTAGGTAAGGTTGCAGGAGATTTTCCACAATTGTGGGATAGATACCTACCGGGAGTTTTGTTTGCATACAGGGAGATGCCACAAGAGAGCACAGGATTTCACCATTTGAGCTAGTATTTGGCGCAAATCCTCGGGGTCCCATGAGAATTTTGAGAGACTTACTGACAGGGAATTACACTGATGATAGCATCAAGTCAAGTTATGAGTATGTCGTTGACTTGCGAGAGCGCATAATTACATCGTGTTCGATAGCACGTGAGGCATTACAGACAGCGGGTGCAAGGTATAGAGCATACGCCAATAGAAATAGCAAACTTGTATCCCTCAGTCCTGGCAGCGAGGTATGGTTGTTGCTACCTACCAAGGAAAATCACCTGCTAGTGAGCTGGCAGGGTCCATTTCAAGTAAAGAAAAAGGTTACCGATGTGGATTATCTGATATTAGTCCGAGGGAAGGAGAAGATTTTCCATATTAATATGCTAAAACCATTCGTAGTACGTCCAACTGAACTGGAACCAGTTGTGAACGCTGTTCTTGATAGTACAGTTACTGTAGCTAGTGCAGCAGTCATCGAGGAAGATGGAGAGAAAGGAGAGGAGGTCAATCTCCAGATCCCACTATTGCCATTGGTTGCCTCGGAGTCATGGAGAGATGTAGAGGTCTCTGCATCTCTCCCACAGCATCAGAGAAAACAGGTGAAGTCACTGCTGTGCGAATTTCAAGATGTGCTCACAGATATTCCTGGAAGAACTGATTTAGTTGAGCATGATATTAAACTGACCTATGGAGAGCCCATCCGGGTGAGACCATATCCTATTCCACTACATTATACTTCTGCAGTTGAAAAGGAAGTAAATGATATGTTACGCTTAGGTGTTATCTCCCCATCTGAATCATCATACTCATTTCCCATGGTCATCGTGCGGAAGAAAGATAAATTCCTACGGATATGTATAGACTTCCACCGCTTGAATAGTGTCACAGTGATAGATGCGGAACCTATGCCCAACCAAGAGGTCCTCCTATCCCAAATAGCGGGGGCAAAGTATTTTTAAAAACTAGACTTATCGAGGGGGTATTGGCAAATTCCCTTAGCAGAAGGTGCTAGGCCACTTACAGCATTTTGTACTCCTCAGGGTCTTTTCCAGTTTAATTATATGTGCTTTGGACTGGTGAATGCCCCTGCAACTTTTGTGAGAATGATGAGAATGCTTTTGAGGGGACAGAAGGATGTTATCACATATATTGATGACATCTGTTTGTTTCATGACACGTGGGATGAACATGTAGAGGGATTGAAGTCACTGTTATCATGCCTTCGGGTGCATCACCTTACAGCAAGACCCAGTAAGATTAAGGTGGGGTTTCATGAGTTAACATTTCTTGGGTATGTGGTAGGACAGGGTGTTTTAAAACCAATTGATCAGACCGTTGGAAGAATTTTGAATTTGCAACCTCCAAAAACAAAGAAACAAGTACGTAGTTTACTCGGTCTGATAAATTTTTATCATAAATTTATCCCCAGGTTCTCTTCATTGTCGGCAGCTCTAACATCACTCACTAAAAAGGGCACGCCAAACAGAGTGGTCTGGACTGAAGAGTGTGATAGAGCACTGAGGAACATCAAAGCTGTATTCTCCAGCAAGCCCATTCTTCTACTGCCAGACGTGGCTAAGCCTTTTGTACTGAGGACTGATGCTTCTGCAGTGGGCATTGGTGCGTGTCTGATGCAAGAACATGATGGGTTTCTACATCCTGTCATGTATGTCAGCAGGAAGTTGCTTCCGGCTGAAACACGATATGCCACTATAGAGAGAGAGTGTTTAGCTATTATTTGGGCTGTTTCCAAACTCTCTAGGTATTTGTTAGGATCTCATTTTGTACTGGAAACGGACCATTGTCCATTGACTTTTCTTAAGTCATCTAGATCACCAAATTCACGTTTGACAAGGTGGTCGTTGTTGTTACAACAGTACAACTTCACCGTTTTTCCTATTCAGGGTAAATTAAATGTTCTTGCAGATTCATTATCTAGATTATGAACACTTGCTTGTAGTAAATGGGTGTGTTTTGTTTTTTTAACCACCATTTCTATGTAATATTTGATACTTGGACATGAGTAATATTTTGTCAACTGTATTCTGCATGATTTTTGCCATGTGGTTGCTGTTGTATTTTTTTAGCAACTCGGTTCTATTGTAATTTTTATAGTGGGGGTGAAGACTGGTCAGGTGGGAAAAGGGTCATGGGTAAAAAGTGATTCGAGAGAGAGATTAGAGCGAGGAGAGATTACATGGAGAGTGAAGGCGAATTGGATGAAGAAAAATAGGAAATATATTGAGATATTGTAAAATTCGTTCCATGAGATGCTGTTCTAATTATGCACATCATTCATTGTGCTTTTCTTATGTGATGATTTATGGCCAAAGCGGCAGTCTGCCTGTGTTATTGTGTTATACTCAAGTGTGTGACATAAAGTCGTCGGATATCGTATCTACGTGTCGGAGTTTAGTGAATTAACAATTAGCTGTGAATAACGAGCCATTGTTTGTCGCTCCATGTGTATGTAATACATATTTGTCAATGTGTACACACAGAAAGCACTTGACAAATATCAAACGCCTTCTCAGCAGTTTAAAAGCCGAACATTTCTTGTCCTTATTGATAGCTTGCTCTCTGCCTTGTCAAAACGCCAGAAAGCTTATCAAAAGTTGAATGATGTATTTGGATTCCTTCGTCAGTTACAGTCTGTTACGCACAGAATGTTTCTAAGACATTGTATAATTAACTTGTCTGAATTGTACACTTTAATTTTTTTTTCTTGGTCGAAGGTATATAACCCTTGTTTGACTGTGATTACATTTTCAATGGTGGTTACCTTCTCTTGTGTCTGGACTCGCCGGTCCATTTTTTAGAACGATGTCTGGTCATTATCCTTATATGGTAGTATCGGTCAACTGTTTCTAGGAATGATTGAAACCAGAGTTGAGGTTTATTCCCTGTCCATATAAGGAGTGATTTCGTTCACATTTTTGCCTGGTATGTCTCCAACATCGTCCCGTTTTGAGTGTTACTCAGGTGTTTGCGTTCTGCGCATGTCTAGACTTTAGGAGAGTTTGAAAAGTCTTCCGGTCAGGGGGTCTACAAGATGTTTTGAGCAGAGTGGACGCATTCCTGCGTCTGTGATCTTTTGATAGGGAATTTGTAGTCCTCCTGTGAGTTAGTTTAGCTAACGAGGTCTTTCCCTAGATGATTCAAAAACGCCTGGAGGCGTATGTGTTTGTGGTGTTATTTCGAAGCAAGGTAATACCCTCCTTATGTTGAAATCTGTAATCTATTTAGATGTTTGACATTGGTCGTTCTCTGCTCACTTACCTGTTACAGAAAGGAGAGGTTCTTCTACTAGAGATTACACCCCAGGTATCTGCATACCTGAGATTTATAAGTATACGGGTCGCTCTAGGCCCAGAGGACAGTTTCTATGCTCTTTGAACTTCGCTATGCCAGCGACAATATTTACAGCGAGGTTAGACTTAGAAAATCTACAAAGGTCAATCTGATCTGTACTCCTGAAACGTCATTCTCGTGCGACCAGTGGTGGACTCACTTTACATACCTGGTCTGTTAGCATCAGTGAGGAGTTTTGTTAAACGTATGTACCTTATGATTTGAAGCTGACGCTGTTGTAAGCTCAGAGGATATATGCAGGATCCACTGGAGAACTTTATGTATGTTGATTACCATGTACTTCATTGACTATGATTTATGTAATGGATGTACAGTATTTGTCATTGTGACGTCAGAAAATAAATGATGGAAACGTCAACAGCAGTTTACACCCTTCTATGACTTTTCCACGTCGTAACTGATGTATTGTAGATCTGTGAAACTACCTCACACATACACTCACAGCAAGCAACAACAAACCAGACAAGACACCTCATACCACAGTCTATAACATACCTGGTGTCTATAGGGGTGGTACCTTACATGGCTACATACTAGCAACGACTTTGGACTTATACCTGCAATGTTCATAGTGGCCAGTAGTCAGCCTAAAATCACCCTTATCACAGTCGTTTACACCTGAAGAGGTGGTAACGAGATCATCGAATCTTATTAAATCATATCTGGAAGATCTGGAAGAAAGTCTTTGTGAAGAACTTGTGCAGTTTACAGAACTGTTGAAAACTGATCTTGCTTCTCATATTGGCACTACTCTAGACCTTTTAGAGTTACAGTTTTACCGTTTGATAATTGACAATTCTTTGTAGTTTTGTTTTCCAAATGTAGAAATCGCCTTGCGCATCTATTTGTCACTAATGGTAACCAACTGCAGTGGAGAACGATCATTTTCAAAACTGAAACTTATTAAAAATGAACTAATGAGCACCATGGGTCAAAAGAGATTGAACAATCTCACACTAATGAGCATTAAACATAAACTTCTGCGTGAAATTGATACATCCTTTATCATCAACAAATTTGCTCATGCTAAATGTAGACACATTAATATTTAAACAATGTTGACTGTGTTGTTACTTTTGATAATGATAATTACTATGCAAATTAAAAATGTATGTGTTCAAATATATTTGTGTTGTTTTATTGTTTTTTTTAAATATAGGGCCCTTTTCTTAACATATGCTACAGGCCCCGTACTAGCTTAATCCGGCCCTGGATCTAACCATCTAACACACCTTTGCCTAAGACCACCTCCTAAATGTTTGTCTTACTTATTTATCAACGTCTACCGCCATTTTGTTTTATGGCCGTTTTTTTTTTGTACAAACAGAAGTCTGCAACGTTAACATCGTAAATTCCCCTTTACGGATTGTATTATTGTAATTCACTTTCATTTATAACTTACTTCTCACTTCCTTTCTCCTCTGTTTTAGTTCTAGTGTTACTGGCGAAGACCAAGACCTTGTCACCGCAACGTAAACATTCATTTTACTAGGAAGGGCGCATCGTATTTTCTTGTACTGCACCACAAGTTTGATAAGACAACGGTCACTGTGACGTGTGATGTAAATTTAACCACGGAGATCCGATCACGTTTGCTTCCTTAATTAGCGTTTACGTTTTGCTAAAGCCAACCACGCAATTTGCTGCTTGACAGACAGAAGCGCGCGTAGAGATAATCGGGTTTTTTGAAGGAGGAAACGACGGGCAGAAATGTTGCCGTGTAACGGTTTGTTTGTTTGAAGAATCAAGGGAGATACGATTATTCCCGTATCTTTAATGTTTACATATTCAGGGGGACATAACTAAGTATTTGATCTACGGCAGGCGGTGATAATCTAAGAAAACCCGTTTGCAAGGGATGTCTTTTTGATGTCGTTTCGGCATAGCGAGTGAGCGAACCGTAGAATCATTTATCATAGAATCGTGGATAGTCGCGCTAGCGGTGGTTACCACAATCTGATTCAGGAAAACCCGGGCCGGCATTTGATTGCGTAGAATTTGGACTGGATTAACTCGAGTCTTTTTGAATCGTCGACCAGGGATTGGCGGCTCCTGAGCCGACCCAGCTCTAATGGGTACCTCCGAAATCGGCGAGTATCTGCCTGAATGGCGAGGGACACCTGTCTCTGTACAAGAAAAGGGATACTCACGTAAAATCAATGTCAGGTTAGACATTAATAATAACCTGAGATTTCGCCTCAAGTATTTGCGGGTGTACGAAAAAAAAAAAAAGCACGTGGATTTCCCCTGATACGTCCAAGGTGTGACTTTTGTCACTTTGTATAGATATTGCAGGAAATCCGTATATATTCTGCCTTCTCTCCTAGCCAGTTATCAGTTTCTCAGAAATTTTGGATAAATCTAATTACGCCAGACTAGGAACCATTTTATTCGCTAGATGTGTTAAATTTTCCCGTGGGAATTTAAATTTCTGATTGTGGTAATAATTTAAGTTATGCTTAAGTATTAAATGTGTTAAAAGTTTTACCATTTTATTCACTGCTATTCCCGAGCATTAAGACTAGCAAAATAGCAAGCGCGCAGATATGCTCTTACCAGTGGTTCAGTAATGTAAAATCCATCAACCATTTTTTAGCTGACTTAAATATAATGTTAAAAGTGACAGAGTAGTGCGCATTATATTTCATTGCGTGCAAAGTTTTTAAAAATGACTAGTGTTTATGTCATGTGTTAAAAACGATAGACGCCAACAATCAACTAGCTAGTAATGACAGGCGATATTTGTTAAGGGAGTATTCTTAATTAAATTAACCCTGATATTGTGCGCTGAGTGATTTACTGGGCGGGAGGGGAAAGGCGCATACCTAAAACCCAATCCGTACCAGATGAGCGAGCGCGATAAGATAGACTAAGACTATTGTGTGCCTTTTAATTTAATTAGAGGACGGAGAGGATCAGAGATCACATTTTACGCGTGATAGCATAAGATTGTCATTTTGGTTAAATGTTTTGTTTTCTTCCTGATTTAGGCTTGACCAAAAACCAGCGAACCAGCGGTCTTATAGGCTACCGGTGACATTATTGTTATTATTGGGTCTTCGATTTTTGACCTGTGCGGTCCTTTTTCTTCATTCTCGAGAGAGACCAAAAATATAAATAATAAGAGAAATATGTCTGTAGCTATGATTTTTTTATATGTATATGTTTGATGTTGTAAAGTTTAAGTGATAATAAACTAAACAAAACTTAATTTAGTGTGTTGGTCAAACCCCTACCCATATCTATTATCCATAGTTTTTTTCACGTGTGTGCGTATTAGCGTCACCTAATTGTGTGTATGTAGTGTAACCTATATTTCTTATTTAGGGGGAGTAAGGTCGTCTCATACAAACATAGTCGTATATATAGACTGGACTAGAGAAACTACTCACTCCAGAGACTGATCTTCCTCTTACACTATTTCCTCGTGAAATATTTATTTCTTACAAACTTATTCTCTCATATTTACCACTATCACCTCTGCTCAGACAGAACTATAAATATCTTCTGACCTTCCTTTAAAAACGTACGACAGTCACCGAGGATAGGAACTGGCCACCACACCTATCAAAGCTGATGTCTCGAATATATGAAGTCTCTTACACGTCATCATAACATAAACGAGATATCTATATATATAATTGCTCACATATAAGCACTGATAACTTACCGGTACCGCCAGATGTCATAGAAGGACGACTGTGATGTGCCCCCATTTCGTGTACAGCAGTTTATCAACTTAATACGTTAGGTACTGATGTGAATAATGTCACAGGTCAACTTCCAGTACATCAATGTCACATACAGACTGACCTATACGCCTGTAGGTAGGCATCTAAACTTGAGGACACCAGGTAGACAAATGTTAATATTACTGCGCTGATCGATCCTTATGCCACGGGTTGACAGGTGGTGTGTGGGTGTGTAGATATCAATATCGCGTGTCATGAGTATTTGCTTAGTTAGCAATCACACACACCAAAGCAAAATTGATCGAACGTTGTATCTGTTTTGACATTTTACTTTTTTATCAGTTTACACAACAATATTGTCATAAATAACACACTGTTTCTTACATTGTCTTTATGATTCGTAACGCAAACCATAGTTTGCTTGAGTGTATCATCCAAAGGTATATAATCATTAATAACAGTTCATAACAGATCATCCGTCATCAGTAAGTAAATCCTTAGCAAAAATCCCAAGCACAAAGGGCTACAGAGCACAGCAGCTCATAATCATAAACTTCATGGCCAAATTATCCATTCAAGAAAGGGAACTGCATATGTCGCAGTTTACAATAATATATATATAGTCTGAATCAACATAATCCAAGGCCTGAAATAATACATCTCATGGGAGAAAGAACATTCCCTGTAATCATCTGTCGAACTTCAAAAATATCCCTCATCGGATATATGAATATATAATGGCCTACAATCCATGGCCTGAAAATCTTCAATATCGTATGTTCTGCAGTACAAAAATAAACCACATATCCATTGCTTTAGGAAATACATTAGGAAGTATCAAAAATCCCTTTCACACCAAATATTCTCTATTCCAGGACACACTGACGACAATGGTCAACCCCTTTTCGGAGCTCTCCCAGCATGCGGATTGTCACGAAAAATGCAGCCGCTCAAAGGAAAGCCCAGTACAAATTCATCCCAGCGCTAATTCGCAGCAAGAGATGTGAGTAGCGTTCATCCGCTTTCGACTCCTTTCTGTATCTCGAACATTCGAGCAGATTCCCGACCATATTTTAAAAAACAAACTAACAGCTAGTCAAACGCGCTGTGTTCAAAATAACTGAGTATACAGCTCCCAAATAAAAAAATCATCATCACCCAGAGCGTGTTTACAAGCGTGATTACAAAAATCCGACCTGTACATACAAGTCTTTTAGCGCTTAACTCCTCTTAATTAAAATATTACTTAACACTGACCTATATGTAGGTATGCATCTAACTTGAGGACACCAGACGTTTTGGTACTGCCTTCTGAACCTGACAGGTTAAAGAAAAATATCGGGTTAGACTTTGCTTAGTTGAAAATTGATCGAATTTATCTGTTTTGACATTTTATTTTTATCAGTTTACACAAACATAACAAAAATATCGGGTTAGACTTTGCTTAGTTGAAAATTGATCGAAATATCGGGTTAGACTTTGCTTAGTTGAAAATTGATCAAATTTATCTGTTTTGACATTTTATTTTTATCAGTTTACACAAACAATATTGTTATTGTTTGTTACATTGTCTTTATTTCAACGCATCTGTTTGCTTGTTTGTTTGTTTATTATTTTTGTTGTTGTTTTTTTCTTGCATACCGGAGACGAGACAGCTGCCGTCCATAATTGTGTCACTGATAGTCTGTGACGTTGACCATATGTCCATAATGATTGTATACACTATATCTGAATGTTGTTGTTGATAAGAGTTTTCTCACATCAGCTATAAACTATGTGATATTTCTATGTCCAGACACTTTTAATTATCAACTGTAGAAATCTGAGATTTTGCGTGGTCTTTAGCACAATAATGTTTTATTTCTAGTGTTTCCAAAACTATTGTTAAAAGGTAATAAAAACACTTTAGACATAGAAAAAGGTCACATAGAAAAAATCAACAAAATTGATTTAGAGAATATAAATAGAAATATGTGTAGAGAGGTTGTCAGAGTCTACAGGCATGGTTCTAACCTCAATACGTCAAGAACCGATTTTTTCCGATGTGACCTTGTTTGGAACAGAAGTAGTAAACACGAGTGTTATGTGTGTTTAGGGCGGCGATAGAATCGTATAAAACAAATAAAGTAGACACGGGAAAATGAGACAGAGCACACAGAAAATGACCACACGATGAAGGTCAGGGACATTACAAGTCAATGGTATTAGCAGAAATCTGACATATAGACCACAGTTATAACTACAACAAGCTTGGGCAGACGTCAACGTTACAATAAGATGGTAGCAAACTTGTGAAATCTGTGAACTCACGAGGTTCTATCAATGATAACTGGTACTGTTACTTCCTGTGACAATGTTCTGATCAGGTAAGATAACTGACAAACACACGTTATTAAATTTGTATTAATACTTTCACTTTTATTTAATATAGACACCGTGGAAAAGCCACGTCTGGCTCTGGAATTCAGGACAGTAATTTGTCATATAATAGAAAGATTTAACTTCCACAAACTGATTGAAGTTGGCATCATGAATAAAACCAGAAATAACATATTAGGAGATATTGACCAAATATTAGCATGCACTAAACCGTTGCAGAACTAAACAGACTAATACGCAATAGACAAAAGTACAAGCCTTCATCTACTGTGATGTCCCAAAGATCAAGTCTCATGTGACAATTCAATGTAAGCTTTCATCATTTGTAATGAATCAATGACCAAGTATTATTTGACACAAGTCAAAATAACAGGTCATCATTTGTCATGCCCCAACGATAGTGTATTATATGACAAGTCAAAATAAGAGGTCATCATTTGTAATGAATCAATGACCAAGTATTATATGACGTCAAAATAAGAGATCATCAATTGTCATGCCAGAACGAAAGTGTGTTATGTGACAAGTCAAAATAAGAGATCATCAATTGTCATGCCCCAACGATAATGTGTTATGTGACAAGTCAAGATAAGAGCTCATCTCGCGTAATGTCTCCAAGATCACGTGCTATGTGGTAAGTCAAATCTTTATTTTACTTGTTTATTGTCTTCCTATTCGTTAATAATTACACTGGCTAACAAAAAAAAAAAATTTTTTTCTTTCTCTAACATTTCTATGTTTTTCTGGTCAATTTTAATGCGCTGTTTTTAAATCTGCAAACCGTTTTTCTCTATCAGGTCGGGATCTCGAGAAATACGCAATTGAAGTTTTTTACAACGCATACAGTATTATAACATCATTCGTACAAGAAGTATAACAGTTACGTAGGCTTGAATTTCTTTGCAGTCGACTTTCGTCGGTGAATGGCATGTGGTACATCGCGATGAAACATCCAACAATAATCGGCAAGCATGGTCACACTCCACCGTCCTTGATAACGTGACTCCATTACGGCGATATCTTGATGGAATCGTTCTCCATGTTCATCGCTGACTTCACCAAGGTTGTCAGGGAAAAAGTCAAGATGCGAATCGAGCAAATGGATTTTGAGGGACATGTTACAGCCCATAATTCTGTATGCATCTATGCACTGCTTAACAATATGCACATAGTCGACAGATTTGTGATTTCCAGAAAGTTATCGACGATCGATTTGAATGCCATCCATGCGCGAAGTTCACTACCATGTAACAAGTTCTCGAATTGTTTGTCTGCAATAACTTTCCTAATCTGAGGTCCTACAAAGATACCTTCCTTTATCTTTGCATCGCTAACTTGCGGAAACTTTTCTCGAAGATAGGTGAAAGCTTTGCTCATTTCATCTAACGCTTTTACGAAATTCTTCATGAGCCCCAACTTTATATGTAACGGTGGTAAAATGATGCTGTCTTTGTTAACTAATGGCTCGTGTATTACATTTTTATGCCCGAGCTGCATACGATCCCTGATAGGCCACACCTTTCTTGCATAATGTTCCTGTCTGTTGCGGCTGTCCCATTCACATAGGAAGCAACAAAATTTAGTATACCCAGTCTGCATGCCAGTGAGAATTGCAATGACCTTTAGGTCTCCACAAATCCGCCATTGGTAGTCATTGTACTTTATTTTTGAAAAGTATAGCCATATTGTCATAAGTTTCTTTCATATGAACAGAGTAGGCGACTGGAATTAATGAAAATAAATTTCCGTTATGCAATAACACGGCTTTTAGACTAGTCTTGGAAGAGTCGATGAAAAGTCGCCATTCATTGACTATGTGCTCGTGACCGAGGTGCACCATTAGACCGTTTACATTTTTGCAATAGCAAATGTCATCATCCATCTCAAAGTATTGAATAAGTTCTCTGTGTCTATGACGAAATTTAGATATCGAAGTATTGGGCGCTAAAAGATTCCATTCTTTGAGTTGCGAACCGAGTAATTCCGCTTGTCCTTTGGTAAGAGCGAGATCCCGTATTAGATCTGAAAGGTTAATTAAGTGAACACCATCATTAACCGGTATATAATCCGAGTCAGAATTAGTTTCTAAAGCAGGTAAACTATCACTTTCTGATGGTTCATTCACGTCCAACGGATATTGTTCTGGTGGAACTGGGATCGGACACGTGATTGGATCACGAGGCACTGGTTTCAAAACCGATTCAATATTTGGATAAACCACAGACTTTCTAGTTTTAAAAGTGAAACCATGGATATTTGTCAAGCAGAAGTAACAATCAGTAGCGTGATTTGTCTTGTTCATGCCATATTACTGGCACTCCAAAAGGCATCGACTTATGCTTCGGCGATTTTCGTAACCAACCTGCCAATGTATTTGCACAAAGTTGAACAAACTGCATTTGGCTTCCAAGATTTATTTGCATCATCAACTTTCGAATCGAAATAAAGTTCATATGCTTTCTTTAGTAATGGTGTAAAGTTTTTCTGGTGAACACGATCGGTAAAATCCATCCGCAACGCTAACTGAACAGATCAGCGAATTTCTACAACTTCTAGACAGCCATATTTGCTCAGAATTATTTCAAAATCAGAACGTGGTTTGGGAAAATAGATTTATCGCGCATCTTTTAGCAGTATAAAAAGTAGAATTATTTTGCATTTTATTAATTTTTAAAAAGTTATATAGTAAAAATGAAACGGAGCAAATAACGGTTTCCCAAAAATATATTTATTCACAAATATCTTAAGAACCCGACGTGATAGAGATAAACGGATTTCAAATTTGAAATCAGCGCAAGAAACTGACCTAAGAACACTTATTCTTATATAAGAAAGAAAAATGTTGTTTGTCAGTGTTATTAGTCTCTGTCATCTAACTGGAACGGTCTGGTTATCCCCAGCCTCGCAATGACATGTCATTGGGCCGAAGGGCTGAAAGCCCAAGTGCCGCTGGTTACGAAACAAAAGAAAAACAAAAAAAAAAAAAAAAAAAAAAAAAAAAAAAAAAAAAAAACTCATAGAATGACTTCCGCTACTATCTAAACAACTAATTTGACTGTAGTTAATCAGCACATGTGCGGGTTTTGATGTTATTATCACAATTTTTGTGAAAATTTGCGTGTTTCGTTGTTATTGCTAGAGAAATGTGTCACGCTTTATATTTACATTTCCTAAGTCTCCTAAGCAAATAATTGTGTCAAACTACTTTGAAACATTGCTGACATTGATGATGATTGTTTGGTAGTCACAGTTTGTTGTCAAAATACGGAATCTGTGCAGAAAAGCTAGACACACTAGGTTTAGTTTAAGTCGTAGTCGTATTCTGGCCGTTTATACTACAGATAATGAAGCTTTATTCTGAAGGAAGGGTAAAAAGTAGAGTTTTATTACACTTCACTGGTGAATAAGTGTGCTAAGATAGCGGCCACCATAATCAGGAAAAGTTACATTCCCCGGAGTCAGTCCGGTATAACTATCTTAATAACCTGAGCGCATTCTAATAATAAACCTGTACTGTCCTCAAAGGGAAAATATACTACGTGGTATTATGTGGTCACTACATGTGTGTTGTATATAAACGACCAACAACGGAGAAGTCAATCACCAACGTTTGAGGCAAAAGATCATGGGAAACAAAGGTTGTGTGTACCGACCAACAGTTAACCAGCGCTGCCACACACACAATCTTATTAAGTGGAGCAGTAAGAATTTCATGCAAATATAAACTTTAGTAAAACAAAATGTACGTTAATATTAACCAGACCAAAATTACAAAACTCGCAGAATACAACACTTCAGCTCTATATTGGAACATCACTAATTGAAAACGTAAATGAACATAACACTCTAGGTCTAACAAATATTGACCAGCACCTAAGGTGGAACTCACATTTACATGTACTGACAAAGCTAACGGTTCAGACAGTTTACAAATTAGCCAAAACCAAATGGATGAGAGGGCAAGGAAAATGTTTCCTACATCTCATATACAAACACACCTAGACTATTGTTCCACAATCTGGGATGGTTATTCCATATCCAGCAGAAAAAGGCTCCATTCACTTCAAAGAACGCGCACTGCGCCTAGTTGCTGATAAACAAAGCCATTATATCGATATATATATATATATATATATATATATATATATATATATATATATATATTTATCTTTAAATACCATCTCTTAGAAAGTATTTCCAACTTAACAAAGCAAAATTCGTTCACAAAAACGTGTCACAGAATGCTTCAACGTATCTGTAACCACTTTTAAAATACAATGAAAGATGTAGTCAGCGCTTAAGTAAATTACAGGTGTTCAACCCAAGGCTAGACCTATTTTTAAGAAAATTTTGGCTTACTCAGCTTGGCATTTTTTAAGCAATCTTCTGCATGACCTGAAAAACACGCACTGATTATGTTTCCAATTATTAACTTATATAATGTATAGAGGGTCTGATGATCTAGTTTTTGATTTATAATACTCGCATTTCATAATTGTGATCAGATATAAATTCGTTTTCAGAAATCCTAAAAAAGGACTATATAAAACAAAATGAAGATTTGGTGTCCAGATTTACAAGTGTTTAATTACTGATCCCCATAAATGGGTGCTAACAAGGACCATGTATGAGCTAGGATTTTTTTTCTATGGTAGTTTTTCTGGTAGTTTTTCTGGTATTATACTCATCTCTCCAAGGACTTAAGTTGCTGCTGAGATGATTTTTGTTCTGACTCTCTTGATTTGGTCTGTCCGAGCACTTCAAGTAGAGTAAACAGTTTAATGGGTTCAGAGGGTGCCACCGTTTGGTTCCCTGGACAAATCACAAACACGGATGGAGTAAGTCAGCCCTGCTGAATACCTCTTCTGCTTACTGGACTATGACTCAGGTTGGAGTCACCTGGTATGACAGTCTATAGTTGTACTCTGGTATGGGATGGTTGGTATGGTAAACCTGGTTGGTAGGGTATGGTTAGGTTTGGTATGGTAACGTGGTTGACAGGGTACGGTTGGTAGGGTAGCCTGGTTGTTAGGGTATGGTTGGTAGGGTTAACTTTTCATACCGTGGACTCATAGCCTGGTTTGTACCCTGGACCCGAAACTTTGTTGGACTGGATGATTAAACAATTGAAGTCATATTAGTGGTGTTTCAAGAGAAATAATCTATGTCTCCTGGGCGATAAGAGTCCATCAAAAACCAAATTAAAACAATCATCGCTAACATTCTATAACAAAGTCTTATCTAGTATCTATGAAATACTTCTACTTAACTGACATTATAGCGTATCTGAAGTTCTCAGCTTCTATCTGGCTGACTGCGTATTTACAGCAGAGGTTTTTCCCATGTAGGCAGTGAGTTTCACAAACTGTGATGTTTGAGACTATAGTCACCAAATGTTTGAGAACCACTGGTTCACATTGTGTCCGTAGAGCTGTATTTTAATGTTGGGGTCATTGTCACCAATGGTTGGAGAACCACTGGGTTATAGTTTTTAGTGCTGTAGTACAACCTGTTGGGGTATCATTGCTGCCGCGGCTTGAGAACCCATAATTTGCATTCTTCTACTAGAGCAGTGAATCTATTTTAGGGTGTTCCTGGTCTCAAAGGGTAAAAACCATTGGCTTCCAGCGTCAGTTGAATTATTACATTTATACAAATGGCTATAGTGCTGTTGCCTATCCTTATATATTTCTATGTTTATATTATAAACATTCAAATAAACTGGTAGTATAATCAAAGCACAGGATGCATGCACATAAACTCATTAAAACAGGACAAGGATAGGTCATAGACGAAAGCATACAGTAGAAATCGTTCAGTAGTCTCATGTAAAAAAAATCAAGGAACATTAAAGCCTGTCACAATGAAGATGACAGAAAGTTTAGAACTGCGCCTAACAAAAGAACCTGAAATAATAAGCTGTAGATAAACATGAGATTATTCAGGTTATAAAATCAACAATATTATATCTACTTACTCGCTCAACTGATTCACTACGGATTTGACAACGGTAACCCACCTTCGGGGCCCATTAGCTAGCTTCTGCTGCGTATGACAGTGACCGGGCGAATGCGGTTTTTCCCTCCAAGAATTTTTCACTTGCACCTCTCGTTGACCTCTTGGGTGGCCTTACGGCAATCTCTTCTCGAGACCCACGGGGATCAAGTCCATCTTCATTTGAAACTTATTGTTAAGTCCTAATTGTAGTCAAGGGGAGTTTATCAGTAAAATACTTGTAAGTACAGGCCGGACCTTTGTTAGCTCCCTTGTTTAGCTGTTTATGTGTTTAAAATAACTTCTTGAATGTTCTGGATGCAGAATGGTCCAGAACGTGGGTGAACGAAATTCATCTCAGGCGCTAAATCCGCGCTGAGATGAATTTTGCGCTGAGCTGTTTTTTAGGCGAGGAGATTTTTCGTGACATTCGAATGCTGAGATAGCTGAGAGAAGGGACTGACGATTATGGTCAGTGTGTCCCGATATAGAGAATTGTTTTGGCGAAAGGGATTTTGATATTTCCTAAGATTTCATAAAGCCGTGGATATAAAGGCTTGAATATATTCTGCAGAATGGACGTTGTCAAAGATTTTTTCCGGCCATGGATAGGCTGTTATGTTTGATATCTCCGATGAGGGAGATTTGTGAAGGTCGACAGATTACTATTATAGGGAAGGTGTTTTTCTCCCATGAGTTATGTTGAGTCTGACGATATAGAGATTATTGTACTGCGATAGGCAGTTTCCTTTATTGTAGGGATAATTTGGGCCAGGAAACTTTATCATTATGAGCTGCTGTACTTATGCAGCTGTTGTGCTTGGGGTTTTATGCTATGCCCTTAACCACCTACGGATTTGGTGTTCATGAGACGTATCCTATTTGTGCTATGTACTGTAACCTGTGACAATGTGCTTAGTGATGTCCTCGTGACTGTGGAGTATTAAAACAGTGTAGAACTATCAGGAGTTATAATCTTTTGCTGACTCCTACATGTGTGTTGGTGTGTGTGTGACTATTATTGACTTTTTCGTTAGAACTACATACATTCGCGTTCACTGATGTCTATACACCCACACGCTTGGTCGGCCACCTGTAAGCCCGCCGAATGCTGATTTGTCCTTCATCAGCGCACATAATACTATAACATTTATCATCTTCCTCCACCACTCAATAACTCACTTGGATATCAACAGTGATGGCCAGTTCATACTTTACCCGGCGTTGCCCGGAAGTTTCTTATCCTTAAAAAAAAAACTGACGTTGTCTCAGGATGGCCAGTTCCCACTCTACCAGTGAACCACCAACAAAACACCCAGTTATCACTGATCCGTGTGTGTTACCCAGTTCTCACTGATCACGTGTGTGCTACCCAGTATCACTGATCCGTGTGTGTTACCCAGTTCTCACTGTGCAAGTGTACTGCAGTTCTTACCTCTCCCTTGAATTACATAAAGGTAAAGGAACCCGTTACACGCCCATTGAGGCATATTGGGAATATGGTGTTAGGCCCATATTATCTTGACCGTCGGCACACGAGGGGTGATGTGGTCGGCATCACGCCGGCCGCCTTAACCTTCCCAGAGTAGCTCTGGTACCCATTTGGGGCTGGGTCAACCCAGGAGCCGTTTGTGGCCTAAAAATGTTCCGCCTCATCTGGGGATCGAACCATAGACCACTGCGCTAGGAAGCCAGTGCACTAACCACTATGCTACCGCGGCTCCTGTTGAATTTGCAGTTACCCACCTCATAAAGCTTGGTCTCGTATAGCGAAGGCGATAATATAAATCATTCCCTGCGACAGTATCTGCTATAGAACTCAAAGCCGCTCAAGTCTGGTAAAATTTTCCGCAACACTAACAACACGCCAAGTCCCTAGTAATTCAACAGCTGATTTCCAATATTCTACGAGTTTACCAAAATCATGTGATTTTTTAATTTACTGTATGAATGGTTTGTATTTTGGTTGGTTATTTTTTCGTTTTTTTTTTTCATTGCTTTCTTTTATTTTTTAAACATACTTAAATGTCAATCGACTGGATATTATAAATCTATTCTATTATTTTACCTTTACAATGTTGCATGCTTAAATAATGCTCAAAATACACGTGCGAATGAAAAAGGACAGAATGCAGGATGACAAAGAGGAAGGGCAGAATGTTCTACCCTTTGAAAAGAAATTCGTGTTACCTCGCAGGACACAAAAGAAAGGTCTGTGTTACCAGTTATTTTTGTTTTATTTCCAAATAAGTCAGTCCAACTTTTGTCTATTGTAGTTCCCGGTGGTGTGTCAGGAGACAAGGACAAATATGGCTACTACTCACTCCAGTATGTCGTAACAGGCCACTAATATGTGAATGTACATTTAACAGACCATCGCACCATGTACAGCAAATTGCTACAGAGTACACCACCACAGGTGTAGTTGTGGTGTAATACGGAACAGGAAGTCACGTGGACATGAATGTAGTTGTGGTTTAATATTGAACAGGAAGTCACGTGGACATTAATGTAGTTGTGGTTTAATATTGAACAGGAAGTCACGTGGACATGAATGTAGTTGTGGTTTAATATTGAACAGGAAGTCACGTGGACATGAATGTAGTTGTGGTTTAATATTGAACACGAAGCCACAGTGGACATGAAAGTAGTTGTGGTTTAATATTGAACAGGAAGTCACGAGGACATGAATGTAGTTGTGGTTTAATATTGAACAGGAAGCCACAGTGGACATGAAAGTAGTTCTGGTTTAATATTGAACAGGAAGCCACAGTGAGTATGAACAGGAAGCCACAGTGGACATGAACAGGAAGCCACAGTGGACATGAAAGTAGTTGTGGTTTAATACTGAACAGGAAGCCACAGTGAGCATGAACAGGAAGCCACAGTGGACATGAACAGGAAGCCACAGTGGACATGAAAGTAGTTCTGGTTTAATATTGAACAGGAAGCCACAGTGAGCATGAACAGGAAGCCACAGTGGACATGAAAGTAGTTGTGGTTTAATATTAAACAGGAAGCCACAGTGGACATGAAAGTAGTTCTGGTTTAATATTGAACAGGAAGTCACAGTGAGCATGAACAGGAAGCCACAGTGGACATGAACAGGAAGCCACAGTGGACATGAAAGTAGTTGTGGTTCAATATTGACCAGAAAGCTATAGTGGACATGAAAGTAATTGTGGTTTAATATTGAACAGGAAGTCACGTGGACATTAAAGTAGTTGTGGTTTAATATTGAACATGAAGCCACAGTGGACATGAATGTAGTTGTGGTTCAATACTGAACAGGAAGTCACGTGGCCATGAAAGTAGTTGTGGTTTAATATTGAGCAGGAAGCCACAGTGGACATGAAAGTAGTTGTGGTTTAATACTGAACAGGAAGTCACGTGGACATAAAAGTAGTTGTGGTTTAATATTGAGCAGGAAGCCACAGTGGGCATGAAGTAGTTGTGGTTTAATACTGAACAGGAAGTCACAGTGGACATGAAAGTAGTTGTGGTTTAATATTGAACAGGAAGCTATAGTGGACATGAAAGTAGTTTGGGTTTAATATTGAACAGGAAGTCACAGTGGACATGAAAGTAGTTGTGGTTTAATATTGAACAGGAAGTCACAGTGGACATGAAAGTAGTTGTGGTTTAATATTGAACAGGAAGTCACAGTGGCCATGAAAGTAGTTGTGGTTTAATATTGAACAGGAAGTCACAGTGGACATGAATGTAGTTGTGGTTTAATATTGAACAGGAAGCTATAGTGGACATGAAAGTAGTTGGGGTTTAATATTGAACAGGAAGTCACAGTGGACATGAAAGTAGTTGTGGTTTAATATTCAACAGGAAGTCACAGTGGACATGAAAGTAGTTGTGGTTTAATATTGAAGAGGAAGTCACAGTGGACATGAATGTAGTTGTGGTTTAATATTGAACAGGAAGCTATAGTGGACAGGAAAGTAGTTGGGGTTTAATATTGAACAGGAAGTCACAGTGGACATGAAAGTAGTTGTGGTTTAATATTGAACAGGAAGCTATAGTGGACATGAAAGTAGCTGTGGTTTAATATTGAACAGGAAGTCACAGTGGCCATGAAAGTAGTTGTGGTTTAATATTGAACAGGAAGCTATAGTGGCCATGAAAGTACTTGTGGTTTAATACTGAACAGGAAGTCACAGTGGACATGAATGTAGTTGTGGTTTAATATTGAACAGGAAGTCACAGTGGACATGAATGTAGTTGTGGTTTAATACTGAACAGGAAGTCACAGTGGACATGAATGTAGTTGTGGTTTAATACTGAACAGGAAGTCACAGTGGACATGAATGTAGTTGTGGTTTAATACTGAACAGGAAGTCACAGTGGACATGAATGTAGTTGTGGTTTAATACTGAACAGGAAGTCACAGTGGACATGAAAGTAGTTGTGGTTTAATATTGAACAGGAAGTCACAGTGGACATGAAAGTAGTTGTGGTTTAATATTGAACAGGAAGCCACAGGGGACATGAATGTAGTTGTGGTTTAATACTGAACTGGAGGTCACGTGGACATGAACGTAGTTGGCATTTTAAGCTAGCATTTCAGTTTTAAACAACACGGTTCAATCTTTTTGTGTGATACAGGTTTAACAAGGGTCAGTAATTTTATGATACACAGGTTTAACAACAAAAGTCAATCATTTTGAATAACACAGGTTTAAAAACGAGAGACAATTATTTTATGTCACTCACGTTTAGCAACAAGAGACAATTATTTTGTGTCACACAGATTTAACAACAAGAGACCCTCATTTTGTGCCACACAGGTTTAACAGCAAGAGACAATTATTTTGTGTCACACAGGTTTACCAACAAGAATCAAACATTTTATGTCACACAGGTTTAACAACAAAAGTAAAACATTTCATGTCACACAGGTTTAGCAACAAGAGACAATTACTTTATGTCACACAGGTTTAACAACACGAGTCAAACATTTTGTGTCTCACAGATTTAACAACATGAGTCAATACATTTGTGTCACATAGGTTTAAAACAAGAGTAAATCATTTTTATAACACAGGTTTAACAACAAGTCAATCATAAAGAAGACAGACGTCATGACACTCAATGTGAGCAACCCCGAGCCCATAACACTTCAAGAACTGGAACAGACAGACACCTTCACATACCTAGGATGCATAATAACACCAGATGGCGGAGCAAGCAAAGGCATCAACAACAGAATGAACAAAGCAAGAACAGCCTTTTATAGTCCAAACAACATCTGGAAGTCCTCTCAATACAGCACAAGCACAAAATTAAGATTATATAAGAGCTGTGTGCTTTCTGTGCTTCTCTATGGAGCGGAATGCCGGAGAGTAACAGAGAAGGAAATTTCGAAACTGTCTTTTTTTCACACAACATGCCTAAGAAAAATTATCCGAATCTTTTGGCCGAATACCATCACCAACCAAGATCTGCTTACTCGGAGCAAGCAAGAGGACGTGCACACCATCATATCTGGCAGACGCTGGAGCTGGGTTGGCCATGTCTTCAGAAAAGACCCCGGTGCCATCACAAGAACAGCTATGATATGGACCCCTGAAGGAAAACGAAAGAGAGGCCGACCAAAAACAACCTGGCGGAGGACTGTGGAGGCTGAGATGCAAAGAATTAACCAGAGTTGGGAGTACTGTACGAAGGATTGCCACCGACCGAGCAAAGTGGAATCAATTTGTTGCTGCCCTACAAGACGCCACCAGGCGTGATGGCCACTGACTGCTTTGACAGTCGGCAGCAACGGATCAAAGAACGAAGAAGAATCATTTTGTGTAACACAGGTTTAACAACAAGAGACATCATTTTGTTTCACACAGGTTTAACCCTAAATCATGGGAAAGAATGGGTTAGGTATGATGAACGAGAATGGGGAACTATTAGCAAACTTCTGTGCTTCAAAACAACTTGATATAGGAGGAAGCATATTTCCACTTAAAAGAATACATAAAGCAACTTGGATCTCACCAGACTACAGAACTGAGAATCAGATTGATCACATATGCATAAGTAAGAGGTTTAGGTCATCATTGCATGATGTGCAAGTATGTAGATGAGTAGACGTGGTATCAGACCACCATTTTCTGTTGGCTAAATCAAAACGAAAACTCAAGAAATTTACAACAGTATGTAGTTACAAACAACGGTATAATGTGGGATATCTAAGAAATCAGGAAATAAGAGAAAACTTTTCAATCACAGTATTCAACAAATACCAAGTACTCCAACAGCTGGTAGATGAAACAGATACGGACGACCACTGGCAACAAGTAACAAATAAATGAAACGAGAAATGTGAATAAGTACTGAGAAAAAAGAGAACATAAGCACAAAGCATGGATAACAATAGAAACCATTAGCAAGATAGACGACAGGAAAAACAAGAAAGCATATTTAAACGGAAGCAAAATTAGAAACTCCAAAGCCACGGCTCATGAAGTGTACATAGAAGCAAACAAAGAAGTAAGAAGAAACATCAACAGAGACAAGAGAAAGTATTTTGAAGAGTTGGCAAGGGAAGCAGAGGAAGCTGCAGCCAAAGGATATATGAGGGACCTGTACAACAACACAACGAAGCTAACAGGGAAATATAAGCAAGCAAATGGCCTCATAAAAGATAAGAATGGAAAATTGCTTAGTAATATACAAGAACAAATGAAGAGATGGACAGAACATTTTGAGGAACTTCTCAATAAACCAGCTCCAACTAATCCCCCAGACATCCAGTCAGCAGAAGAGGAGCTACAAATCAGCTGTAAATGACCAAGTAGAGAAGAAATAAAGAAAGCCATAAAGCTTCTGAACGATGGAAAAGCAACTCATCCAGATGGAATTCCAGCAGAGGCCATCAAAACAGATTTGATACCTCTACAGAGATATTATACAAACACTTGGAAAAGTCTGGGAGAGAGAGGAAATACCAGCAGCGTGGAAGGAAGGTTATCTGGTCAAGTTGCCTAAGAAGGGAAATTTACAAGAGTGCACAAATTATAGAGGAATAATATTACTATCAGTGCCAGGAAAAGTATTAAACAGAATATCCGTGAGATATTAAAAGAGTCCATAGACAAGCAAGTGAGAGATGAACAAGCAGGTATTTGACAAAACAGATCCTGTACAGACCAGATAGCCACATTGAGAATAATAGTTAAACAAAGTATGTAATGGAATTCAGCGCTATTCATCGGATTCGTGGACAATGAAAAGGCATTTGACAGTGTAGACAGAGAATCACTTTGGAAATTGATGATGCATTATAGAGTTCCCATGAAGATCATTAACTTAATAAGGAAGACCTATGAAAACATGACATGTAGAGTTCTTCATGGAGGAGAACTTATAGAACCGTTTAGAATTAGAAAGGAAGTGAGACAGGGATGCCTCGTGTCTCCATTGTTTATCTTACTAGCAACATATTGGGTAATGAAAACATCGACATCACAGAACAGCAATGGAATCCAGTGGAATCTGACTGAACATCTTAATGATCTGGATTTTGCAGATGACATGGCTCTTCTGCCCCATAACTGTAATCATATACAAGAGAAAATGACTATTCTCGATGAGAGGTCTCAACAAGTGGTCCTGAAAATACACTTGGAAAAGACAAAGATTTTGAGAATAAATACAAGAAATGATAACAAGGTTCAACTTGAAGAAACACCACTAAAGGATGTAGAATGGAACCTATATATAGGCAGCAATATGCAAGGGAAAGTCAGAAAGTAAGGATCCGTATTTAATTACCTCCGACGTACTGCACGCAGTGAGATGGCTTTTCGCTGACAGGAAGTTCAGACCTTGACCGCTATGGGGAACAACAAATCAAGCCCTAGCTCTGCCATTTTCCTGAACTAGACAGTTTAACAATGACTACTGCACTGTGTAAGTGGACACAAGAAGATGTACCATCAGTTACTCGGTTTATATGGGCAACAATGACATCACCGATTTAAATTCATCATGAACTTGATGGTGTGTATGGTCAGAACGTGATGAGCCTGCAGCAAGTGAGAAAATGGTGTCGTGAATTCAGTGGCGGTTGAGTTAGTGTGACGGACGAAGAAAAAAGCGGATTGTCCTTCCACGTCAGCAAATCTTGTCCCTGCAACTGAGGAAAATTTGCGTGCTGATCGAAGCGTGTCACTTAACGATTTGGAAGAACAATGTAATCTTTCACATTGCACAAACTGGGACATTGTTCACGACCGTTTAGGGTACCGAAAAGTGAGCAGCAGGTGGGTCCCTTGGCAACTGACAGAGGACCACAAGAACAACCGTATGGGTGCGTCCCTCACCCATCTCCTCCGCTTTCATGGTGAGGATTTCTTGGACCAAATCGTTACTGGAGATGAAACGTGGGTATACCACTACTGTGGCAGCAAGGGAACGACGGACGGGCAAAGGGAACGAATAGTGAGAATCGAACATAGGAAAGTCTAGATCTAGATAGAGAAGAAAAAGGGGATGCGCGAAGAATGATGGGCATGAGAATATAGGTGAACAGAAATCCACTTAAGGCACGCTTTTCAGCAGCAGTCCAGAGGCGTGGGTAATTAGTGCAGGCCGCACAGATACGCGAGTAGCCATGTTGAAGGCAGTACTCAAGTAGTTTGGGTGATGAATATTTCGCGGACAAGGAGATGAGTTTGAGTGATGATTAACCCAATATATT
Source organism: Oreohelix idahoensis (assembly GCA_024509875.1). Classification (NCBI taxonomy): domain Eukaryota; kingdom Metazoa; phylum Mollusca; class Gastropoda; order Stylommatophora; family Oreohelicidae; genus Oreohelix; species Oreohelix idahoensis. The sequence continues at coordinate 113,620 of JAMPIV010017029.1, forward strand.
GACTAGTGAGAATTCTTGTCTAGAAGGAGAACCGGTGTGAGTTAGGTTTTATTCAGAAAAGGTATGTAGAGTGAAACCTAATACATATACATTGAGAGGTCCGGTTCCATCAATAGATAACCTGATCACTGATATGATAGATAACCTGATGACTGATATGATAGATAACCTGATCACTGATATGATAGATAACCTGATCACTGATATGATAGATAACCTGATCACTGATATGATAGATAACCTGATCACTGATATGATAGATAACCTGATGACTGATATGATAGATAACCTGATCACTGATATGATAGATAACCTGATCACTGATATGATAGATAACCTGATCACTGATATGATAGATAACCTGATCACTGATATGATAGATAACCTGATCACTGATATGATAGATAACCTGATCACTGATATGATAGATAACCTGATCACTGATATGATAGATAACCTGATCACTGATATGATAGATAACCTGATCACTGATATGATAGATAACAATAGACAAAGAAATTGTAAGGAAGAAAGAACAGAACTATAGATTATAACACATGAATGATCACTGATGGTTAAAAGGTCATAAGGTGTAGATTTGATACTAAACGAGAGAGAGTGACGAAAGGAAGAACTTACACATTGTATAATTATGTGATGGACCACTATTGTAGAAGCCAGAGCGACAGCAATGGTACACACACATGTAAATAAACCATTTTAGTTAACTATGGCATTATCTCATCGCTTGCTGTGTGCGTGTGACTTGTAATCATTCATCATGTCATCGCTAGCTACTGAAGCAAAGAACCTGGGCATGCAACGGCCATGTGAGGTAACCACCTGTTAGCGCAGGCGGCCTGACCATTATAGACTGATACAGCGACCCAGGCTGTCACACTACTGTCCTGAGACAAAAACCCCAACCCATGGCGAGCTAACGGGTATTGATTGATTTATTGAGGTTTAAACAAGAGACAATCATTTTTTGTCACACAGGTTTAACAACACGAGACAATCATTTTATGGCACACAGGTTTAACAACAAGAGACAATCATTGTGTGTCACACATGTTTAATAAAAAGAGACAATCTTATCCCCACATCTTATTCAACTAGTCAACATCAGTGTCTTAACTTTAGAAAAAATAAATATTCACCACTGCTGAGTGTAAAATTACAGCTAGAAATTCTTATACATATTTCAGTCACTGACATGACAGTAAGACATTTATTACTGAAATATTAAAAGCCTCCAATTTATTTTCAGTGTTTACAAGTTCTTTCTTTTTTCTTTGATCCTTAGTCGCCGACTGTCAAAGCAGTCAGTGGCCATTACGCCTGGTGGTGTCTTGTAGGGCAACAACAAATTGACTCCACTTTGCTCGGTCGGCGGCCATCCTTCGTACAGTGCCCCAACTCTGGTTCATTCTTTGCATCTCAGCCTCCACAGTCCTCCGCATTACTGCAATATAATTACATATGTACATTACAAGTAATGTACACAAAATTATGTTGAATTTCCTTACCTTGTGTCTATAATTAGTTCTGTGTTGACAATGTCGTCCTCAGTATCGTTGTACAATGTTTTCTCGACAACGATCTCGACTTGTGTGAAGGATACGAGCTGATTGCGTTAGGAGCTAAAAATAAACCATACGGACTTTCCAGATGACGTCATATGTCATAACAAGTTTTCCCGATTCTGACAATATCGGTCTCACATTGGCTTTGGTGTCAGGGTTTCTTAAATTGTAGCCAATTGACCACACGGGTGTCCGTGAATGTATTGTAGGGGATCCGTGTACACAACGTGTCGTCTATGGACACCTTGAGGGTGCGAGGATGGCTTATAGGGGGCCCGTGCACTTAACCTGTTGTCTATAGACCCCATTAAAATGTCAAATTGTTTATTATGTTTTTATGTACATTTTGTTCTAACAAGTCGAGCAGACTATTGTGACCTTTGGCTCTAAAGCAGGTTTTTTTTCTACCTATCCCAGCGGACTCACTGTTAACTCACCTACTCACACCTAAAACACGAGAACAGTGACCATACCTCTCTCTGCCAAACATCACGCATAAATCTTTCACACTAGTCAACATAACAAACTCACAACAATAAATAACCCATACTCCTTCCTATTCCCTACCCACAATATTTACAATTACTACTGTTACTCAACAAAAAACAATTACAACAAAAACAACTATAATAATTACAAATACTGCAACAAATAAAAGTGACAAAGTACAGTTGAGACATAAAATAGATACAAGATATTGTGAGAGTCAACATGTCAGTCACAGAAAGAAAGTACAGCTAACTAGCCAGTCATTGAGATCGTTAGTGTATTTCTCGGCGATAGACAGATGGCGGGGAAAATGAAGAATAATCAGACTATGAAGACATTATTGAGAAAGAATAAACAGGATTTTGACAAAACAGATCAGATACAGAAAATACAGTAAAACTGCGTATAATATGTGACATGGCCTTGAAAATGAACTTCTCATTAGATTCGTGAAATATTAAAAATCTTTTGACCAAGCATGACTCAGTCCCTCTTATAATCTGTAACCGAATAAAGAAAACATATGAAAATACTAATAGTAGAATTGTTCATGTGTGACAACTTACCGAACCAACTGAGATAAGAAAACATGTGAAGATACAAATAGCAGAATTGTTCATGTGTGACAACTTACCGAACCAACTGAGATAAGAAAACATGTGAAGATACAAATAGCAGAATTGTTCATATGTGACAACTTTCCGAACCAACTGAGATAAGAAAACATGTGAAGATACAAATAGCAGAATTGTTCATATGTGACAACTTACCGAACCAACTGAGATAAGAAAACAAGAGGTTGGAGCGTGACTGGTATGACTCTTGTTACCATTTCTCTTTTTACTGGCTGTTGATAGGGTCATGACCTCAGTGATAAGCTAGAAAAACTAAGTTCAACAGCTTGACGATCTACAGTTTGCCGCTGACCCACAATCATGATCAGAAGCATTAACAACAAACAAAATACAAACACTTCATAAAATATTAAAATATTACGTCTGAAAGTTCACAGAGACAGACATAATTTGTTATAGTACAAGCAGCAAATTCTGCTCTTAAAGAAACATTCACACAAGATGAGAACACTTCATATATTTTGTTGTTGAGACTGTATTTTGTAATCGTGTCGTAAATCGGGAAAGTCAATTCTTACACTTGAGAGTGTATCTCGTGACTGTCTGACGTGGCAGTAAATGCTATTATTAGAAACGGGAGAGCCCCATACTATTCTATCGGCTTTCGTCCTCCTGGCCTGGTGCCATTCTAGTTATCGGTCATTCATCATCATCATTCCTTTTCGTTTCCTGTAGAACATAGGCCAGAAACAGTTGCTCTCCATTGATTTCTATTCTGGGCTGTCTTTTTCAGCTGTGCCCAAGTCAATCCGATTTCCCCAGCCTCCTGTTCAACAGTTCTTCTCCAATTTCTCTTTGGCGTCCCCACTCTTCTTTTCTTCTGTGGGTTCCAGTCAAGGGCAATTCTGGCTGTGCTTGATTTTTCTCTTCTGAGTGTATGTCCTATCTACAACTACTACTATTACTACTACTTCTGCTACTACCAAGACTGCTGCTACTACTAACACTACTGCTATTACTACTGCTGCTACTACTAATACTACTGCTATTACTACTGCTGCTACTACTAGTTGAATGGGAAAAAAACACACACACACAAATAGTAATACGTCTTACAAGGAGAAGGACAAGAAAAACCTACGTTGCGGCCACAAGGCCTTCGTCAGGGACAGACAAACAAGAGACAGGAGGGAAAGAAAATGAGAATTAAGTAGAGAACATGAAACTATAAAAATAAGAGAAAAAAAACTTCCCTTATGTCCAGTCACATGTGAAGCAAAATGGCTGCCACTAAACCAGAAAGCGGAAGTCGATAGTACATTAAAAACAAAAAAATAAGAAATAATGAAAACAAGGACCGGAAAAGAGTGAGGAAAAATAAATAAGTAAATAAAAAAAATAAATAAAAAAAAAATAATAATAATTAATTAAGTAATTAATTTTAAAAAATATATATAGGGTCTATATATAATAATAATAATAATAATAATAATAATAATAATAAATAAAGTTAAAAAATAATAATAAAATTAAAATAAAAAGTAAATTAATTTAAAAAATTAATAAAAATTTAAAAAAAAAAAATAAATAAATAAACAAAATTTTTTTTTAAAGTAATAATAATAATAAGTAAATAAAAAAATAACAAAATTAAATTTAAAAAATGGTAATAAAAAAAAAATTTTTTTTTAAATAGAAAGTGAGGGAAAAGCGATTTAAAAAAAAAAAAAAAAAACCGTGATCGCATCACAGTAGACAGTCATAATACACACGGGGACTCGATAGAGAAAGTCGTCTCAGACAAAAGAATGGTGGGTATTCAAACCGTGTGGTTTAACTCAACCCATAAGATGGATGAGGCGTTGTTCCTGGCGAAACCGACTGTTGGCGTCCGAGGAACAGGATTTGATGGCTGTCACCTGGATGTCAGTGGCACCGTGGTGGTCAGGGCCATTGAAGTGGATGGCCACAGGTGTGGATTTAAAATGAGAGATGTCGTAGAGGTGTCTGCAGAATCGGTCGCCCAGTCGTGTGCCCGTTTGGCCGATGTAAGTAATGGTGCAATGTTTGCATATAATAGCATAAATAACGTTGCGTGACTCACATGTGAAGCCATGGGTGATGGTGAACTTGGCGTTAGGGAACGAGACTGAACGTGTTTCGATTACATACTGACATGTCTTACATCGTGTTCGGTTACATGGCTTGGTTCCAAAGTGGCAACTACTACTACTGCTTAAACTACTAATACTACTTATACTACTGCTCCTTCTACTACAACTGTTGCTACTGCTCCTATTACTACTACTATCACTGTTTGTACTACTACTACTTTTACTACCAGTAGCGGATCTACTATGAAACTAATGAAGCTTAAGCTTCAGAACCCCTAACACCGGAGGGGCCCCAAAAGAGACTTTAGTCCACATTGCTTAAAAATTTTGGGTCTACTGTATGAGAAGGGGTTTTAAAAAAAAAACAATATTAATAATATAATGTAATTAAATACAAAATAATAGTTAACATAAAAATTAAAAGGTTATTAAAGTATCATGTAGGCTAGCCGTAAACGAAAAAAAACGCTTTTTCAGAAAGTAGACCTACATTTTTTTTCCTTTCAAAGCATGCGACAATAGTCGCACGACTCAAATTGATTAATTTTTTTGTTGTATATATTTCAACAATCCCAAAGCTTGAGAATCAGTAGCATAGATGTTGTAAAGGTGGAGTGTCGCGGTAAGTTGGCTGTTCTGCGGTGGCTAATGTAATTTTTGTCCCTTTTTAACAGAGGTCAAGACCCTAGAGGAATAACAATGAGTTCACGAAAGTACTTAAGTGGATACCAAAAACGCAAACTCAAGGAAAAGCGATCTAACGAAATCTCTAAATGTCAAAAACTTACAAACTATTTGGCAATGTCGAGTTTGTCAACACCTACAGTTGAAACAAGCCAAGCAAACACCAGTGAAGCCACTGATAGTGCACAAACTGTGGGAGCTCTTTCTAGCAATATTCAACCCACTGTTGACGCTTTTGATACAGATGACGATCCTAGTGGTCAACATGAAAGTACCGCGGGACAAGCTGAGACTGAGCAGAAACATGAAACAGGAAGCGAATTCAGTGATTTAAAAGAATACAGTGACCACCAAAACTGGCCCATAACAGTTGATAATGATTTCATACAGAATTGTTTAATGCAAGACATAAGTTTTTTTCAAAATGAAAAACCAGATGATGTATATACTGAATCAAGCAGAGTTTACAAGGAGCAAAACAGAAATTTCTCAAACAAATATTTTGAAAAAAAGATTGAAAAATGGCCAGACTCTGATGAGATTCTGGTTAGTTTACTCAAAGAGCAGAGGCTGTATATACTGTTTTGTTTGCAAACTCTTTTCTAAATGCCAAACATCACTTACAACAGGTGGGTTTTCTGACTGGATGAATGTACTCAGAACTCTGGAGAATCATGAAGACAGCATGGAACATAAGAGGGCGATGTTGTGTTGGATAACAAGAAAGTCAAATAAAAATACTGTGGATCAGCAACTTGAAGAACAGATGACAAAAACCATACAGTACTATTTTGAAGTACTGAAAAGAGTTGTAGCTGTTATAAAGTTTTTAAGTGAAAGAGGTTTGGCATTTAGAGGTCTTGAGGAGAAGTGTAACTCAACAAATAATGGAAACTTCATGGGGGCCATTGAACTTATTGCAAAATTCGACCCATTTTTACATGAACATCTCGAGAAATGTGAAAATGAAAAAGTAAATGCTACTTACCTATCCAAAACCATGTATGAAGAATTGATAGAAATTATGGGAAAACGTGTGCAAGAGGAAATTGTGAATCAAATCAACAACCTAGACACCAAATACTACTATATTATAGTTGACTCTATACCTGACCTGACACATGTTGACCAGCTGGTAATTGTGGTTCGATACTGCTATAATGGAAAAACCTGTGAGCGATTTTTAACATTTTTACCGATAGAAAACCATTCATCCACGACCTTGTTCAACAAAATACAACAAGTCCTGGGTGAACGTAAGCTTTCACTTTAAAATATCCGTGCTCAACTTTACGATCATGCATCTAACATGAAGGGCTCGGAGAAACGGCTGCAAGCCACTCTTTAAAAACATTAACAGGTACGCAGACTATGTACAACAACAACAAGAATTAACTAGAGTTGGGGCACTGTACGGAGGATGGCCGCCGACCGAGCAAAGTGGAATCAATTTGTTGCTGCCTTACAAGACGCCACCAGGCGCAGCCCATTCACTTAACCTTGTTGGAGAAAAGGCAGTGTCTACTGTACCTGAAGGTGTTGACTATTTTGGCATTTTGCAGGAGCTGTATGTTTCCTTTTCTGGATCTCCATGAAGATGGGAGATTTTAAACACACAGGACAATCTACATTTTTCTCTAAAGAGCTTAAGTGTAACTAGATGGTCTGCACACTATGAAGCAGTCCGGGCAATTAAAAATGGATATATGGGTATTTTACAAACTCTCAAACATATTTTTGAAGACTCAAAAGAGAAGCCTGAATGTAAACGAGATGCAAAGAATTTATACAACAAGTTGGTACAGCTGGAATATGCTATTTTAACAGTCGTTTGGGAAGAAGTGCTGGAGCGTTTCAACAAAAAAAGTAAGAAACCCCAAACCCCTGGTTTTGATGTATTTGAAGGTTATTTTCTGTTTTCATCTTTGCTTTCGTTTGTTAAAGAACTCAGAGAAAATTCAGCCGATAGGACTGCACACTATGAATCAGAAGCAAAAGGTGTGTGTGAAGATATCACTTCAAGTTATTCTAATGCTTCTAAACGCATTGTTACAAGGAAATTTTCAGATGGAACGAGTGGTATTGCTTCTTTGAGAGGAGCTGACAAACTTAGGATAGAAGTTCTATATCAACTCTATGACTGCTTGATAATCCAGTTAACTACGCAAGAGGATTGACCCATATGAGCAGATTGCGAAAAGGTTCAAGTTCCTCTCAGAATTGGTGAACCATTCGGAAATTGATGAGGACAGTATTTAACTTATAATATCGTATTACAAAGATGATATTGACCACAAATTAGTAAACGATTGTTATCAGTTCAAAGAATATTTGCACCTTAGGAAATCGCAGAACACAGAAGAAAACACGCCATCTAAAATGCAATGCGCAGAATTTCTTCAGCTTATTTGTGAGCAACACCTAATTGAACTGTTCCCCAATATTACTACTGCGCTTAAGCTGCACTTGACAATGCCCATACGAGCTGTGAAGCAGAAAGGAATTTTTCAAAGCTATCCTTTATAAAAAAAACAAATTTCAGTCTACCATGACTGAAGAGCGCTTCAATTCTTTATGCATATTGTCTCTAGAAAATGACATTGCAAGGAAGCTCTCATATGACAAAACTGTACGTGAATATGTTGCTAGAAAAAACAGAAATAAGAGTATTTTGTAAAATGTGCTTCGTGTAGTATGTTCTGGTAAGTTTAACTTTTCCTTCGGAGCACAAATCTCTTATGGATACACCTTGTCAGCCTTGTTTTTTAACAAATGTATTAAAATACATAATATTTCCTCCTTGCTAATATTCTTATCCAATAATTTTCTTGGTACGTCTTCAACGAACTAATTCAGAATAATGGAGGCGATCATTAAAATAGTTAAGATTTAAAAAATCACATATACCAAGGTGGATAGTGGTCTAGTGATCAGAACATATGCCTTCCAAGCAAATGTTCTGCATTCAACTTCCAGCAGAGTTGTAAAGAATTATATAACTGTAAACTTGACACTGACTTAGGCATATTAAACAACATTAAGTGCGAAAACAGAGAACTCGGAAATGCAGCAATACTACGGGAAGAAGTGGAAGAGGCTATATGTTCGATGAAAGGAGGGAAGTCACCGGGTGTGGATAATATACCAGCAGAGCTCTTGAAATATGGAGGACCAGATATAGTAAAAATCATGACAACAATTTGCCAGAAGATATGGAGTACAAAAAAATGGCCAAAAGAATGGACGCAGTCATTAGTAATACCGCTTCCAAAGAAAGGAAATCTAAAAATGTGCAAGAACTACAGAACCATTAGCCTTATTAGTCATCCAAGTAAGGTGATGTTAAGGATACTTTTGAACAGAATAAAACAGAAATCAGAAGAAATCTTGTCAGAGGAACAGGCTGGCTTTAGACCAAAAAGAAGTACCTCAGAACAAATCTTCAATATTAGATTACTGATCGAAAAACATCTCCAGCATCAACATGATTTATACCATAACTTCATCGATTTCACAAAAGCCTTCGATCGAGTCTGGCATGAAGGTTTACGGCAAATAATGAGAAAATTCAATTTTGATACCAACATCATAGATATCATTGAAGCACTATACAAGGACGCAAGCAGTGCTGTTTTTGCAAGCAATGACATTGGAGAATTTTTCAAAACAACTGTAGGAGTTCGCCAGGGATGTATCCTGTCACCAGTGCTCTTTAACATTTATCTAGAACATATTATGCAGGAGGCTCTCTACGATTATAAATCAACCATATCGATTGGAGGCCGACCTCTGTGTAATCTACGTTTTGCTGATGATATTGATCTGATAGCTGGAACAGAATCAGAACTTCAAGACCTTACCTCTAGACTGGAGAAAGTAACAAGAACATATGGGATGGAAATTAATATAGAAAAAAGCAAGATATTGGTGAATAGCCATAAGAAACATGTTCCGACCAACATTACGTTAAATGGGCAAACGTTAGAAGAAGTTAACACCTTTAAATATCTCGGGTCCACTATATGTAGTGATGGAAGATCAAATAAAGAAATCAAGACAAGACTTGAGATGGCCTCAGCTGCCATGACAAGGTTGAATGTGATCTGGAAAAGTAACATCAGTTTTCCTGTGAAGATCAAATTATACAAATCACTTGTATTATCTATTCTCTTGTATGGGTGTGAGGGCTGGACACTCACTGCAGATACGGAGCGAAGGATTCAGGCTTTCGAGCATAAATGTTACAGAAGAATTTTGCGCATTTGCTATAAAGAGCACAAAACAAATGTCTATGTTAGAGAGAAGATAAACACCTATGCAGGCCATCAAGAACCACTTTTGTCAATAGTGAAACGTCGAAAGCTTGCCTGGTTTGGGCATGTAACTCGTCATGACTCCCTTTCGAAAACGATCCTCCAGGGAACAGTCGAAGGTAAACGGAGAAGAGGAAGGCAAAGAAAATCCTGGGCTGATAACATCAAAGAATGGGCAGGACACGGTTTCTCCACACTTGTACGCATTGCTGAGAATAGAGAGCAGTGGAGGACCCTGTCTGCTGATGCTTCCACCATGGCACCCCTACGACCCATGACGGGTTATGGGTTGAGATGAGATGATGAGAGTTGTTTCTTTTTTGAAAATTCATTCGTTTGTCTTCAGTTGTTATATGTGTGTTGTTGTGGATCTACTATAAAGCTAGAACTTCAGGTCCACCAAGTCCATTTATCTCTATATTACATTTCTTTCCCATCCTCACAAATTTTTTTTTATTTTTTATTAAAGGGCCCCCTCCAAGAGTTCAAGCTTCAGGGCCCCCAAAATGTAGATCCGCCACGGATTACTACTACTATTTCTACTCTTACAATTGCTGCTATGCAACTTGTACTACTACTACTACTACAAATGCTTCTGCTTCTACTACGAGTACTATTACTACTACTTCTGCTGCCATTACTAATACTACAACTATTTTTACTACTACTTCTACTGCTACTTCTATTACTACAATTACTACTTCTACTAAAACTGCTGCAACTACCTTTACTACTACTACTACTACTACAACTACTATTATTTTTACTACTGCTGCTACTACTAATATTACTACTTCTACAACAACAACTGCTGCTACTACTTTTATTTTTACTACTACTGCTACTACACTTGCTGCTTCTACTATTACTGCAACTACTACTACTAATACAACTCTCGCTACTACTATCAGTACTACAACTATTAATATTATGACTTCTTTGTCTTTTACTACTATTAATTCTACTACAGCACCTTGTACATCTACGTGTACTACTACTACTACTACCACCACCACCACCACTACTACTACCACTACTACTACAGCTACTACTACTATTAATACTTCTTTGTCTTCTACTACTATTAATTCTACTACTACACCTTGTACATCTACGTGTACTACTGCTTCTATTCTTGCTACAACCACCACTACTACACCGTCTGTATTTACTACTTCTGGTACTACCACTACTTTTTCTTCTGCTATTACCACTACAATTTGTGTAGACCGGATCATGAGGAATAAATATTGTACAACTATTCTAGCGCTTACTGTAACAAGAGTTAATGTACTGTGGCCATGTGTGTTGTTGTTGTTTAGTGGTAAATCCGATCACTATCCTAACAGTGGGTGGTTAAACATAATGATGTTTCACGTACGAGTACATACATTTAACACGAAGAACTGATGCAGGATGATCTTTTTGTTTTCGTATGCCCGCTTATACTCGAGGCGAAATCTCAGGTTATTATGTTAAATCTCAGACTGATTTTACGTGAGTACCAATTAGAGCTGGGTAGGCTCAGAAGCTGCCAGTCCTTGGTTGACGACACCCCTTCAAATGTACTCGCCAGGGCTCGACTTAATCCAGTCCAAATCCCGGTCGACGAAAAATCTTCAAATGTCCTCGCCCGGGTTTGATCCTGGGTCACCCGGTCGCCAGCGCAGTGTGGTGACCACCACGCTATCGCGGCTCCCATGCAATATGATGAACTCGATGGTAACGCACTTCACTAGAACAGCGGTGAAGTCAACAAAATAGTCAAGTTTATTTACATGATTGTGACGGATAGATGAAAATTGAAGTCCCTGAATTGATGGATGGAAATAATACTGTGGTAGTCCCATAAGAACGAAGCAGCTTTTCACACCTACAGTTTACACGTTCAAATTTCAGCCGGACCGAAAGATACAAGGAGAAATCGAACGGAGGAGAGACGGGGAAAGCCTAGCGGCAAACCAGAATAGTTCCCTGATTTCAAAAAAAGGTGTGAATCTTCACATGTCGCTATTACTTTTCAGTTCATTAACTATATATTGGCATCGCCGAAAATGCAGTTTATCATTCGTTGCCAGAGAGTCGAAGAAGTACTAGCTTATAGTAGAAGAAAACAAAGTTTATCTTGGATTTCTACTATATTGGAGTCTATATTCATTCTTTTGTGCCGCGGTAATATATTAGTCTTGAGTGGTTTTAAATTTATTCATTTATTCACTGGATTTTTGTGTTAATTTAAACCTATTAAATCAACCCATCACAAAGGTTTCCAGATGTAAATTAAATAATATAACTATACGTTATTTTCCGAGATGATAGAGGTGTAATATAATTTTAAAACGCTAGGCGAGCGAAATTGGTTATTAACCCTATAATTCTATTTCATCTTGCGTTAATTTTAAGTAATTAGCTGTTCATAGCTAGTGGTAATTAAATCGATACATTAGCTAGTCATTCGAGTAGTCTTTAAATCTAAATAATTTAAATACCAGAGTGATTTTACAGGTCTTATACAAAACGCGGGTGTTAGAAATAATTATAGTAGTATTACTGTTTTATATATTCTCTTTATACGGGTGATCAGACCTTGCGATCCAGCGGTTTTAATATATAGAGAGTCGTGTTGAGATGGCTTATGGCATCCCCATTTATATGTTCCTAATAACATACAAACATTGACTATACCTTTATAAGTCCTATACCAAAAACCAGTAGAGCGGTTAAATAACCAAACCCACGTCAATGCTAAATGGTGTAAAGTTTAACTGGAACAGGACAATGCCAGATATATTATATTAAATCATATAAAGTTCCCTGGCCTGATGAGGCAGAACTGACAGCACGAAATTTATTTAACTTAACTCTTTCAGTCCCAAGCAAAAAGGTGGGTTTGGCCCAAACAAAAATGGCCATACCAGTATGTTTTTATTGTTTTTGTTTGGAAATAATTTTTTTTTAATGTTCATATTCATAAATAACAAAAGTCCATAATGGATGGCTATACTTTAAGAAGATAGCGTTTTTGAGTTGTCAAAATTAGAAAACAGCCCTAGAAAGAATCAAGAGATACGAAAGCCAGTATACTGGCTCTTGAGCCAAATGGGTCTAGCGGGAAGTACAGTATACTGGCTCTTGGGGCTTAAAGAGTTAATTAAACCCATATGACAGTAAAATGTGTTCCTACCACCAACTTCTACAAAGAACATTTTCGGCTATTTCTTTTCCAAGAACAGCCTGGAGTACCATTCTACTGTTGAGATATTTCCCAGTCATTACGACAGACACCTAGAAACAAACTTAGTACCTATAACAATCCCTGCAATCTGACGAAGAATCCTTGCCAGGAAAATTATAATCAACACACCATTTCAGCAAAATCTCCAAGCAAAATTAGCAGTGGCTATACGGAGCTTTCTGGGGCTGGACTGGACAAAATAATAAGACACATATAATAGTCTTAAGAACTGTGTGCGATTAATTCTATGGACATATGCAGCCGACGGGATCCGCTCTGCACAGAGCGCTGTCTCCCTCCCCGCGCGAGCGACGAAATGTGTTCGGACAGTTATCTGGTTCCCAGCATAGTAGAGGCAGTGCAATGTGCTGTGCCCGTACCAGATTTTGCTTTTTCTTGGACCTAACGGTCATGAGTTGCATAGCTGGACCGACGTCTCGAATGTGTGGCGGGTTTATAGCGGCAGGAAAGGAGTACACACGAGGGCAAGTTCGGGCACAGCGGGCTGATCCCCGCTTGCTAGTCATTCTGATTACGGAAACAACTATTAATTCTTTGTTGTACCAATAAACGCCATTAGGCGTAACGGAACAACAATTAATTTCTTGTTGCCCTAAGACGCCACGAGGCGTACTAGCCATGGACTGCTTGGTCGGTCAGCGGCTAAGGATGGAAGAAGAAGAAGAATATGCAGCCGACAGAGGGGTAAGTGTGAATGAAAGCGAGCTCGCTGAATGAATGCGAGAAGGGAAAACGGAATGAAAGAATTTAGTTACTTAATGTTTACTACTAATATAACACCTTCCTTTATCTATTCTCACTAAGGCTGAAAGCCCACGGGAAAGTTAAATTAAGGACATATCATAGATACCCGTCCCGTCTACCCCACTCCCCATTGTCAATCCTTTGTTGGATCTGTTGGGTAAACTCACCTTGGGTGGGATCATTTTCTTTGTTTTTCCATGTTCCAGGGTCTATGAGAATATTATTGTTTATTTATTTTCCCTTTATGTAACTACTATTTCACCTGATGACATGATAACGATGTATTAACTGTTGTAATCTATTTTTCTTTCTAAAGATATAATAAATTGTATAATCCTTAAGCTATTAGTTTGTGGTCAAAACCTTTCCCTGATATATATTATATGTGCCCATAGTCACCTGTTTGTTTCTACGTAGTACGTACTGATGTTACAAAATTGTTTTGTGTGCGTACGAGAGGATGGTGTATTAGAATCAGTATCTAGTGAAATAATACTGCTTCAGTTAATCGTGTCCCGCTATATAGGTGAGTTGAGCAATTACTCAACCCAAGACAGTATTTTTCTTACACTCTGTATTCCTCGTAAACAGGACTATTTCTCGCACCTTTCTCTCACATAGCTTCCACTATCTCATCCCTGCTCGATTGGGACCATAAAAATAAAGCTATATTAAACTCACGACAATAATATGTAGCTCGCCGGGATTCTGAGCTTTTGACAATCAATTGTTGCTCGCTGGGATTTTGAGCCGGGTCTAGTAATTGACTAGCGTCTATTACGGTATCTTATCTGATCTTCAGTTAGATAGAGTGTGTTGTGTGATCGTCTTGTGAGATAAGGAAAAAAAATTCATCCCCCTAGACTAACGATCTCAAACAGGGTGTTTTGACCAAACAAAATTTTAGGTTGTTTTTTCCACAGCATTATAAAATAATTTACAACTTGCTTATAAAAACATCTGTCAAATATATGGTATATGAAAATATTTTGTGCAAAACCGTTGGATCGCGTGACTGAGTAAACAGTCACATAAAGGTTGAAGTTAGCAGAGTTGAGCTAAAGCAAAGGACAGTTATTCTGATTTTTTTAAAAATCTTGTTAATATCGTTCCTTCTCTAACTGACTTCGGCGGGAGAGCTTTGTGGTGGAGATATATTTTTTAAGGAACATTTTTTTTTTCTCCTTAAATTTTAAAAAAATAAATATAATAAATTTGTTTTTATATTTTTTGTCTCTACCAATAGTAATAGTAGATTTTTTCTAGTTGTTTGACCTAATCTTTGATGTGGCATAGTCGACTGCATTAGGAGTCTTAAGTGACAGATAATACCAGCGATAGATTAGCAAATTAATAACGGTAGGAAGTAACTCAGGTAACTTATATTTTGTGTTTTTCTCGTAAGCGGTTTAGAGTTTTTTTTCCTTCTTTTCTTCTTATTATTCTCTAGTCGTAGTAGCATCCAGTTCTTCGACATGGCCGAGAGAGTTAAGCTTAAATCCATGGTGAGGGCAGAGGCGAAGGAGACAGGACTACAAGGAGATGAAGCGACCGCGTTTGTCAACAGGGAACTTGATAGATATGACAAGAAGGAGCACAAGATAAAGCAGAGAAGAAAAAAGCGGACGATCGTCAATTGGAGCAGAAGAAAATTGAGGCAGAGATGGAAGTCCGCAGGGCAAATGAGAGAGAGAGGGAGAGACAACATGAATTGGCACTTAGAGCTTTAGAAGTCCAAAGTCGTGGTGCTTCTAATTCCAATAATGGAGAGCCGTCTTCACCCCAGTCTCAGTTAACTGATCTCTCCAGTAGCAAATCTTCCCAACTAGCAGCGATGTCTTTTGTCTTAGAGTCTTTCCCTTGCCCTAACGAGAAAATTGACACCTTCCTAGAGAAATTCGAGAAAATGGCTACTCTGTATGGGTTAGAGAGTTCCCGGTGGTGCCTAAAACTTTCTCAAGCACTAAAAGGTAATGCTTATGATGTTTACGTCAAGCTGGGAAGCAGCCAAGATGACTACGACATGTTAAAGAAGGCCTTGCTAAAGCGTTTTGAGATGACCGCTCGAAAATTTCTGCAAATGTTCAGAAACAGCCGAAAGGAGACCACGGAGACATTTCCCCAGTTCTCTTCACGTCTGACGGGCTATTTGATAAAGTGCCTGGAATTATCAGAATTCCCTCTTACATATGAGGGAGTTCTTGAACTTGTTCTTGTGGAACAGATAAAATCAACTTTGTCAAACGAAACCCGTAGATTTCTGACTGAGCAGGGAAAAGTCAAGCTTGAGGACATCCTCAATAAGGCGGAACGCTATGCAAATGCAATGGCCGAGCTTCCCAGCACAAAACACAAACCAACAGATGAGACATCTCGAAAGCAAAATCTAGAACAGTCATCCTATTCTTCTAATTCCTCCCAGCACTATAACCAACGAGAAACTAATAACCAGAGACCTCCCCAAGAAAAATCGAAATTTTACAAAACCCGATATCCCACCAACAACAACAATCCTGATCAACCTTCAAAGCCTACGTGGCAGCTCGGGCACCAAATTCAAGGCAAAGGAAAGACCCCTACAACAGGGACGTCTGATCAGGGCGAGCACACTGGGCCGAATCGCATCGGATGCTTGCATACAGCCTCGCAAGGAAGAGTCAATGTCAGTGATCCTCAACCTTAGCGGGACAGCCCCTCAACGCGAGGAACTGTAATTTTAAATGGTACCTCAACTACTTGTCTTTTTTACACTGGATTATCTTTTGACTGTATTGTCGCTAAGCACCTAGTCAAACCCGGTCAGGAGACAGAGGACACCTTCAAACTATATGGAGTTTTTAAGAGTGACGCACCCAGGACGCTTCCTATCACACTGGTAGAAATACACTCTGATTTTGTCAGAGGAGTTATTAAAGCAGCCATTATGGATGATCCTATCTGTTCAGTTATCCTGGGATGTAGATATGTGTTTGTTAAGAGACCAAAAGAGCCGATTGTGGCAGCGGTAACCACAAGAGGGCAAACCAAGAAGTAGAGGGAGCCTGCGCCAAATCTGTTGCCGAATGAACTGAAAGAGGCGCAACAAAATGACCCTACTCTGGAGCCCTGCTTTAGAAAACTGCCCATGGCTAAGGACCCCAGACATTACGGAGACATCTTTTCGAAGGATGGCATATTGTATCGTAGAACGGGCGACCCTGATACAGGGAATAACCAGCTCCTAGTACCGACGCAGTACAGAAGCCAGATCTTAGAAATGGGGCAATCTCTTCCCTTTAGCAGACATATGGGACAAAACGCCACTATTCAGCGAATAAAAACTCACTATTGGTAGCCAGGAATAAACTCTGAGATTATCAAATACGCGAAAACCTGCGCCCAATTCCAACGTGTGGCATCCAAGCAACGGACACCCTTTATTCCCATGGGAATCGCCAGTAGTGGGGACATCATTTCAATGGGTTATAATCGACATTTTAGGACCCTTAGAAAGGACTAAAAGAAGGCACAGGTTTATCCTGACCTTAGTCGACACTTTCACTTTATGGACCGAAGCTATACCGCTAACATGCAGGAATTCCAAGCATGTCGCAGAAGCCCTCGTGCAGATATTTACACGGTTGGGTTTCCCTCAAAACGTTTTGACTGACAACAAATCCCCATACCGTAGCCTGTTGATGGAAGAGATCGTTAAGATCTTGAGGAACCAGCACATCTACACAAGCCCTTATAATCCGGCCGGAAGTGGGTTAGTAGAACGTGTTAACGGAAGCCTCACCATGATGTTACGTAAGCTGGCTCAAGAGAAACCTGAAGAGTGGGACCTGTATATATCTGCAGCGTTATTCGCCTACAGAGAGGTTCCCCAAGCATCTACAGGATTTCCGCCCGCTACGCTTTTATTCGGCAGACCTATTAAGGGGCCACTAAAGTCTTACTTCGGTCCCTGACAGAGCAAAAGGCTGACGAGACAGTCGTCTTAGCAAGCAAATATGTATCTGAGCTCAAGGAAAGGTTACAGCTAGGATGGGATCTAGCTACAACTAACCTTAAGAAAGCACGCGCAAAACATGCTCAAAGATACAATAAAGCTGCAAAAGAGAGAGAACTCCAACCAGGGGAGAAAGTTTTGTTGCTACTTCCAACCGGAAACAACAAACTTCGCATCGGATGGCAAGGGCCGTTTACCGTCCTTAAAAAGATCTCACGCACCAATTACAAGATCTCCATTAAAGGAAAGGAGAAGGTCTTTCACGTAAATCTCCGAGCATCTCCTGGCGGTTGCCATAGCAACGGAAGACGACGAAGATGACGATAGTTGCATGGAGTATCCATTGCAACCAACAGAATCCTTTAAAGATGTCAAATTCGGCGACCATCTCTCGAAAGAACAACAGACAGAAACCAGGGCGCTACTGAAACGGTATGCTGCAGTCTTAACGGACGTACCTGGTCGAACAAATCTCAAAGAATTTGATATGAAACTAAAAAACGAGATCCCTGTTCGAACCAGAGTTTACCCCATTCCGTACGCTAAAGCTGATGCACTACGCGGAGAAATAGACAAGCTGCATCAGGCAGAAATTATCAGTGAGACTACATCTCCTTAAAGTTTGAGTGTAGTACTGTTGCAGAAGCCCAATAAGGAAGTTCGGCTGTGTATAGATTACCGGTTGCTAAATGCTGTAACGGAATTCCAGCCCGAACCTCTACAGACTGTTTCTGAGTGGTTCACCAAGCTTAGCAAGGCAAGATTTTTTTCCAAGATTGACCTGTGTAAAGTTTATTACCAAATACCAGTCAAGGAGGAAGTTAAACCCTTGTTAGCTTTCAGCACTAGTGAAGGACATTACACATTTAATGTGATGCCGTTCAGACTGCACAACGCAATAGGGGTGTTCACCAGGATGATGAGGAAACTTTTAGAACCTTTGCACAGTCCCAATATCCATAATTTCATGGATGACATCTTAACTGCATCGGAAAACTACGAAGAACATATCGCTACGGTTGCTATGCTCCTCGGGAGACAACAGGAAACTGGTCTCACAGCCAGACCTAGCAAATGTCTCATCGGGTTTGAAAAGCTAGACTTCCTGGGGCATACTATTTCTCATGGCTGCATGTGGCCTGTTAGGAAGAATGTTCAGAAAATAGTTGCAGCTAAAAGGCCCTGAACGAAGAAAGACACCCGTTCTTTCCTATCACTGTACGCGTATTATCAGAAATGTATCCGGAATTTAAACGGGCTAACGGCACCCCTGACTGACCTTACAAAAATGCGTGTCCTGACCGGGTTATTTGGGATTCGCAGTGTGAACAGGCATACATCACTTTAAAAGCACAGTTGTCCAGATACCCAATTTTGAGGCTACCTGACCTCAAGAAATCTTTTGTATTGTGGGTCGACGCGTCGGATCAGGGCATCAGGTCAACCCTGCTTCAAGCAGATGATACCGACCCGAATCTGTTATTCCCAGTTGCGTTTGGCAGTCATAAACTGAATACGGCTGAACGTAACTATTCCACAGTTGAAAGAGAATGTCTGGCCCTAATTCATGGGATAATACGTCGTCAGGAATTTCTTTATGGTACATCTTTTACGGTGCAAACAGACCACGCTCCCTTAGCTTTTCTTGGTGCAAATAAGGAATTTAATGCAAGGATCATGCGTTGGGCCTCGCTATTAAGCGTGTACTCCTTCAAAGTGGAATATATTCCGGGTAGACAGAATGTCGGAGCTGATTTCATGAGTCGAAATTGGACCACGGAGGAAGAGGATGAAATCGAAGATACCAATCATCCAAAAGCTACAGATCAGGGCAGCTTCATTGTCATAAATGAAACATGAAAAATGGTTTTATGTCTAAAAGTGGGGACGATTGTGACGGATAGATGAAAATTGAAGTCCCTGAATTGATGGATGGAAATAATAGTAGCTTGAATAGCATCAGTACCCCCGAATTTGTGTGTAAATAAATCTTCAACGTGGAATTCTACCACCTGGGCTAATTAGTATGCACTATCAAACGTGGATTTTCTCACCACGAGGGCTAATTAATATGTAAACAGCTATCATGTGTGCATCCAGGACATCGCTTTGTCTTAAAGTTGAGTTTAAACCACACCTACCGCCTATCTCTAGAGCGATGGAAATCAAGCATTTCCCTACTTTTTCTGTCATCCCGTTTAGAGAGGCGTTGCCAAGAGGAGACGTAAGCGGTCAGTATCAAAAGACTGTGGTGGTCCCAGTAGAACGAAGCAGCTTTTCACACCTACGGTTTACACGTTCAAATTTCAGCCGGACCGAGAGATACAAGGAGAAATCGAACGGAGGAGAGACGGGGAAAGCCTAGCGGCAAACCAGAATAGTTCCCTGATTTCAAAAAAAGGTGTGAATCTTCACATGTCGCTATTACTTTTCAGTTCATTAACTATATATTGGCATCGCCGAAAATGCAGTTTATCATTCGTTGCCAGAGAGTCGAAGAAGTACTAGCTTATAGTAGAAGCTAACAAAGTTTATCTTGGATTTCTACTATATTGGAGTCTATATTCATTCTTTTGTGCCGCGGTAATATATTAGTCTTGAGTGGTTTTAAATTTAGTTCTTCATTTATTCTCTGGATTTTTGTGTTAATTTAAACCTATTAAATCAACCAATCACAAAGGTTTCCAGATGTAAATTAAATAATATAACTATACGTTATTTTCCAAGATGATAGAGGTGTAACATAATTTTAAAACGCTAGGCAAGCGAAATTGGTTATTAACCCTATAATTCTATTTCATCTTGCGTAAATTTTAAGTAATTAACTGTTCATAGCTAGTGGTAATTAAATCGATACATTAGCTAGTCACTCGTGTAGTCTTTAAATGTAAATAATTTAACTACCAGAGCGATTTTACAGGTCTTATACAAAACGCGGGTGTTAGAAATAGTTATAGTAGTATTACCTGTTTTATATAATCTCTTTATACAGGTGATCAGACCTTGCGATCCAGCGGTTTTAATATATAGATAGTCGTGTTGAGATGGCTTATGGCATCCCCATTTATATGTTCCTAACAACATACAAACATTGACTATACCAAAAAATCTGATTGTTGGAGACCCTTATAAGTCCTCCACAAAAACCAGTACAGCGGTTAAATAACCAAACCCACGTCAATGCTAAATGGTGTAAAGTTTAACTGGAACAGGACAATGCCAGATATATTATATTAAATCATATAAAATTCCCTGGCCTGATAAGGCAGAACTGACAGCACGAAATTTATTTAATTAAACCCATATGACAGTAAACTGTGTTCCTACCACCAACTTCTACAGAGAACATTTTCGGCTATTTCTTTTCCAAGAACAGCCTGGAGTACCATTCTACTGTTGAGATATTTCCCAGTCATTACGACAGACTCCTAGAAACAAACTTAGTCCCTATAACAATCCCTGCAATCTGATGAAGAATCCTTGCCAGGAAAATTATAATCAACATACCATTTCAGCGAAATCTCCCAGCAAAATTAGCAGTGGCTATACGGAGCTTTCTGGGGCTGGACTGGACAAAATAATAAGACATATATAATAGTCTTAAGAACTGCGTGTGATTAATTCTATGGACATATGCAGCCGACAGAGGAATAAGTGTGAATGAAAGCGAGCTCGCTGAATGAATGCGAGAAGGGAAAACGGAATGAAAGAATTTAGTTTCTTAATGTTCACTACTAATATAACACCTTCCTTTTATCTATTCTCTCACTACGGCTGAAAGCCCACGGGAAAGTTAAATTAAGGACATATCCTAGATACCCGTCCCGTCTACCCCACTCCCCATTGTCAATCCTTTGTTGGATATTGGATAAACACACCTCGGGTGGGATCATTTTCCTAGTTTTTCCATGTTTCAGGGTCTATGAGAATATTATTGTTTATTTATTTTCCCTTTATGTAACTGTCGGCGTCTGTGGCCTAATGGATATGAACGCAGTTTCATAATCCAGATATACCAGGTTCGAAACCTGCTGCTGGCGGTTTGGTAGCAGATCGCTTTGTGTGGATTTTTAACAATGGTATAAGCGCCGTACCGTTCAGAAAGCAATGGCAAACTACTGAACGTAAAAATTGTCTAGAAAAATCACAAAAACAGCCAATAAAAGCTGGGGTTGATTGCCACGTCCTGTAAAGGATAAGCAACTAACTTTTATGTAACTACTATTTCACCTGATGACATGATAACAACGTATTAACTGTTGTAATCTATTTTTTCTTTCTAAAGATATGATAAATTGTATAACCCTTAAGCTATTAGTTTATGGTCAAAACCCTTCCCTGATATATATCATATGTGCCTGTAACTGGGCTGGTTACAACATCAATGTGAGAATGTCTGTGTCCGTTAGTTGGCCGGGTCAGTTCAATTAATTGTGTTGGGTAAATTGTGTTGGTTAATTGTTAATTGTGTTGGTGCGCAGGTAAATATTTTGACGTGCGCTAACTCTTGTACGTTCTGGTTCAAGTCATTACAGGCCTTTCCACCTGAGATATAAATTCTTGACCTTATTTTATTCTTCTTCCCAGTATTCGTTCGTACCCTTTTAGGTTTAGTGAAAAGGAATACCTTGTATAATGGTTTGTCAAAGTAATCCACTGTAACGTTCCAAAGAAAACTCAGCAATGTAGAAAAATAAAATATAGTTTATTAACGTGATTTGGAACAGCAATGTTATTGACACAATGGTGAAGTACTTATTTCTTACTTACACAAAGTAGTGAGTATCCAAAAATGAAAATGTAATTCCACAGGAATAATATATCCAATAGAGTAAAATACAAACTTGTCTACTTAAAAATACTTGTCTAACTTGAAAAAAAACTTGTCAAGTTAAAAAAACTTGTCTTGATAATCTCAAAGACAAAGTTCTGTAAAAATCCTCTCACCTAATGAATCCTAAAAATCTGTACAAGCCTGTCTATCGCCCATGCCTCTCTTTTTTATACAGCCCACTTTTATTTCCCGCCAATTTTCACACGATGCTTTCTTTTCCACACAGTACAAAACATCTACATTTGCACACGTTTCCTCAGCTTTTCGACTTTTTTCACACGGATCTCTCTCTAACAACGGAAAAAACCCAGATTAGCAACTTCTCACAAAACTTTCCGTTCAAAAACATGCATTTACTATTTTCTTGTTCTGGGACAGCTTCTCTCAAAGCCGTGAACTTTTCAAGATACTGTTTTTGTGTGCACAAATGATACAGTATTTTTCTTACACTCTGTATTCCTCGTAAACAGGACTATTTCTCACACCTTTCTCTCACATAGCTTCCACTATCTCACCCCTGCTCGATTATGACCATAAAAATAAAGCCTATATAAAACTAACGACAATGATGTTTTCAGGAATGTAAGGATACATCAAGTAGAAGGGGATTTGATCTATCCTGCCTTGCCACTGGAGTAATCAAACTTTTCATACAGTCATTTCTATGTTGATTATTTACAAATTCGACCTTTCATTCCTCGTACCATGGGTTCCGGTTAACTGTACCTGTTTCTGTTTTTCTTCTCTGTCACTACTTTTTCTGCCCAAACTGTTTTTTTTCATTTTTTCATTTCTGAGTCTAAAACGTTGAACACTTCTAGTTACTGGTTTCTTTTGTTCTTTTCTGATGATAAAATTTCCTGGACTATTTCTGTGTGAGCTGGTTGGTTTATCTCATATACTTATATTATCTCGTATGATGAAGACTGGCCTAATCAGCCAGGGTATGACTATTTCTACCAACTGTTCTTGCTACACACTACTAAACTAACCATTCATATCTGTCTCTGTGCTTGCTACACACAACTAAACTAACCATTCATACATGCTGTCTCTGTGCTTGAAAAAAACATATCTTGAGCCAACTGCGTGGGTGCCCACTTCGTGGGAATAGAAAACACACATCATCAAAACTATATCTAAATTGCTTCAAGCAGCAATTCTCTCTACAAAGATGGCATTTGAGTCTCTAAGGAACTAGACAACCGTACATCTCTTGTGAACACAAGAGCCAACCAAATCTATGGCGTGTTGTCTACGATCATCCTTATGGTGCTCACTATTCTAACATTTTAAACACATGGGAGAAAACATTCCCAAACCTTTTTTTTTTTACAACCTTTATTGGGTTCTGATTTTGTACAACATTGATATTATTTACAAAACTTTTAACACTGACATAGAGGTGAGAGCTAAGGAGATAAAGATGATTAACAAGGAGTCAATGAAAGCAGGAAGGGTCGGTAGGATTAATGATTCGTGTAGTGCTTTTATTTACAAATGATAAAGACTAGGAACTGATAATACTAATAAAATGAGATGATTTGTGAAAGTTTAAACGATACATACAGTGTGCATGGCCTTGACATTTGCGTCTTATGTTACAGTTGTTTACAACATTTTATTGGCAACTTTGGCAAGGAGTAAACATTCTAATGATGTCCCCTGTCTATCCCTGGGAGAAATGTTTACCTCCCATTTACAAACACTTATCTTCCCCTTCTCCCCTCTACTATCTACTCATGTTACATGATGTTTTTTTTTTTAATACATACTTTTGACACGTGATTACATTTCCGCTTCTTTAGTGGTATCCATTTTTCCATATCAGT
The DNA here is from genome assembly GCA_024509875.1 of Oreohelix idahoensis. Lineage (NCBI taxonomy): Eukaryota > Metazoa > Mollusca > Gastropoda > Stylommatophora > Oreohelicidae > Oreohelix > Oreohelix idahoensis. The sequence goes on from JAMPIV010017029.1 coordinate 138,038, forward strand.
CACATATCATCATTTTCTTATGTTACAACATATCATCATTTTCTTATGTTACAACATATCATCATTTTCTTATGTTACAACGTATCATCATTTTCTTATGTTACAACATATCATCATTTTCTTATGTTACAACATATCATCATTTTCTTATGTTACAACATATCATCATTGTCTTATGTTACAACATATCATCATTTTCTTATGTTACAACATATCATCATTGTCTTATGTTACAACATATCATCATTTTCTTATGTTACAACATATCATCATTGTCTTATGTTACAACATATCATCATTTTCTTATGTTAAACATATCATCATTGTCTTATGTTACAACATATCATCATTTTCTTATGTTACAACATATCATCATTTTCTTATGTTACAACATATCATTATTTTCTTATGTTACAACATATCATCATTTTCTTATGTTACAACATATCATCATTGTCTTATGTTACAACATATCATCATTGTCTTATGTTACAACATATCATCATTGTCTTATGTTACAACATATCATCATTTTCTTATGTTACAACATATCATCATTGTCTTATGTTACAACATATCATCATTTTCTTATGTTACAACATATCATCATTGTCTTATGTTACAACATATCATCATTTTCTTATGTTACAACATATCATCATTGTCTTATGTTACAACATATCATCATTTTCTTATGTTACAACATATCATCATTGTCTTATGTTACAACATATCATCATTTTCTTATGTTACAACATATCATCATTTTCTTATGTTACAACATATCATCATTGTCTTATGTTTTAACATATCATCATTTTCTTATGTTACAACATATTGTCATTTTCTTATGTTACAACATATCATCATTGTCTTATGTTACAACATATCATCATTTTCTTATGTTACAACATATCGTCAAAACAAAACTGGGGAATTTCTCTTTTCCCGTCACTTTCCTTAAGTGACCTTTAATTCCTCTTTACATTTATGACTGTTCTTACCCTTGTCATTGGCACTGATATTGTGCACATAATTATACAAAGTTTATTTTCTTTTACTCATCCAGTCACTACTATTGTCACACATGTAAACCCATCATTTTTTATTATTGTCTGTCCCCACACACCTAGTGTTAATTTTTTGGCCTTTTTCTTCTCTCGTATAAAGCCTAAACATGTCTTCTGTCATGTCTTTCTATATGCATTGTTCATGATTGTGTGAGCCATTTAACTATTATGGCATCACTAAATTGCTATCTTCCTGTACACTCTTTACTAACTAGACTTCTGTCCTTGGTATCCTATGCGGAAATATTTTAAACTTCTTGGGTCTACCTATCTTAAACCATTTTGTTGCTGTTGCCTACTTGCGTGTTTTTCTGCTGCTGACCTGTCACTTGACTTCCTCTTCCACTTATGTCTATCTCTCTTTACTCTATTTTTATGTCCTCCCCTCATCACTTTGTTTCATGGTTTCTCCATATTTCTTCTTTTCTCACTGTCATTCTTCAGTACTCTTGTCTGTATCATGTTCCTGTGCCTTCTGACTTCCCTTTTCTTCTTTGTTTTGGCTTCCCAATGTTCGTTCCTTCTCTGTAACCTCTCTGTATGCTACCTCCTTTTCTTTCCTTCTCCACAACACTCTGTCTCTCCGTGTCTGAATTTTTTCTGTATATGTTCGGTGAGGATTACCCTCAATACACTCTCATTTGTAGACTTGCAAACGCCGCACTTAATGTTTTATATGTTTTTCGTTCCCTCCCTGGAACATTCTTATCACATTTCTCTTCTCTTCATTCCCTCTTAGAACCTCTATATATATTCATGCTATTCTCCCTATGAACTCTCGATTACCTCGAATCTCTTAATTTCCTCTTTTTTCTTCTCATCATGTATTTTGGAGAAAAAGATATGATTCCTCCCAGAAGTCTTCACAAGTTTCCGGCCACTGCCGCGAAATCTCTCTCCTCACTTCCATTTTCCTCTCTTTGCCATTTTCTCTATGGCTTCTCACTTCTACATTCGATCCTACTAGAACTATCATTTCTATGTCTCTGTGCCATCCTTCCTGTGTCTTCTCAATACTCCCGTCATTTCTCCATGGCTCTCATTTCTTATCCATCTCCTTATGGTTCTCTATTGTGATAGGTGGAGAATGACTCCACTAAAAGTCTCCTCACGACTTAGCTAACGCCGCCATTTTTATTCCTCTCCTATAATCGTTTATCCGGTTCTGACAATTCCCTCCATCTAGTCTGACTTGTTATCTCCGCATAACGTCTACACGTTTATGTCCTGTTCGCAAGTATTTCATCTAGGTTGTATACTGAGTACTCACGTTCTCTACTCCTACTTCTATATTTTCTCCCTTCCTCTTTGACTCTTCTACTATTCTCTCGTCTACTGTAACTCCTTTTGCGTCTGTGACTACCGTCACTCTCCTCAGACACTACACTCTGATTATGAAGACCATCTCCGTCTACTGCTATGTTCTGTTTCATTAACCGTCTGTCAACTTTCCCTCCTGGTCGATCTATCCTCTTCCTCTTCTTTGTAATCTTTCTTGCCTGTGTCTTCCACATACTCCTCTTCAATCATATTGATCACAAGCTTGTGAACTTCTTTTTCCCTCTTTGATAAGTCTGTGTCAAACTTGACTTCCAGCAATTTCCGCACCATCTTTGTTGACAAGGTGTTGAGGTCGGCTCCTCTTGGGGTGCCTTTTATTGCTTTCTTCAACTCATTTACGCTTGGTTCAGCCATTTTGATCATTTTCTTCGTCTTTATATGATTTATGCATCCAAGATCACTGTTCTCATTTCTCGGCCAATAACTTCTATTGCAGATGTCATCCTCTGTATGTTTGAGCTCATCCGACCTGAAATCTTGTGCATATTCGTCGTAATCCATAACTCTATCTTCCCCACTTGACGAATCGCATTCTGATTGCATGTCAAGCTGGTACTTTTCGTGTACTTTATATACTCCTTTCTGTCTTGTCTTCTCTACTCCTCTTGTACGCCCTATAAGATGTGTCCATGTCCTGTATTTCTTGTGGACCTGTTTTCTTAGGATTCCTTCTTACTGCTGTTCTAATATGCCTGTACGATGTGCCAGTGTCCTGCGTTTCTTCTATCCTATCTTTTCTATTGTCCGCCTTCACTGATCTTTCTTTCTCTGGCAGTAATATCTGCATCGGTTCATCCTTCTTGTTCTTTACCTCGGTGTTATCTTTATGCTGTGGTACTACTACTTCTTTAGCCGTTTGTCGGTTTGTCCCTTTTACACTGAGTGGTATCTTAGATTTTCTTGTCTATTGTCTAATACATGTGACCATGTTTCCTTTCTTCTCATGATGTCTTTATCATTTTGTGCTGGCCCCAAGTGTAACACTACAGTATCTATCTCTATTTGTGTTCCTGCACTAATCATCTTTGTTTTATTGGCTTCTGGTTCTTGTGTTATTATCTTAGGTTGATTATTATTCATAGGGGTCAATTGCGTCCTATTAGTTTTTACATCACTGACCTGTTGATGTCTGTTAAAGGTTTTTCTCCATTGTTTTATTGGCTTTATATGTGCTCTTAGCCCATCTTCTGTTGTTATCATACATCTTTGTTGGTCACTCGTAACATTATTTATTTCCCATATCTGTCCTTGTTTTATTCCATTGATAAAATTTCTCACTGCAATGCCACAGTGTCTTTTATTGAGACTGTTCCAGTGTCTGTCTACAGTGGCCACGTGACACATTTTGTTGCTGTTGTCTCTACTCCACTGTCTAGTGTAGGGAGTCCAATTGTGTCTCTGCTTTTACTGATATTTATGAGGATCACCTGCAAATAAGTCAATATTACCTTTTATGTTCGCATACCTGGCACTGTTGTCAACCTTGTCTAGTGTGTCACTAATCGCCTTTACTAGGTCTAATGTCTGACTGTCCTGCTTGTTGTAATGTGTCTGTTTACTCTGTGCCAACATAAATCTGAAAATAGTCACTTATTCCTAATGCTAATTTAAACTAACTTGTACCTGAAAATCAAAAGAAATGTTTCTATTAGTCTTGGGTTTCCTGAAAGACAATGTTATTTTTAAAAAAAAAAGCACAATTGTATGCATACACTGTTACAATTGAATATTACTAATAATAGTCTAATACTCAGGATAGTAATAATAGCAACAATTAAAGAAATAATAACAATAATATTCTTATGTCTAATTAAACAAATAATTAAGATGTCTGTGTTGGAGTACTCGTTTGTCCCACTGTTGCGCGCGCGACAGACTTTTAAAAAAAATGCTACTGTTATATTTGTACCTTTTCGTATCTATCGCACAATCTGGACTACACACAGTATTATTTACTACACACGAGCTTCTGTCCGTGAATCGGTTACTCAAATGCACTCTTTAAGAAAAACAATTCCGCTTCTGTTCCCAAGCTGGCGTTATCTTGATTTATTATAGCGACTCTTCACGTGCACCAAGGTGTGAAGAAAAAAAAATCTTGACTTGGTTTACGAGCTGCCATTTCTGGTTGAATGATTCTCAACCTGTCCACTTCTTCTGTTTACACTTTCACTGTTTCCGCTCTGCTTTTTCGAATGTTGTGTAACTGCAATTATGCCTTCTGTCTGTGTTGTTTTGCCTTCTGTAGCGTATTATGGTGTGTTCTGTCTGTGTTATTTTCTGTTGTCCATGGTTGCTGAAGTCTGTCATGGCACCACAATTCTATTTATGTTGGTTTGCCTCAAACGTTGGTAGATAGAAATGTCAATACT